>OY856412.1:745110771-745505771 GCA_963693085.1 Alisma plantago-aquatica
GAATTGCAAACCCACAACATATGTATTGTCTCGCCAAGATCTGCTACTCATTTGTTCATCTCCAACCTCAAGTTAAAGCATCCAGGACTGGAGTATTGTCCTAAAAGCAACTCTGACTAATGAGAAGTGTGACGTCCCAGTAGAATAACATGGCATCGTCATATCAATCATTTTTTTGCTTAAATATCAGTGTTATCACGTAAGTTGTGAAATGCTTGTTTCATTTATAATAAATATTAAACAATGGAAAAAATGATGTATATATGTATATATATCCATATATATATATATGTATATATATATACACATATATATATATGTATATATATATACGTATATATATACATATATATGTATATATATATGTATATGTATATACATTATATATATATATATATATATATATATATATATATATATATATATATATATATATATATATATATATATATATATATATATATATATATATATATATATATATATATATATATATGGGAGTGATCTGCTGCGTATAGGAGAATGTGCGGATGGTGCGACCCAACTCGGGTTGCAGTGAATATCCTGTAAACCCACCCACTTGTATCTTCTTGTTCCTTCCAACTTCTCATTACTGTTTTATTTGTCTCCCATTTTTCAAGGGTCAGCCTCTTTCTGCCATCATTCCACTCTGACATCTATGAATTCATGCATTTGTATCATAACCAACTCGTTGACGATCAGTGTGAATTGCAAACCCACAACATATGTATTGTCTCACCAAGATCTGCTACTCATTTGTTCATCTCCAACCTCAAGTTAAAGCATCCAGGACTGGAGTATTGTCCTAAAAGCAACCCTGACTAATGAGAAGTGTGACGTCCCAATAGAATAACATGGCATCGTCATATCAATCATTTTTTGCTTAAATATCAGTGTTATCACGTAAGTTGTGAAATGCTTGTTTCATTTATAATAAATATCAAACAATGGAAAAAAATTATGGGAATGTTCCAGTAACTCGTAAATGTGATGTTAAATCCATATGATGTTAGTAATTATGATGTAGATGCTCGAAATCATGTAATTTGCTCCATATGACTAATTAGGGCTAATAAACCTAAAGAAAATGTAATAAATACGTTTCAAATACCACACATGGGTTACTGGACATGTGAGTTTAATGTATCCCATTTGATATCTTCGTATCCAAGAATCAACAAAAACCTAGGACAGATCACTCAAATTATTGGCCCAATACAATATCTCCCTTTTGTAACACGTTGGGATTATTTACATGCTCAATAAATGGTGAAATTTACAAAATAGGTTCATATCACTAATATGAAGCTAAGATGTAAGTCGGATATCTGTTAGATACATAAAGTTCATGTTATATGAAGAGCACCCTTAATACATGTGATGTAACCTTAATATGGTTAATGAAAGTGACATAATCTTAAATATGTTCACATAATAATGTGACACATGAGTATATCCAGTTAATGAACTATACTCCGAAATATGAAATTACTAAGATAAGTCTAAGACAAGAATACAAGTAATCATGAGAATATCATAATGAGATATGGTAAACCCTAATATGGACATGATTAGGGTTAAGATGAGATGTAAGATGATGAGAATCTGATAATAGTATATGATCTTGTATTGATCAGGTTTAACAAAGATATAGATGACATGAGGAATATGTGATTAGGATATCTCTTGATCAAGGTACGCCATTACCTCTTACTTGGCTTATTATACAATATGCTTGTGTTATATGATAATAAAGACTTGTCATATGGTATTGATTGTTCTTGTATGATATGTTGTATGATTTTCCATACTTATGGCTATGAACACATGAAACATAAGATATCTAATCCATCATATGAAAGTACACTGTGCTCAGAAAGTGATCACAAACTCCTAGGGGGTAGATCACACATATAATGATCACAAACTCCTCGGGGGTAGATCATAAGGCCTAAAAACATCAAAGCCCTTGGGGCAGATGTATAAGAAATATGATGGAAATAAGCTTAAAACATGTATTCTCTTTTGTTAATAAATATTCTTGTTCAAGTATATACTTTTTATTATATTGTTTTGTAACTGCCAAGTATTAGTTTCATCTTATTGCCAAGATATGATGAGAGGTATATAAAATACACGTAGGTGAACTCAGTACAATATTCTTGAATATTATGTTGACGTGTACCACATGTAATCTTTTGTTTAGGTTGTGGTTATGCTCTTGAAGATCCAGGATAGTTGAGAGTTGTGTGACGAGCTGATGTACAGGTGGACATGTTGTCTTAAGATCCTATTGTTTAGTGGTAGTACATGTATATGTAGAGTTTTCTGTTCAATATGTAATATCAAATGCTGTAACAATTCATGTTGTAATTATATGTTGAATAGTGAACATGTGTGTATGGTTTTATTATTGTTCATGTGTATGTGCTACTGATTGTTTCCTTCTGACTCCCTTGATTTTCTTCTTTTTAGCCTAGTGTGGGATGTTTAAATTGGGATTCCAACTGAGGTGAGGATTTCAATTTGGACGTCACACATCAGATTAACTTTTAGAAAATCTGGGGACGTCACAAGAAGTGATACATGAACTCTGATGTCTACAAGAAACTACTCCGGCCACCTTTATGCATATAGACATTCTGTCACATATTCACGATAGCATTACTCCAAAGGAGCTCAAAGGTATCTATTGTGATTGATGTAATATGATGAACAACTAGAAAAATGCACGAGCTTTTGTTATCGTAATGTCAAACTACACAAAAGAAGTGCATGTATAGTTGTAATGTCCTTAATTATTGCGGATTAGACTCTTGTGACTGTTATTCTAAGTTGGTCATTGTTGACTTCTATATAGCATTAATTTGAGTATTGTTATATATTTAATCTTTAGTAACATTATTCAAAAGTTGACCCTATAATTAGTAGTCCTTCCTACAAAAGATGACCTCTAACTCACTTTATATTTATCAATTGAAAGTCTATATATGCTTCAAACTCGAATAGACCTGAACCATAAAGGAGAACTTGGAAATAGCTACAATTCTTTCACTTAAGCGGTTCATATCTTGTCTGAATTATGTATGTATTTACAATACAAGTATAATCTCTAAAACACACTAAAGTACATAGAAAAAGTGTTAATTATTAAAGCATGATATATTTCTTATGCTTGCACATATGGACAACGAACCTAAAATGAGTTATTTCTGGTATCGTTAGACATACTCTGCCAAAACATCTGAATTATTTTCTATATGAAAATTGTAGCCAAATCTAGAATTTGACAAGAAAAGCAAGAATCATTGCCACTACTCAGTACCCACCGCATGGAGACATGGTCTACAGATCAACATGGTAAACCATACATAGTCATAGGCTCATTGCTCGTGTTTCTGTTCATACGTGCAGATGGAATTAACCATATTTATGAGATTTCCAATTCATGAATGTTAAACTTGCTAAATCACTAGTACATGCAAAACAACTAACTTGGTTTTATTGACACATACATGTTTTGAGGGCCACCCTCACCCTCCAGATGAGCTTGATGTCTGAGATGCTTGTACCAATCAAAATGGACACTTAATTTGCCTGGTAGGTGTATATTGAGGGACACACATACTTCACCGATGATCATCGCGCCAACAATCTCTGGACAGGTACTTAAAGCTCCCCTGCGGCACAGAGCTGCAAGCTCAAGGGTTTCAGCAACTGGAGGGTTTGTTGGCCAAATCCTTGTCTATCCTCGACAGGGACAAATGCAGTTCAGAGGTCATGGATGAAGTCATGAAGTCAAGGGCCAATTCTCTCTTCTCGAGACGAGGTATACCATATACGACGCGACAAGTATTCATTACTGGCAACGGTGCTTCCGCTATCATGGTTCTCAACTTCTTAGATGACAGAACCACGATCAAATTGAATCCTCTTTTCGATAACCCTACATAGTTTCTAAGCTTCCAAAACTCCATGAAGATCACCAATTAAGTTGGAAGGAACGATAAGATACGAGTAGGTGGGTTGACGGGATATTTACTGCAACGTGCGTTGGGTCCGCACCGTTCGCACATTCTTCCGTCCGCATAGCTTAACACTCTTATCTATACTACTACTAGTAAACGCACACGTGCACATACACGTGACATATAAAATTTGTTGGAAATGTGCGGGGAGATGACTCGTCCGTGAAAGAGTTCCTAGGATAAAAGTTATTTGTGTTGGTTGTTTGAAAGGAGAGAATCAAGGAACCATTTCCGTAAGATGGAGAGATAAATACATAATTAAAGATAATAAAATTTAATAAGAGAGTGAAAATAAATATTTGTAGGAGCAAAATTCCTTGAAAAAAGGAGAGAAGAGAGTGAATCAAGGAGGGCGCAACATCAAACTCGCTCTTTTTATAGTAGTATGGATAAAAAGAACGAGTTTGATACTGCACTCTCCTTGATTCACTCTCTTCTTTTTTTTTCAATAAATTTTGCTTATACAAATATTTATTCCCACACTCTCCTATTAACTTTTATTTTCTTTAATTATGTATTTCTCTCTTCATCCCACAGAAACGGTTCTTTGATTCTCTTCTTTCAAACAACCAACACAAATATCTTTTACCGTAGGGACCCTTTCACGGATGAGTCCTCTCCTTGTGCATTTCTAATAAATTTTATATGTCACATATATGTGCATGTGTGCGTTCACTAGTATATATATATACTAGTAAACACACACGTGCCATGCACGTCAACAATTAAGTTAGTTCAACGTAAATGTAAAAAAATATTTTCTTAATTTGTGATTATCTAAATCATATTGTATGTAATTAACATTCTGGAACTATCATGTCCAAATAGTAATATTGATAAAATATAATGTTGATAGATATACATTGTTTGATTTTTAGTAATGATTTTTTCCCTAATAGTAATACTTATGGATTAAAAAAATTGCATACGTAAATCAATATGTTTATTAGTTTATAGATATCAAGCTTGTTACATTAACAAAGAAATTATTTAAGCATGCAATTATATCTTAAAATATTGAAATCTGATTGGTTAGGGATTTAAAAAAAAGAAAATCGCATGTTTGTAATTTATTTAACAAACTCACTCTTTTTATAGTAGTTTACTTATAACATAGAGATGAGAAAAGTTATAGCGGTTTTAGTTGTTAAATCCTGGAAGGCGAGGAAGTGGGTCTAGGGGATCTAGTGTTTGAATAGGGATGATATCATAGAGATTGAGTGGCGTGATAATAAAAAATGGTTGGAAACAAGGCGAGATTTAAACGAGAAAAATGGAGGTTTGGATGGGAAGGTTAAATTTTTTCATATTTGAGAATCAATGACGAATATTAGTTGGGTGTACACCTTAAGATAAGTATGATCAGTAGAATTTGAATTTGTTAAGGAGATTGAATGTTAGTTGTAAGGAAAGTATTTGTGAAGAATGACTCTTCTATCATTAGTAAGAGTTTTATTATTGTTAGCAAGTTTTGCAATTGAAATAACATAATGTTTACTATATCATATATAAAGAGATGCTTTCAAAAAGAACCTAAACAAGAGTTTAAATGTAGTACTTTTCACCAAAAATTTATGTACTTAAAAAATTTGAACCCAAAAAAATGCAACGCATCGGTGGATGTTTGATGTTGGCTTGCCATAGAAACGGAGTAGAGTAGAAGCTTGCTAGTTCAGATAAATTTAAATCAGATCAACAATTTACAATAAAACAAATTAACAAAATACATTTAATAACAGTTAATGGTATATTTTAGTCGATGCATATAATAACCAGCAGTGATTACAGAAATTTGCGTGGACTTAGCAAGGTGGGGTTTGGTTTGTTGGGAGTCCATAACAGAATCGAAACTCCCAAAGCGAGTAAGACGGGAAGGGAGCAGATAAAGCAAGACCGTCAGGCGTCAGATTTAAACCTATCGCAATGTGGAGAAGGGGGTGTGTTTGACTCAGTAGTTGAGTTGGAAAGAGTGGGACGGTTTAAGATAGGGAGAGAGTATACGTGGGAGGAAGGGAGAAAGTTCAATTAGTTAGTCATCATGAGAGTGTACGGAAGAGGGGTGCTAAAGTAGTGGAATGAGTGGTTACCAGATGGAGGATAAAAAGAAATTAATAAAAGTAACAAAATCCTTCAAAAAAAGGAGAGAAGAGAGAGGATCAAGGAGAGTGTTGTATTTTGAAATAGAGTAACTTGATTGGCTAGTGGCAGTTTTTTGTAAAAAAATTAACTAACTCACTCTTTTTATAGTAGTATAGATATAGATATATATATACTAGTCACCATACATGTGCACATGCACGTGGGATATTGTATATAATAAATTTATAATAGATAATCTTATAAAGATACAAAAGTAGGTATTTTTGTGTGTGGATATATTTCAAAAGGAAAAGAAAGAAAAACTTGATGAAAAGTATATATAATTATTTTCTTACCATCTAAAATTGTTTCATTAATATACTATATGTTTAATTAGTATGAAATCACACCAATGAATGCATTAAAATGGCATTGTTGATTAAATATGAGATATTCATACCATACTGTTCAGTCCAGCCATATGTACACACACATTTAGATTAAATGGCATGGAAAAAGGGTACTCAATTTCAAATGATGTTTTTACATTAACTCATAGTCCTTAAGATGAAAACTTAAGCCTATGGTTACATTATATATATTAATAATCAATATGGAAATCTGATTAATTTTCATTTACTTTGGAAACCCGTTGACATGACTGGTAAAGTTCAAAAATATGAAATCCTTATTGCGGAAAAAAAGTGGAAGTTAAAAAAGAAACAATTTTGTATCTTTCAAGTGGCGCAATATGATTTTCTAAAGAGTTTGAATATAAAAGATATAGTACATGACTAACATATATGCAAGATAATTGTATACAATTCTGTTTCATTATGTTAGAAATTCAGTAGAGCATGTAAAGAAGAAGATCAAGTAAACAACATTTTTATTTGTTGGATATTCAGTAGAGCAAGTAAAGAAGAAAATCAAGAAAACAACAGTCTTATTATTTCTCAAAATTAAATATAAAAATGAACATATCAAGGACAATGGTGTTGTACTATATGGATTTGAACTTAGTTTGCACTATTGAGACTATAGTAATAGTATAGACAATTATTGAACATCACTGCAAAAGGTAATGTTACAAAATAGCCATGAACTTTTCTTACAAGCTTCATGATCTAATAATACATTATTCCTATATATACCTGCACTGTTACATTTTTTATAACAAGATCAAGATGTCATGCGCTTCTCACAACCAAATAATGGAGACAAAAATATCTAAATTCATCAAAAATACAACATAACAGTCACATTGACTGACGTTAGTTACATCAGACTATTAATGTAACTGGTTGTCAACGTCCAGATCCAAATTTGCAAAAAAAGTCAATAGGCAATCCCACTGACTTGTTAATTATCTTCGTCAATGGAACCTTCTCGTCAAGGTGACTTGGCATAGGGAGCATCACATCTGACTTTGCCATATGAACAACAAGCTTCTTGATTGGCCTCCTCACATATATCTTGCACAAAAAGTTTCTTGACTGTTATGGCATATGCAATTTCTAACCTCCTTTCGGCCATCTTAGCTTTCAAATCTTCCTAGGATGGTGTTTGACTTTGCATTGTTGTCAATTTTTCCTGGCGTATGCACGGAAGCCCAGGGCAGTAGTGTAACATTGGAAGTAAAATATAAAAGTAATAGAAGTGGAAGTCTTGTTTGCACGATTGTAATACTAAATCTTGTACAAAGAAACGAAGCTTAAATGAATAATGCGGACCAAAATTATACTATGTCAATTGACAAAAGAAAATTATTAACCTGTCAAGTCAAAATTTTATATACAAACAAACCTTAATCTTTGAAATCCCATTTTCCCTTCTACCTTTTAGGCTTCTTAAGTTACGCCCCTTTGCACGCACGTAAGGCAAGAAATAATTGTTATATATGAATGGGATGAGACAAAACAAAATAACAAATTATCAAGTAGTAAGTTAAGAGGCCAGAACTTAAATAATATCATTATCATACAGTTCTGTAGGTAGGTGACGACAGACCGAGAATTCCTCTATCACGTGGTAGCGTTTCAACCTCACAATTATAGCGCTGATGGGTGACCTTCCAAACTGGCTGCTCCTATTGGTGTGAATATATGATCATACTTCATAAAGCATTTAGTTTGACAATCACCTTTATATGTTTATGCTTTCATGAAAGAAAATTAAATGTAGACCTTGCTGTTGACACTGAGGGTGAGCACCATCACAACGCCAATGTATGTGGTGAACTACATTCACCACAACAAGGACTGGTGTTTTGCTGTGTTTATTTTCTGGGCCTAAGAAGAGAGAGGGATCTGAAATCTATTCGGCATCTTAAAATGTTATGATGAGAGCAAGTAACCAGAAAAATACTTATAGATTGATAAATTTAAGGATTGATCGATAACGCAACAGCTGGAGTCCTAAAAAGAATAGTAAATTAGTGGGGAGGAAGTTGAGGAGTCACTGATAATGGGAGGGGATAGGAGGTGAGAAACAATTCTATGGGAGAAAGATCAAGATCGTGTGTGTGTGTGTGAGAGAGAGAGAGACATTATTGATTGGGTGGGGATAGAGTGAGAGAAACGATAATATGCAAGAGAAATAAGGTGGGGCAAGGAGGGGTGGTTCTGATGGATTTTATTTTGGGAGCATGAAGAGGCCGCGGGAGGGATGAACGCAAGTCAAAGTTAAAAAATAATAAGAAGAAATGCCGTGGGATTGTGGAAAGATTAGTTTTCTCAAAGACAAAACCACCTAAATTTACCAGAAGAGTTAGTTATTGGGGATTCTAAACAATAGAGAGATATAGGGAAAAAGAATGTAAAAAGGAAAAATTATGATATTAGGGAGATTCAACGAAAAAGTAAGGAATTATATTTGTTGGAGGGGTTCCATAGTTTGTGGGCTTTAAATAAGAAGACCGTCCAATGAAAGGATCGTGAGGCTGATTGGGTTTAATTTTGAAAAGTCAACTTAATTGGTTGCAGCTTCAACTGAAAAAGAGAATGGAGTGGATTGCTTGGCTCGTTCATAAATGTTTTGGGATGGAAGATGAAAGAGAATAGGATGGAAAGGGTTGGGATGCCTGAGAGACAATTTAGAAGAAGATAGGGAGTGTTTTTTTTAATGAGACACACCATTGCTTATAGTATTAAATCAACTTATCAATTAGGTGCATCGTATTGAAATTAAGAAAACAAGAGTTTGTCCCTCCCTCCCACAACCTGTGGCAAAAGCCATACCTCCAAGAGGAATCATTTGTCCTTGTAGCTTGAATTTGGGTCCTTTGGTTAGAGACCATCAGAATTCAACTATCTCTTGCCGACATCAGATGCACCATCCCATGATACAAAGAAAAAGCTTAGAAAATTAGGAAAGATAACAAATTGACTTACAAATTTGTTTTTGATATGCAATTAGTGACACTACAACACATATTAGATTTCCCGGCATAATGACATGTTGTAAAAACTGCATAACTATGCCGGTATTGTATTTGTTCGACATTTTTCAATATGTCAGAAAAATGCCGTTGAAAAGCGTGCCGCCAAAAGTTTCACGTCATATTAAGAATTGCCGTAAATAGTATCAAATTTGGCATTATGTCCATGCCGGGGATAAATAGTTATAGCCGGAAAATGATGCCAAACCCGACATTCTAATATGCCGGAAAGATGTCATTTATAGACGTGCCGCTACCCGATTCTCAGCATTTTCAAATTGTCTGGAAATAATGCTACACCCGACATTACATACACGCCGATAAATAGCATGAACGTCATTACAAAGTTGCCTCAAAGAAACAGACCCGACATTTCCAAGATGCCGGGAAATTAACGTATCATTATTTTAGATTCAATATTAGTTGGGTAAAGACTTTAGAAAGTTCGGACTGTGTGTTTGGAGAAATTTGGCTGAGAACTCATTTATACATGTGCACCACATTGATCGAAATCTTGTTTTTTTTGTATTCTTAATAAAGACATAAGTTTGTACATGGTCAGTGTCTATAAAACTGTAATCTGACATCTAATTCTAAGAGGACTTCTGGATGAAGAAACATCTCAACCATCCAAATAACTCTTATGATTGGGCCATCACAGGACTACAAAATCATGTTTTACAAGCAACAACAAAAGTACCAAGTACATAGGTGATTCAGTGGCTGAAAGACCACATCATCTTCAAGCTTGTCCCACTTGCAATGCCACCCTGCTTTTATCCTCCACAGCTATGCATTGACCCCAGTTCTCTTCAGTCTTTGTCCGGCGATATGAATTCTTTAAACTTCTAGACAGTTGAACTTTCTCTTCGTTTCTTTTCATCTCTAAGTAGAATAATTTCACTCTGACCATTCATGCATGTATGTATCGTCTCCATGACCATTAATGCCCTCAATCTGTAGGTACATATAACACACATGAGTTTGCGTCAATCTACAAATGGAAACAAGGTGCAAGCTGCTACTTAAAAATTAAAACACGAAGACAAAGATAGTAGTAGCAATACCTCTCCATAAACAATGCAACAACTCTTAATTACCCAATCAAACTTGATATCAAAAAATATACTAACTATACTACATGTCTGCATGAGTAATGGCATCCCACTCAACTTTTTCCAAACAGCATAGTAAAAATAACTATTACAGGATGCGTTGCGGTTACTTTGACTACAATGTTCAATTTGCAAACTGTGAACTTTGAAACAGGAAATAATGCTACATTAAGGCAACAAACAGTAGTACCCTTTGACCAGAACCATTAAGAATATAAACATTGGGACTAAAAGTTATCTTTCAAGCAAGCTCGAGGCTTTCATATGTTTTTACATAATTATAAACCGTGCCTACTAATATGTGTTAACACGAGCAACAAAGTCCATTCACTGAACAAATAAATGACAGTGAGAGCATGATGGAGTATACATGTTATGCAGACCACATAGGAGGATAGCCATTACAAATATGTGCAAGCTAAAAATTGAGGAGTTACAGATAGCAGTGGCTACATTTATATTGCAAACAACAAAGGAAACCAATGGCGCATATAGAAAGATAAGTATAGAACGTATATTACCGTGCAACATCGACATATTTTGCATCTGCAGAGAATAGACCAGAAACTGCCTTGGGAACACCTAAAAATGGCCCACCAATATTCATAACAGCTTTTATGTGCTTTGCACACCAATCTGAACCACCACCACCTCCCATGGGAGGCGGTGCCTCAACCCACTTCATGAAATGCAAGAAGTAAAGTACACCAATAGAATGTGGAATAACCACAACCTTGTTTCCGTTGTTGGTAGCCACCATAAGCTCTATTCTACTCTTCATTGCACTGAGTGTTTGATCCTGGACCTATTGATTATGTCCAGTTTCAACATTAATGGAACAAACATGGATAACACACACACACACATATATATAGATGGATACATACATACATATATATATACAATATGTAAATAAACGATTATGTGTGCTTGTGTTAACATCAACATTACCTTACCTCAGTGTTTTGAAATGAAAGCCTCCAATCATATGAAGCCATGTACATGGTCTTCTCTTCATATCCTACTCAAGCCAAGTTAGCAATCAAGACTGCCCAAACAAAATAGTCGGGAGCAAAGTAATCAGCATCAACAAGCCCTGTCACAGGCCTGGCCCTTATACCAGGTGGATCTAATCTAGATTCATTATCCAATGACATATGCTCGACCCAGCATAATGGCCTGATAGACAAAACCAAATAGAGAATCTGAACAAGGATGAAACAATGTATGCACGCAATCACATGCAAAGATAATACATCCACAAATGAAAGCTAGATGTTAAAGTAGGGAGAAACAGACACCAGATCAGAAACAAAAAACTAAAGTTGAGATCCAGAAGAAGCCTAAGGAAAAACCAAGTTTTGTTTGTCTAAAAAACAAAGCGAATTTGAATGAGTTGAAAACACATAACACAGCTCAGGCATTACCCAAAACTACAGGACAGAGCCAAAAAAGACAATAAGAGAACAATTTTGAGTTTTAGTTCATGGAGAGAGTTCCATCTCAAAAAAGTGACACGGCTACCCTACAATAGCTAAGTACCCAAACTACACCAGGAAACCCAAGCTACCCCAAAGATTCATGATGGTGTATAAACTTGAATATGCTAGCCAGCCTACATGAAAAGGATTTAAAGATAAACATACGCTTCTGTAGGTAACTGTAGTTGTCTGGCAACAATATTTTCTATGTAGGATCTAATTATCTTGACCCACTTGTTAGGTTTTCATGTATTAAAATCAAAAGATAGTAATGCGATACAGTTGCAAACACATTATCAGTTTTCAACAATAAACTTCATATGCTTCAAAAAATCTCATACAACATAGAAACAAGGGAAAAAAATTAGACATAACAAGCTCGCAACTAAACGGTATGCACCTAAGACACGACCCTAAAGCTAACCACATGCATAGAATTCCTGTAAGAGAATTTTCATAACCCTTTCTGAACATAAAATGATCCCTGATATAGACAAGAGGTAAAGGGCAACCGTCTGGTAACAACATTTTCTAAAAAAAAAGGTTATGAATACGCTTGATCTACCACTTATTCAAATATTATGCACATAGTGAAGTCACCTTGTTGTTAATTTGTTGCAACTAGAATAACATACATTAACCAAGTCGACTAATGCATATTAAACATCTATTGAGTAGATATGTATATCTAGCTTGCCATGCAATTGAATACATTGCATGTGGAAAGGACATCGTCAGCATGTGCACAAGGACCACTTTAGAAGATGTGAAAATGTAAAAATCATTGCTTTCACCAACATGACCAATATACCAGGTTGATGAACCATTTTTTCTCATGTGAAAATATGACACTTGAAATTTACACAAGTATTAAATATTCAAAGATAGAGTACATATACAGCCATATGGTGTGTGAATATCCTAAGACAAAAAAGGTATGTGACTATGCATGTGTATATGAAGTCATCACATGTAGGGGCAGACCTAGTTAGAGACAGGTGTGCATCTTTTGTCTCAGAATATTCTTAGTTAAAATATAATATCATTGGTTTATTACATTTCTGCTAGCACAAACAAAATAAAGTTGCAACATGCTAGAAAGTATTATTAGTTAATAGGTTCATTTGTAATATGAGCCTAATTGTCTTAACCCATTAGGATTATGTTCACTGGCTTTTGAGGTTGAGAAGCAGAGATATCAACACTATGAACACATCTAAAGATGAAAATCAGAGGAGAGGGTGACCTAACCAGTGAGCCCTTTTATCAATCAACTGCAGAGCAATGTCGATTGAATCAACGAACCTCTACCTGATTACTGCATGCGTCAACAAAAACAATAGAGCATGTAGGAAGCAGAGATATCAACACTACAAATACAACTAAAGATGAAAATCAGAGGAGAGGGTGACCTAACTAGCAATCCCTTTTATCAATCAATTGCAGAGCAATCACTAGTACATAACCGACCTTTAGTGTCGGTTATTTAAGGCCTTTAGTGTCAGTTTCTAAGTGACACCTATGTGGGTGACGCTAAAAGCCCAACCGTTACACGTCGGTTCACAAACCGACGCCAAAACCCTTCGCGCACCACTAAAAACGCACCAGCAGGGGACTATAGGCGTCGGTTATTAGATAAGAAACCGACGCCATATACCTTTGCGCCACAGAAAGGGCACCATCTGGGGCACTATCAGCGTCAGTTTATTAGTAGTAACCGACGCCATATCACCCCCAGCACGACCGTGGTGTCTGTCCCACTGCCACGGCCGTGGTGTCTGGCCTCATATAGGCGTCGGTTATTAGCTAAGAAACCGACGCCATATATCCCAGTATGGCCATGGTGTTAAGGCAATAAACGTCGGTTACAAGTAGGGAAACTGACACTGTAACTATGTGGTGACAGTTTTATACAAATAACTGATGCCTATTGTTTTTTTTTCTGTCAGTCTGTAAACTTGCTGTGGCTGGTCGCAGGATGAGAAACCTACAGTTTAGTTATGAACTGTAGGTTTTACGACATCCATTGATATCAACCAACAACAGGCCACAAACCTGTAAAATTAACAACAAAAATATTCACACATTTAGCAGCCTACAGTTCCATTTGATTTTCACACATTTAGAAACATTGATGTAGCTAGCAATCTGTAGTTCCATTCATTTTCACATTCACACATGTAGAAACATTCATATAGAAACCAACAGTTTCATTCATTTTCACTCAGACACATGTAGAAACATCTAGACATGTAGAAACATTCACACATATATTATAATTTAGAAATTCATTTACAAAATATAATTCTTTAGTCATTATTCACTATCAACATCCCAATTATATTTTAAAACCCCCACTACTTGTATGGCTATTTCCCATTCTTCTCTTACTTCATTTAATTCTCCCGTCGTATAGGGAGCATGTGCATCTGGTAAGGCCTTTCCTGTAGTGTGGTCAGTTTTAAACACCTGTAAAGAGAATGATGTATATATATAATTAATGAGCTATAAATAAGATTGATATATTTCATATTATCTAATGAGACTATATAATACCTCAGGAATAATATCAATGTCCACTGCAGCATACTTGATAATCATGTGCATAAATCGCATCACATAGTATGCACATGCCCATCCATTGTCTTGTGTAGCACACTATAAATTCAAACATACAAAATATAAAAAAATACAACTAATTAAGCACTGTTCACATAAATAATATATACACATATTGCAGTCGAGAACTTACTTTCACGTTCTTCCAAATTATTGGCTGGTTCTTTTTCATGGGGACCTTTCCTCTAGTCTTTTTGAACTCATCTAAACCCCTACATGTTAATGTAACACAGTACATTGCATAATTAAATAGTAATGTAATAACATATGTTAACGGATATGAAAATGAAATATTTCTCACCGGAATAATGCCATTTTCATTATGTGTCCATATTTTAAATTCAATTTACTCCCCTTAGGATCTAGATAATAGACATTGAACGTCTCGGGGACAATAACTAGTAACTCCCAATGTATACCACTAGAGGTAAAAAAGTTAAAAATTAATACCTCAAAATCCACAATAAAAATGTAATTTTCTTAAGTCCAAATTATAATAAGCAAAGTAAACTTACTCTACATTGAATGGAGCTATTATCACCATCTTTTTATTTTGAGAAAAATTTGTAAAATCCTCACAACAATATTGTTGAACTGACGGAGGGTCTTTATCTACTTGACTAATCAAAGATGGAATAAAAAATCCGACATGTTCGAATGCAAAATTTGCACATATGTTGTCTAAGTAGCTGCAAAATATGTATTAATTACACATGCATTAATAAATAAGAAACCAGATCACCAGATCCTACACAAGGTATATGGATGTATAAAGAAGATCTCACCTTATCCATAGCTCTATCACATATGTATTTAGCCAATCATATTGAAACAACTCCAAAATATCTTGTATAAATAGTTTACTTTCGTATGATTGACCTGCAACATATGAATCTATAGAAATAGTTATAGGGCAATTTATATCATGTTCGCCTAACCATATTGCCATACCCCTACAGTTAGGTCCTAACGGGACAGGTAGGTCCTGTGGAACCCAACTGGGTAATGTAGGAGGTGGAAGTGGAGGCCTAGATGCTGTGGGTGTCTTCTTTTTAACCTCTATATATATATAATTTCATATCAACTGATATCATATACACACACTAACAATTTAATGTAATGTAAATTTACCATACAGTTTTAGTAAAGAGAAAATCCACTTTTAGCCACAATATCACTCCACCTTCTGCCTCACCAAGCGTTTCACAATCTGGGTGGGCATATGGCAATGGAAGATCCATCCACTTGGAGAATATATGTACCAGGCTCACACGAATCCAACCAGCTGGTAATGGAGACCCGTGAAACATTTCCCCTGGTAGGGATGGGTAAGCTGACGCCTCTGCAACGACATATTCTTTACTTTTTAGACGACATGGCTTCAACCCCTACAAATTTTTTTGTAAAGAATGTTATATACATATATACATATCATCTTTTTTTGAAACGACTACAATTTCATATATACATATTATATTGAAAACATATCATCTTGAATTAAAAAACTAGTTACTATGTCATAAAAATACTTACAGCGGATGTGCTAGGTGGTGGGTCTACAAGATTACTCCCTACCTCTACAGTAGGAGTAGAGCATGATGCCATAATAGGTACTGTCTGCTAAGTGGCAGTCTGAGATGCCTCCCACTTTTTCAGTGCTTCTTCGAGTTTCCTATCAACTAGCTTATCTACCTATACATGGATAAAAGAAATGTTAGCTTCTAATTATTGAATTCTCTTTTACAGTAACATTATAAAGAAAGAATATGTTACCTCTTCTTGTGAAAGTCCCACTTTTGGGACATGTTTGTGCTCGGATGGCCCAAAAAAAGTTTTGATGCCCACACCAGCACCTGCAGCCCTAACACGTCCAGGATGCTCAGGGTTACCCAGAGCAACTGTCAATTCATCCCTTGTGCCCTCAGTGATGAACTTGCCTTGTTTCCTCAGCTCGTGCAGCTCCCACTAATTGCCAAAATTTTTTTTTAATTAAGTAAACACCACAAATAATCAATATTCGAACGATTGCTGTAAGAGTTGTATTTTACCATTTTTGTAGCCGCCTCAGCAGTTGCGGGCTTCCTTATTTCTTCCTTCTTATTTTTCCTCCTATCTATCTAGACATCATGGCGAGGCAGAGGTGTGATACCTATAGTAGAGGACTCTTGAGTAGCAGTAGACTGAGCAGTAGCCTCAAACTATAGTCTTTGGCGGATGCCTGCATACCCCTTTGGACCCATTGTGTGGTCATGCACATTCAGTGCACACCTTAATTTTTGTGCCTTACTGAGGGCCTAGTTAGTATGCACATTAATGATTTGGTTAGTAACATTAAATGTTAATCTTGAATAGGTGAATACAACATATATTAATGAGATTGTGACTGACGCCTAATACCTTGAATTCATTAGTTTGTCTTGAAGCAACAAACGCGTCCCATTTTTCCTTGTCCAGGATGTTCCACTATTCAGTGGTTGTCTTCTTCCTCTTGTCACCTTCTTTTATGTATTCTCGGGTGAGATTTGTCCGATAGTTCCTTAGGACTCTCCCACAGTGTTGCATCATGCATTTACGATGCAGCTTTTCATCCAATTCAAATATACTCTGCAAAATAGAATTACTATTAACTAGTATCCAAAAAATTAGTAATCTACAAAATAGAATTGCAAATTAATAATAACTCACGCATAAATCCTTCCATATTACGTCTTTCTTCTCCTTAGGAACTTTATGCCAAGAATCTATCTTTACAACCGCAACGGCTACGAGTAACATACCCAAGATATGAAACAAATGAATTGCGTTTCACACCAGATGCATTACCTGCATTATCAAAATCCACAACAAGTTTGGGTCCATTTCCCTTTTGTGCTATTAACTTCTTCATCATAGTGATGCCCCTTCTCTTGTCAACTTTTTGGTGCTGCTGATCAAGTGCCTCAAGTGTTTCAGATGGTACATGTGCATCATCAACCTAAAATTTGACAAAATAAACACATTTACAAGATATAACTATAAATGGACATATAGATATAAATATATGATACATTTTTAAAACTTACATTGTGAGGCGGCGCATTGATGTCCTCACCCTCACGGTAATCATCAACACAGTCATCAGGAGAATGCTCAGCCATCTGAAAATTCACATTCATATTGTAAAGTTCACATTGTAAAGTAATTGAAATTGTAAAGCTCACATTGTAAAGTTCACATTCACATTGTAAAGTTCACATTATAAAGTAATTCACATTATAAATTCACATTGTAAAGTTCACATTCACATTATAAAGTTCACATTCAAAAAAATAAAACATATAAAAAATATAAACATGCCTCTAATATTGCAATTTTTTATCAATTAACAATCCTTCATTGTGATCTCCGAACACATACAAGTCATCATTAGCTTCAATATTTGCTGGTGTTGGCAACCCAACCGAGAATGGACTGGAGTCATCATACTTATCATAGTACTATTCTTCATCTATAGGATCTTCAATGAACTGTCTTTTACCATGAAGAACAACCGACCATTTATCATTTGCAGGATCATCGATATAAAATACTTGTTTCACCTGTGATGCCAATATGAATGGTTCACCCTTCTCGCCAATCTTTTCAAAGTTCACTAAAGTGAAACCCAATTCATCCACTACAACTCCTTTGGTGTTATCAACCCAATTACATTTGAAGAGCGGAATTCTGAAATCTATGTAGTCAAACTCCCATATGTCTTCAATGACACTGTAATATGACATTTTAGCTTCATGTGGACTCTTATCCTTTGCACTTGCAAAAAACATAGTCGATGCTTGAAGGGTGACCCCACTGTTTTGGACGACACTCTTATCATCTTGGCGCTTTGTGTAATATGTGAATCCATTAATGTCGTACCCTTCATAAGACATAACAGTCAATTTTGGTTTAAAGGCGAGGCATTTGATAGTTTCAGTAATATCATCTGGTGTTTGCGATAGTTGATGTAAGACTTTATCTTCAAACCACTTAATAAATGTCTTGTTATGCTCTCTAGCAAGCCACATTGTATTGCCTGGAGGATATTGTCTCTTGATGAAATTGGTATGTTCCTCGATATAAACATTCACTTCATCCATGTTGTGTAAAATATACAAGTGACCTAGTTCCAACTGCTCACGGCTGATTACTTTCACACGTGATCCCAAAATTCCTTTGCCAAATTGCTCGTCAATATTCTTGTCATTATCAAGAGTGTCATTACCACTGAGAAAGTCATTGCAAAAATCCATAACCTCTCTCGCCACATAACCCTCAATAATACTCCCTTCATGCCGATAACGGTTTCGAACATCACTTTTAAAAACGCTCATGTATCGTTCAAAGGGATACATCCAATGCAAGAAAACTGGTCCCAACATTTTCACTACCCTAGTCAAGTGGACACCAAGATGTACCATGATATCAAAGAACGACAACCGAAAATACATCTCAAGATGACATAGGGTAACAACCACTTCTCTTTGAAATTTATCGAGAGTATCAGGGTCAATAACTTTGCTACACAAACTGTTGAAAAAGAAACAAAGTCTGGTGATTGCAAACCTTACATGCTTCGACAATATAGATCTAATTGCTACAGGCAATATTTGTTGCATTAGAGTGTGACAATCATGAGATTTAAGACCTATCAACTTCAGATCTTTCATTGATACCAATCTACGGATGTTGGATGAGTAACCCTGTGGCACCTTAACATTTACCAAACATTCACAAAAAGCTTTCTTCTCCTTTCTAAACAATGTGTAACAAGCAGGAGGTAAGTATGTTCTCCGATTTTCCATTTCACAAAATTTTGTTAATTCTAACCTTATTCCCATTTCACGTAGGTCCAGTCTGGATTTTATCCCATCTTTAGTCTTCCCTGGTATATTCAACAAAGTACCAATGATACTATCACAGACATTTTTCTCAACGTGCATGACATCGATACAATGCCTGACTGTCAAAGAACTCCAATAAGGAAGATCCCAAAATATTGACTTCTTCTTGAATAAAGATTTGTCACTCCGTGTGGCCATAGTACATTGTGATCTCTTACCAAATTCATTGACAAAGTCTTTTACTCTATCATAAACAACCTCCCCTGGTATAGGTTTAGGTGCACTCTGTTCCTCATTCAATCCATTGAATGCTTTGCGCTTCCTACGATACAGATGGAATTTTGTAAGAAACCTTCGATGACCGAGATATACAGTCTTACCACCATGTTTTAGTCTTGTTGAATCAATGTTCTCTTCACATATAGGACACGCTTTAGCTCCTTTGACACTATATCCAGACAAATTCCCATATGCTGGAAAGTCATTAATAGTGCAAAACAACATAGCATGCAAATGAAATGTCTCTCTTCGTGAAGCATCATTGGTCATCACACCTTCACCCTAGAGTTTCTTTAAGTCATCAATCAGAGGTTCAAGATAAACATCGATGTCATTTCCAGGTTGTTTAGGGCCCGATATCAACAACGACAACATTACATACTTATTTTTCATACACAACCAGGGAGGAAGATTGTATATAACAAGCATGACTGGCCAAGTGCTATGTTGGCTGCTCAATGTCCCGTACGGATTCATCCCATCTGTACAAAGCCCAAGTCTTAGATTCCTGACTTCTTCACCAAATTCAGAGTACAATATATCAATCTTCTTCCACTGTGGGGAATCAGACACATGTCGTAGGATCCCATCATTATTTTTCTTAACATCTGCATGCCACCTCAAATTCTTCGCATCTATCGGATTGGCAAACAAGCATTGAAACTGTGATATTATAGGTAGATACCACATCACCTTGGCAGGAGAACCCATTTTGGACTCCCCCGAAGTCGTCAATTTATACCGTGACGCACCACATTTTGGACAATCTTTGAAATCCACATAGTCCTTTTGAAATAATACACAATCATTCGGGCATGCGTGTATCTTCTTCGCATCCATTCCCATTGGGCACAACAATTTCTTTACCTGGTATGTTGAGATTGGCAGCTCATTTCCTTCAGGAAGCATTTCTTTCAACAAAGACAACAATGACGTGAAGCTTTTGTCGCTCCATTTATTGTTAGCTTTCAGCTTATACAATATCAACACATCGCTAAGCTTCGTAAACTTAGTACAACCTATGTATAACGATATCTCAGCATCATGCACAATGTTTCTAAAAATAGGAGGTGGATCGGTGTGCTCTACCCCACAACTATCCAGCATCGCATCAACGATGTCTACTGGAACTGGTTCATTCACATCTACGTCATCGTAGGCAATTTCTTCTTCCACACAAGCACTGCTATCGACATCCACTGGTTTTGGGTTTGAAATCTCTCCATGGCAGTGCCATTCTGTATAGCCTTGTATAATCCCCTTGCACATGACATGACTTTTGATTTCGTCACCAGTGCTGACTTTCAAGTTGTTACCGCAATGCCTACATGGACAGTTGTTTCCTATGTTCCTCGACAAATCTAATAAACTGGTCAAGACCAGAAATAAACTCTGAGGTGCAGCGATTGTGAATGGACATCCATGATCTATCCATTCTATGATCAAAGAGAAATCAAGTATACATTACAACAAGATTAGGGTCTAGGGTTAACAAATACATGTGATGTCATTCTTATATATAATAAATGTGTACCACCTATCCCATTCTTGAACACCTAATCTCACTAGTAAGTGTATAATGTGTATTGGGTTTTCAAGAAAATTTCGGCAGTATTTCCCCGCTGTTCTCCAAGTACATATGTACTTAGAGAACAAACGAGGAAATGCTACCGAAATTTTCTTGAAAACCCAATACACATTATACACTTACATCCTAAGCGAGATCAGGTGTTCAAGAACAGTCCCAAACCGGGGATTATCTAAGATTTACTCGTAATGAGTAAATCTTGGACGGGTTTCTAGGCCAACAAATACATATGTTGTCATTCTTATACCTAAAATCCTAGTTCTTCAAGTTAGGGTGATTATTGATGTCTTTAAAAGCATGATTGGCAATTTAGGGAAAAGTTCATCATTTACTTTCCAAGCATGTCACATGTGTGCATTACAGTTCATCATTAAGTAAGAAGGGTGATTAGGATTCTCAATATACTCAACAATGAAACAATTTACCAATTTCATAGTTAGGACGGTAGAGATACCCTAAGATCCAAATCTAATGGTTCATAATGAGCTTGTGATAAAGTTACATCACTATAAAGTTACATCACTAGATGATTAAATAATTTCAAAAGTAGTACACAAATAAATTCAAATGATTAGATAACTAAATAAAAACAGTAGACAGATCAATTGATAAACTAATATAAATCAGTAGATGATCAATTAATTGCTGAATCAGTACATAAATAAATACAAACATTAGATGAATACATACAGATCAATTGAAAAATAAAGTTAAATCAGTTGATAAATAAATTTCATTAAGTAGATGATTAAATCATAACAAAATCAGTACATAAATAAACACAAATAAGTAAATAACTTAATAAAAAAAATAAAAAAATGCCCAGCAGCAGCCTAGGCGTGCCTTGGCACCGCCCAAGCATCCGCCCAGAGGCCTAACTAGGCAGGGCACCTGGGCTTGGGACCCTAGGTGAACGCCTGGGCCACTAGGCCCCGCTTAGGCGGAGGAAGGAAGGAGGAAGAAGGTAGGGTCTACCTTGAGGGCAGAGGAAGAAGGCCCGGCCTGGAGAGCAGCGGCCGGAGCATAGACCTAGCAGCAGGCAGCCAACGCCGAAAAGGAGAGCACCAAAGCAGCCACCGGCGGGGGCGGTGGCGAGGAGAGGAGTGGCGACGAGGAGAGGAGTGTAGTAGGAGCGTCGACCAGGAGTGGTGGCGGCGTGGGGGAGCAACGGGAGCATCGACCAGGAGTGGTGGCAGCGCGGGGGAGCAACGGCGACGGGGGAAACGATGGCGGGGAGCACCGGCGGCAACAATCGTCAGACCTAGCAGAGGTTCACAATGAAACAGAGACAATGGGGAAAAGTTCTCTATTTCGCGGGGCTATTAACTGTACCATAGGCGTCAGTTATTCAAACAAACCGACACATAAAATTAAAGATGTCGGTTCTCCACAAAAACTGACACCTATTCTCAATTATAGTCGTCAGTTTTAACTACAAAACAACTGACGTCTATATACATATGCCGATTAAAAAAATTGTTCTTGATTAATGACCATAGTCGTCAGTGTCTTCTGAAAACCGGTGCTTAAAGGGTGTGAAAAATTCACCATGAACAACGTGGGAAAACTCATACGCGTCGGTCATTGTAGTAAAATCGACGACCAAAATGTGCCCAATTTCTGTCTCGCGAATAACCTTTAGTCGTCGGTTTATTATTTATCAACCGACGCCATATGTTAAATTTTGGAGGTAATTTTTTTTGCTGGAAATTTTGGATTTGGCGGTTAATTTTAGGTGTCAGTTTTTTATTACGTAACCGACACTGAATAAAAGTGATACCCGTGTTTGGTCTCCCTTCATAGATTGATGTCGGTTTATGTTATCAACCGACGCTGTATAGTTTAGGTGTCGGTGTATTTATACAACCGACGCCTGTAAAAGTGACGTTATAAGCCATTTCTGTAGTAGTGAATGTTGATTGAATCATCGAACCTCTAGTTTATTACTGTATGAGTCAATCTGTCTCTGAGCTATTCCTGTGACCAGAATGAAAAAAAGAAAATGGATTGGTTGGGTATATGTGGAAACAGAGAGATGAGAAGTGATGAACAAGAAATCAGAAATCTGTAGAAAGTAAATATCCATACTGACATTTTCCATAAAAAGAGTAGCTACCAGATTCAGATATGAGAACGAACTTCACTTTGGACACCTCCCTCCCATAAGCTCTATGGCATCCCTGGTTGCGCTTGATCATTTGATCTTAAGCACAGACATCCGCTTGATCACCTCACCATAAACTGTGCCTCCAAACAGCTTGAGAAGCTTTAACTGCAGGGTTCAGGAACTCCTTGTCTTGAAACACCTACATGATGTTTTCAAGTAGAACAACATTACTAGATAAGCTTGCAGATAAGAAAGATGTGATTCATCATGTGTATCAACCCGAAGAAGAGGCATGAAAAAATAGTTCTCATCAATTAGCTGGACTCTTGTACAAATAAGCATTGATGCGGTTGTGACTCCTACATATCAACCTGCATGTATATACCATTTTTCCATTTATCTAAAAGAAAACATACATAGCTATTGTTTAACTTCTCTCAATAATAGCTATGCGCAAGGTTTGTAAACCAAACCCATAATTAAATAAGAAAAACTTCTTGCCAATATGTTCTCCTGTCACAGGTAACATATTATGAAAGTTAGCATTAACTAGTTTATGGAACAACAACGAAAATGCTAAGCTTACTTAGTTTTGTGTCCCAAACCTTCCAAGCTCACTGATCTCAACATGCATTGTATTTACTACTGTATTTGTGAAGGTGAATATATAATCTAAGTTGATGGCCAATACTACAGTACATGTATGCATAAGATTTGTCTAAGTTAATGGCCTTTTGGGAAAGTAAAGGCACAATGCAATTAGCAGAATCACTGAGGTTGAGACTATATTATTGGCACTTAGGAAGATAGTGACTCAGGGGCCGTTTGGCATTAGGTTTGTTTCTTAATGCTTGGATAGACATTGTGGATTTAGTGCTCAATTCATTTATGTATCTATTTGGCTCAACTCAACTGAATTGATTTGAAGGGATAAATTCAGAAGCTGAACTCAATTCAGTTTTCTGATTAGTTTTTGGATTATGCTTGATTGGTTTGTGAATGTATTTTGGTGTCTTAGTTGGTTGGTGGTTGAATGCAAGTATAATTGGTTGAATGTAAGTTCAATTAACTTACATTTGATTTAGTTGTGGTATAGCTTAATCCAGTTGGGTCATTACTCTCTTTTCTTGTCAAGCTACTAGGTCTTTGGAATTTGACTGCCATTCAAATATTTTGAGGTGATGGAGGTGTTGATCTTGTATCACTGATGAACTTGTTTGAGTTGGCATTTAAGTACTGTGGGATACTAAAATATATTAGCTCCTGAATTCATTTAGCAACTGATGAATTTGGAAATGTTGTTAGTTTTGGAAAGGTGAGTAATTAATTGCAAATTTAAAACATTAGACAAAGGGGACTGTACCATCCCTACCTACGGACTCCACCCCTTCCCCCAACCCCAAGATTTTAGAAAAGAAATTTGTATTGAAAGATTCTACATCTAATTAGTTTGAAAAGAAATTTAGCTACATTTGATTCAGTTGCATTTAGTTTATTTCATTAGTGTATCAATAGCAGTGAGGTCATTGTATTTTGTTAGCCCACTTGGTATTGACAAGGAGGTCAGTGTATTCTGGTCGGCATTTGTCTAGTTGGATAGAAACAATGTATCTAGGCAATATGCTGAATGTCATTTAGTTTAGTAGCCTTTAAGTCTGACTTCTATTTTTTTTTAATCTAGAGCTCAAGCCCTTGACTTCTATTTCGGAATTGCATGTATGGTTGATTATGGTAAGTCAATAACATTAAAATGTATGTGAAATCAAATAGTTGAAAAATGGGTAATTCACGTGCATTTGAGTTGATAGAATAAATGAAGAAAGACAACTAGATATATAAGTCAGAACCATACTGGGTCGACCTCAATAACTTGGATGTCAGTCTGACCTCCCTGGTAGAGGAATTTGATGGCCAGATAGTTGGGTTGGTTGGTATGCTACTCGATAGGAACGACCATGCAGGGCTTGTACTGGCAGGGGACCCTGTATATTAGCAAAAAAAACAATTCTAGATGATTCATGGAGGCAAAATTAAACTACATATTAGCAACAAAGAACATTGAATTTATGGGTTATAACATACCTTTTGATTCTACATGGTTGTGGGTCTGTTTTCTCTATGAGGGATGATTCCATGCTTAATTTTCCTGGTCCTCATTCTACTTCCATGTTGTAGATCAATCTAACCTCCATACAATATATATTCTTGCAAGGACCATCATGGAAGAGAGGAAATGAAGCCTTCTTCATAGATACACACCCTGAAAACTTTTTCTATTTCCAAATAGCTCGTCAATGTTAAACCCAAAATTCAGTAATACTCAGTATGATCTTAAGATGAGAAGGCGTGTAAACCTAACAATAGATCAACTGAAGCATGCTTGTATTGCAGAAAATATATTAGCTTCTGAAAGAAAAATAGTAGTCATAAATGTGCTTTAATTTACCCCCTATACATATACCATAGGCCATGACTAAATTTATTACCTTAGTGTATTGAATAACAACATTAAAATAGTATGCCTCAAAGGAAATAATAAGAATCGTTTTCTAAGCTATTACTTTGATGTGCATCGTTTAAAACCCATAATACTCAGTAATACTTAGTAGATCTTAAGATGGGGCATGTAAAATAGATGATTATTAACATAGCTAGGGTGCCAACCAATGACACTGACAAACTACATTAGAATCCACTGCTTATGATCCTATCTATGGGAATTGAATGCATACGAGAAATGATATGTAACATGGAAGAATCTATTGTGCATCTGAATTCAATTGTATCTTTTCATGGTATTAAAATCATCCCAGAGATAACATAAATACAATCGGTATACTACATTAAAGAAACCATCTTTTATAGTAAGTTCAAATCGCCTTGGTGCATCTCATATACTTAATTGAGGTAAGACAACAGTCATAGGAAATCTACCACAACAAGTTATGTCAAAATCCATATAAAACTTGATACCTGACTAGATCAAATACAAAGGCAACATAAACAATAATAGTATACAATATACAAGTAAAATATTCTAGAGGTAAAGGATTACCTGAAGGAGCTTCATTCCCAGCTCTCTATTGAAATCCTTGATTGGATTCATGATCATCACTATTGATAGGTCTAGCTCTGACATAGCAGAACCATCTGATTGTATGCTAGAGCACCTTTTCTTCAACTTTGATTTCTCTCAGTCTGCAACCATTTATGAGGGCTAGGCTTTTCTCACATGAGATGGCCCATTGGGAGCGGTTGGCAATTCCATTTAAAACATTGAATTGTCTCCAATTTAGCAGTACAGAACATAAGAAAGTAAATTTATCCAAGCTTAAGAAAGTAAAATTAACTAAACTAAATGGTAAGAGAGTATACAGATAAGAACCTAAGACTGAATAAATCTTCCGTTCAATTAACAGAGTATGCAGATAAGAACCTAAGGCAACTCTCCTTCTTCATAGATATAAACCTTGACCCAGACCTAAGTCTTGTATACATGCCTAAGCGTGATAGATGCAACAACCAAGCCTAAATCAGTCTTTACAAGACTAATCCAAAATCAATCATCTAAAAGACTGATCACCATCCTTTTAATTCCAATTATAAGAAGTTTTGTCTTAACTGAAAATGTTACCTTTGAATGAAAATCCCTCTCTCAAATAAAGCAACTCATTTGTATCTTCATCGAGCTCTGAAATCATTGCAACAAAACAAGAAATAACACTCCTAGAAGATCTCCTCCTGTCTAAGAAAAAAGAGAGATCATTCTCAAAAAGATATAAACCCCTACATTCCTTCCAATCTCCAGATCCATCAACGAAAACTTAAATTTCCACAGTAGAATTTTGGAATGCAATCCAATCCTGCTGAATACGGCAAAACACTGTGTGCTTGCTGGGCTTTGGTGATGTGCAATTATTAGAAAGTCTGGCACAAAAATAATTTAGGTGGACATGTACATGTTAGTAAATGACTTCAATAACATGTAAAAACGGATGGTAATTATCAATGTAGAATCAGTCCATCGAAATCAGAACAAACCTATGACCAAGTATTCAAAGAAAAGGATGTGTATAGAGGCAGAGCAGTATACATATATGTTGATCCTTGATAGTCTCTTTAGCTTCTCAGGAAAAGAAATGTGCCCCCTTTCCATCATCCTGTGGTCATACATGTTGATCCTTGAAGTAGTCAATGTGTATAAATGTGCATACATACACGTCGATCCTTGAAGTAGTCAATGTGTATAAAAGAACAAAATATTTACTACTTAATTCCAAATATATGAAACATAACCAACCACACCATGCACTCATTCCGGTCATATATAATACCTTTACTAATTCTACGAACCAGTTTGTGAGAGATTTTCCAAATCAAAACCAAAGCCCAACAAACCAAGGACCAATGTACTTCTTTATAAATGCCGAAGCTTGATGGATGCAACAACAAGACTATATATATATTTAAAAGACTAATCCTAAATTAGTCATCTAAAAGACTCATTACCATCCTCTTAATTCCAATTCGTAGAAGTTTTGTCTTAACTACAAAGAAGTAGTCAGGTAATACACTACCAATCTTAAATTAAAAACATTTATATATTATCTACAAATCATATAATAGAAAAAAAGATCATCTATGGGTTCAATGCTTGCATATTTCATCTAAACAATGAGTTCCATAAGTCCATGAGTTATAGGGACTCCTATCTTACTCCAAAACCAA
This sequence comes from Alisma plantago-aquatica, assembly GCA_963693085.1. Classification (NCBI taxonomy): domain Eukaryota; kingdom Viridiplantae; phylum Streptophyta; class Magnoliopsida; order Alismatales; family Alismataceae; genus Alisma; species Alisma plantago-aquatica. Next base: position 745,139,118 of record OY856412.1, read on the forward strand.
TAAATAAATAGTGTTATTAATATGACCTATGGTTATAAATAAACAATGAGTTCCATAAGTACATAAGTTATAGGAAATACCTCATCATTAGGGTAGTCAATATTCATGCCATCTATAATCCTACTAGAATTTATTACATTGAATAACTCTCTGATGTAAGTGTGAGATTTTTCAGCTTTCTGATCAGCCTGTTCAACTCCAGCTCTAGCATCTGCTGCAACCTTTTCTGCTTGTTCAACTCCAGCTCGTGCATCATTTGCTTGTTTCTTATATTTTTCAATCTCCTTCATATAAATTGGATTTCTATAGCGAGAATGACCTGCAACTGTACTTCCTCGCATACGTACATGGCCTTGTCTTTTGGGTCCAAAGACCTTCAAGCATATCTCATCATCGCTAATTTCAATTTTTCCATGTTCACACTGAGACACCAAATCTGTGATTTGTGCCTATACAACAAATTAAATTGTTAGAAATTTCAATTTGCAAATTTGTTGAAATTTATGTCGAGCTATATATAACCATGGTTACCATCTTTTCTTCAGCAACAACATCTACAAGCTTTTTGTCTTTTCTCGTTCGAGTCTTTTCGAACATCCTCACGCGACTTGGCACAACTCCATTGTTATTGATAGTCTGTATTTTCATAAATTGATTATGAAATATGAAGTATAACCTTATACTATAAAAATAGGAACAATAAGAAAAAAGTTCATACTTCCTCATGTTCTATAACACTAAATCGAGTCCTTCCAGTACAGTGAAGCATTGACTATTTAGAACGACTGATCTTATTACGAGTACTTGCAGCCATGCAAATAAACATAAAATAAGATCAATGGATAAAAACATAAAGATAAGTAAAAAATTTGCTACAAGAAAATATTAATAATAAAGAGACTAGATCATTGTATAGACTCACAAATTTATTTCAAATTTACCTGAAAATAGTCACTTTTCCAGTATTTTTTCACAAGAAAGTCCCAATCAGATTTTGTTACATTTGGAGGACAATTTCGTAGAGCTTCATCATCAGTGGCGTATGTCAAATAAAGAGCATACAATTCAGTCTTAAATTCACGCCAAGCCTTATTCAATGATCGATATATTGAACGTATTCTGAGCTCATTTTTCTCAGGTAATAACTCATCACTATGAATGATAAAATCATCCTACGTAATAGTTAAGAAAATATTAGAAATGCACATTTATTATTCAATGAAGTAACACATAGAAACTATATGAAACCTGGATCAACTGGAGCATCTTCTCCTTCTTTTCACTAGGCATGCGACTCCACCTTGTATAACTAAGAGGAGCATTTATGGAATTGCGAACAATAACTCCAATTCGACTGGCCATAAGAGTTTGGCTTTTACTTATTGGATTACCTTCAGAATTAAATTCTATCTTTATTTTAGCTCCACCACCATTTCTGAATGACCTGAAGCTTATATTTTTCATTTTCCCTCTAACCCTCTTTCTCTTCGGTTGATCTAAAACATGAATGAAATAATGATTACCTTATTCATAATTAAGCTAGAACTAATTAATTGTTACCATGATGGTTATCCATCTCTTGCATAACTTGATTTGGATCCATATCTGGTTGTGAGTGATTGTCTAATGTCTGGGACCTCAAAATCCTATTACTACATTAGCCCGCCTTATGGGTACATCATCATAATTCATTGAACCTTCGAGAACTCTATCTTTGACCAAATCCTCCTCTTCAGGTTGAGCTGTCAAATATTAGGAATTTAATCACTAAACTAAATATGTAAGACTACCGAACACATATAAAAAATATTAGATTTACCATAATCCATGTTTAGATTGACGTGTATTACAAGTTTCACTATCAAAATTAACTATATTTCAAAAAAACTAAAGCTAATATATTGTTTATGTAGAAGCTTTTTTTGCATTAGTTATGTACAAACAAGGTCTAGTTCTCACCAATATTCTTTTTGGTCAAATTTTGAAGTGGTTCAGTAGCTTGGTCAGAGTAATTATTAACATATTGATCCCTTAAGATTCTCTTACCAGTGTTTGTTCGCCTTACTGAAACATCATCATCCATTGTGTGACCTTTAGGAACATCATCCATGGTGAATCCTCCATCTTCACAGTGAAATATAGTCAAATCTATATAAATATATACATATACATAGGACAAGCAAACAACACTTGAATATTTAAAATTTGAATATTACCCTGAACTTTTCTAGCATGTGCGATGGGTGGTGCTTCATGTTTCTTCGCATGTAAGGAAACACCCTCGTTGTTTCGTTCCACTCTTTTTTGTTTTGCAACTCCAAAATGTTCAAGTTGATGCGGAGGATTACAAGCTTTGTGGCTAAATTTGATTGCATGTCATGAAAATGATGTTAAACCATGGTGTATATAGAAATGAATATTGTATTACTTGTAGAAGTATCATTATCACCATTATTCCTATCCTTCAAATTTTGAACAATATTTAGGGCCTGTCCTTCCTCTACATATTGAACAACCATACATTAGGAACTATCAATATATACTTATGTAGGATAATAGACACATATATAAAAAAAAATTAAAATTTGGATATTACCTTGATCATTTCTAGCATGCACATTATGATGATCTTTGCTTTGCTTGTCATGTAGAGAGAAACCATTACTATTCGATGCCCCTTTTTTTGCTTTCACAACACCAAAATGCTCAAGTTGATGTGGATTACAAGATATTTGGCTGATTTTGACTGCATTTTATAGAAATAATGTTAAAACATTATGTATACATAGGAAATATAATCTACATGTAAAGATACAAAGTCAAATTGTCACCAGAGTTATTCTTGATCAGATTTTGAGTTGGTTCAGCAGTCTGCCTAGCATTTTGAGACTTTAGAGCACTGTTGCCAGTATTTTTCTGCCTTACCGCAACTTCATCTTTGTTCATGTAATCTTCTCGAAGATTATTCATGGCTAGTCCCCCATCTTCATATTGAACTGATATATATTCTTAACTTTATCAATATTTGCAAAAATATATGATATATATACATACATATAAAAATGTAGATTTAATGTTACCTTGAGCTTTTGTAGCATGCACATTTAGAGGAGCTTTGCACTGCTTGTCATGTAGAGATGACCGTATCTTTTCATTCGAAACACCAGAACATTCACGTTGATGCAGATTACAATTTGTTTGGCTATTGTTGACTACATTTTACACAAGTATTGCTAAAACATAATGCTCAAAAGGTATTATGTATTAATTGTAAGCATACAAAGTCAAATTATCACCAGTATTCTGAGTGGATAGATTTCTTGGACCAGACATCAACATATGTGAATGTTTTTGCAAATTGTCAAGGGCTAGTGTTTCTAAAAGAAAAAGGAAAGAAAAATTTAGCATAAAGAACACATACTTCTTCCTTAAAACTAAAATATAGAAGTCAACAACTAATAGACTTTCACTCATCTTTCTCATCAAAAAGTCCTTATAGGTTTGAATTTGTTGAAGAAAACCATCATGCAGGGCATCTACATTCTTGTCTTGAGAAATTTGAATGGGACTTGCTCCCATGTGAGGAAGGGATGGTGCCCCATTTTTTTTTCTTTTGCAAGAACAAAAACCTTCAACTTGATGAGGGTTTTGAATATTGTTGCTAGTTTTAACTACATTTCATGAACATAATTTTATACTACTGTATGCATAGAGACATATATTAATTTATTTTAAAAATATACTTGGATTGTTGCTGGATGAATTCCATGGACCAACCATCAACATGCGTGCACATTTTTGTGAAATCTCATCAATAGATTTTTCTGCAAAGATGAAGTTATTAAGTGGAAAAAATTATGTATAAATTTCTACTTTTTTAACTGATCTGCATAATTAAAATTTAGCAAGCTACACATGAGATTCAATTGAAACATTTAAAAAAATATAGCATACATTACTTACTTTGGGTCTTGCTACAATGGCCAGCCATTAGAATCTCGAAATTACCAGCAAGTTGGTTGTGGGTACTAGACAGATTGACCATATTTCCTACATGTATCTCATCAGATTATTTAAAAAGGTAATGATCCAAAAAAATATCAAAAGAAGCAATCAAAGGCAACATTTATAATCATTTGCTAATTATAATCACATTATGGTTGATAACACAAGGGAAATGATATCCATCAATGTTCACAAAGAAATTAGTAAAATTAACCAAAGTCTATAAAGAAAATACAGATTAACAAATTATAAATTTAGTTCATTGTCTCCCATGTATGGTCTCCATCTTTTTCCAGCCATCCTTTTTTATTTGCAGATTTGATGGACAAAGACTTCACTACATCATGCCTCTTCCAATGTGAAACATCAAATGCATCCGAGGGGAATGATGAAGATGTAGATAAATTTGATGTGTTTTCTTGAAATGCACTTTCATCAACAATAATAGCTTCATCTCCATGTGTCATGTTGTACAAGTCGCGTGGTGGTGATTCAGTAGCAACAATCCAATTACTTTTGGAAAGGTCACGGGCATAAAAGCATTGTTCTGCTTGGCATGCTAGTATAAACAGTTCATTGCTTTTCAACTTGCATTTTGTATTTAAACTAACAAGACCATATTTGTTTTGCTCAAATGCTCTTCCTTCATTATGCATGTCCCACCACTCACACCTAAAAATATGAGCTTGTCTTCCACCTGTGTATCTCAACTCTAAAATTTCAGTCAAAACACCATAATAGATAAAAGGTCCATTGGTGGAGTCTACTTTAACAAGAACACCACTGTTTTGTGTTGTTAACCTATCATCACGATCTTCAGTATGGAATCGAAATCCATTTATGTCTAGACCTATAAAAGTTAACACCTCTTTATCAGGACCGCGAACTAAACTTATAAGTTCATCGTCCACTCTGCCTTGTGTATGTAATTGAGCCACCTATCATAATAAATAAATATACATTAACCACAATGGTATATTTTTTTAGTTTAAATTAGTTTAGAGTAATTTAATAGCTTACCTGACTCTCCAACCACTCCAAGAAGTACTTTTTATGGTGCGCCTCAATATTGTGAACACCCATATCTTGGATTAGTTGTTTGTGCTCACTAAAAAAATATTTATTTTAAAATTGGAAAACTTAAAATCAAGTCAAGTAAAAATGTAGCTAAATAAATATAAGTTACCTTATAAATGGTAATATTGCATCTGAATTTTCAAGAACATACTTATGAGCTTGTTGCCATTCATTAACACTAAGGCTAATGGTTGTGCCTACAGATAATGTTTTCTCGATATATTTGAAAACTGTATATTGAGATGAAATTTTTGTCTCTCTAGTGTCATGGTATCATGGCTGATTAAATATAGTTTCATTCTCCTTCATGTATCTTGAGCAAAAAACCAAGCATTCATTGGTGATATACATCTCAGCTATTGAACCTTCTGCTCGGTTTTTATTCCGCACATATGACTTTAATGTTCGGAGAAACCTACGAAACCAAGGAAAATTTAAAACATAGAAAATTAAAAAAAATTATGTAAAACATAATCACCTCTCAATTGGATACATCCATCTATATTGCACAGGGCCTCCAAGAATTGCTTAGTTTGCTAGGTGAACGGGAAGGTGTACCATTACATCGAAGAATGATGGTATAAATATCTGCTCCATTTTACATAGTGTAACAACAATATGATCTTCTAACCTCTTCAGATCTTCTACCGTTAAAACTTTAGAGCACAACTCTTTAAATGATATACTAAGCTCCGTTAATGTCTCAGATACATCCTTTGGAAAGATTCCACGCGTTGCAAGAGGAAGGATTTTTTGTAAAAATACATGAAAATCATGAGATTTCAACCCAGAAATTCTACACTCATCAACATTCACACATCTAGAAATATTTGAGCACAACCCATCTGGAAATTTAATTTCTTTTAAGAATTCACAAAACCTCTTTTTTTCCTCAGATGATAAAGTAAAACATGGAATAGGGACTTTTAACTTTCCATTCAAAATACATGGGAGAAGCTCCTGCCTTATATTCATATCTTTTAAGTCTTTGCGAGCTTTTGAATTATCCTTAGTCTTCTCATCAATATCCATAATCGTTCCAATCAAACTATCACAAACATTCTTCTCAATATAAATTACATCAAGATTATGGCGAACACGAAGACTCTTCCAATAAGGAAGTTTAAAAAAATGCTTTTTTTCTTTCAAGCATGAGAAGGTTTTTCTTTTGAACTTCTTTTCTTTCTCTTTCCCAGGTTTGTTTCAAAGATGTCATGTAGTTGACTCAAAGCTTCTTCTCCAGATAGTTCTTGAGGACGAGGTCGTGGTTCTTGTTTCCCATCAAACGCGTGGTCATTCTGCCGCCATCTATGATTTTGTGGTAAGAATCTACGATGCCCCATATAACAAAATTTTCCCCCATGTTTCAATCTGAGAGACCAAGTATCCTTGTGACAAGAAGGGCATGCTAAATCACCTTGGGTAGACCATCCAGACAAATATCCATAAGCAGGAAAATCATTAATTGTCCATAAAAGAGCCGCATGCATTTGAAAATTTTGTTTTGATACATCATCATAAGTTTCAACTCCTACATTCCACAACTCCTTTAACTCCTCGATCAATGGTTGTAAATAAACATCAATCTTGTATGTAGGAGACTTTGGCCCAGGAATAATCAAGGATAAAATAAGATAATCTTGTTTCATACAAAGCCATGGAGGTAAATTATATGGAATAAGGATAACGGGCCATATGCTATAAGAATGACTCATGTTCCCGTATGGATTAAATCCATCAGAAGCCAATCCAAGCCTAACATTGCGAGGGTCTCTAGAAAAAGATGGATTCATCTCATCAAATCTTTTCCACTCTTCAGCATCAACTGGGTGTCTTAGTTTACCATCATTTATGCACTTTTCTTGATGCCATCTCATCTCTGAAGCTGTTTTATAGCACATGTACAGTCGTTTTAATCTTGGTATTAGTGGAAAATACCATAGAGTCTTAACAGAAACCTTTTTGACTAACTTAACTATTTTCCTTTTTTTAGTCTTGTCTTTGGTTGTGTTGTCAAGAGAGGTATACTTCCACCTGGTAGTGCCACATTTTGAACATACATCTTCTTTCTTTTGATCCTTCTAAAACAACATGCAATGTTTTTCACAAACATCTATCTTTATGTAGTCAAGTCCCAGGTCAGTAATATACTTTCCTGCTTCATAGAAAGATTTAGGCAATCGACAACCCTTAAACGCCTTTGATAACAATGTAATCAGACTATTAAAGAGATTATTTCTCATTCCATGAAATCCCTTTAGTTGTAGTAATTTCATGGTGAACGCTAACTTGGAGTATCATCACAACCATGATAAAGTGGTTCCTTCCCATCTTTCACTAGCCTACAAAATTTAGCAAGTTCATCACTCAACTCATCAATTTCATAGTCTCCATCCATTTCATCAAAGTTTGGAACATGGTTATCAGGAAATCCTAGACCATCCCTTATCATTCCCTCGATATCATCAGCCTCATCCGCAACATCATCAACATCATCCTCAACGTCATCACTATCATTTTGATAATTGACATGACCTGATTCACCATGGGCTACCCAGCATGTGTAGCTCTCAATTATGCCATACACTATCAGATCAGCTGACACATCATCCTTTGTCTTGCAACTTCCGTTGTTACATTTAATGCAAGGACAAGGTATTAAGCCATCAACTTCTACATTTCTAGATGCAAATTGAATAAATTTTTCAACACCATTTATGCATTCTGGTGATAACCTATTTTTATTTTTCATCCAGCTCTTATCTATTCCAGACATTGAATCCTACAAAGAAATGAACTAAAATTAATTCTAGATTGTAAGAAAATCATTTAAATTGGTTACTCAATAATTTTTGTGTCAATATTACATAAATATCAAACCATGTGAGCATTAACACTCTGAAAAAAAAATTAGAGTACATATAAAAATTCAGTGTATACGGTAAGTAAGCATACAACAAGTTATCTAAACTTTGATATGTAAACAGACATAAAAAATGTAGATAAAACTCACTCAATTCCATGGGTTGAATGGAGCTCCTTTTCATTATAAACCACCTAATGCTTAAAAATCAAAATCGCAATACACTATATTGAGCGGGGAGAATTGTTATTAGAGAACAAATTTAAAATATATAACCAATCATATATTGCATATTTCAGCAAATATGAAGATCAAATATTATGGTGCAAACTACCATTAGAATCCCTCAAACATTTTATCTAGATAGACAACTTGTTAGTCAGGTGTAATATCAGTAAAACATTTATGATTTGCCATTTTGGACTTCCTTTTCACCTACAACATGTTCCATGATATGTTAAAGTTTTGATGGTCCTTGTTCTGATCCAAAATTTATTGAGGAACCCAGTTGAAAATCCATAATAATGTAATTTTTCTTTTTCTTAGTTCTGTTTACCCCCTTGTTATCTTGTGCTCTTCCTACTATTTTTTGGTAAGCTATCCCTGCTTCTGTTCTTGTCATAGCAATCCTTTATGCTCTATCATTTAAATTCATAGATAAAAATATCTCTAATGACACCATGAGTACTTCATTGTGTATTAGTCATGACTGATTCCAAATTTGTAAAGCACTAGAACACTATGGATATCACCTTTAGGAAATAAGTTGTCAGTAAAGGATGAAATTTGATTTTGTTGAAATATTTATCAATGATAAAGATTCAGATTCATCACAAACTAAAATATTTCACTGTATATTTCTTAGATAAACAAATTAAAAAAAATCAATCATATGATCTTTCACTCCATTATAAATGAGATAGCTAACTAATATGCACATTAAGATTCACCTATCATAATAAATAAATACACATTAACCACAACGGTCTTTTTTTTAGTTAAAATTAGTTTAGAGTAATTTAAAGGCTTACCTGACTCTCCAACCACTCAAAGAAGAACTTTTTATGGTGTGCCCTAATATTGTGAACACCCATATCTTGGATTAGTTGTTTGTTCTCACTAAAAAAATGTTTATTTTAAAATTGGAAAGCTTAACATCAAGTCAAGTAAAAGTGTAGCTAAATAAAAATAAGTTACCTTATAAATGGTAATATTGCAATCTAAATTTTCAAGAACATACTTATGAGCTTGCTGCCATTCATTAACTCTGTTGAGTTGTTGTATCTTTTAGTGTAAGTAAGTGCATTCGTGTTCTTCTGAGTGTTTTCTTACATAAAAAATTCTAATTTTCTCTCCTGTAGTGTTGTATACATATACATTAAGAGTTATTTTGAGCCCCATGTTGTCATTGAAGGATTCCAAGTACAAAATAGTCATGTTTAGTTTTCAAAATTCCTATGAAATGCAAGAGCATTTGCCAATGGGAAAGATGTTGCTTGTGACGGTGTGTATCAAGAGGTTGGTAAAGGTTGGTAAGTTGTAGAAGCAAATACCCTCAATCTCTGCTACTATTTCTACACCTATCTACTGTCAGCCTAATTCTTTAGTAAGAATATATGTTGAAACGTTCAGGTTGGGGCCGTGAAGCAGAGTAGTTGTATCCTGAGAAAGCTCAAATAGAATAAAAGACTTGTATTACATCAAAGTACTTCAGTAGCAAGGGCATGTAATGTCTTGATTACAAAAGAGAAGGATCTGGTGCAGGATGGATGTAACATGATTACGATTTGATAGGTCCTAATTGGATTCCCTTTCCTAGATTTGAATTCCTATTTGAAGTTAACTAGGATTGCTACATGAAGTTAATTCCCAGTTGTATCATTCGCCTTGAGGCTCTATGCCTAGGAAGTAAGAGAAATGGGTTAATTCTCTCGTGCATGGAGACAAGTTTTACTCCACCTGAAGTTTAGCTAGTCAAGTTGTTGGCATACTGGATAAAGGTCTTGGTAACATCACTATGCATTGCTCTCTCAAGTTGGGGAGAGTAGGTGACTACCCCAAAGATGAGTAGCGGTCAATGTCAGCATGCGATGGTGGCATCAGACATTTTTTTAGTTAGGATGGATGCTCCAGCTACTTTATCAAGCAAAAGGTCTGAAACTGCTCCAACATACAAATAGAGGGTCAAAACTAAAAAATTCGATGATCAAAGGTGACCCAAATAGGGGTTTCTATAGAAATGTGACGAGCATGCCAGATGCACTAAGCGAGGCTTGTAGAGGAATATGGTTCACCTCCGAGATGTCAACTAGCTGTAGTAGCGAACAACGAAATGATATAGATTCACACATGTTTATGTTGAGGTCAATGGGTAGCAATGACCACGGACGTGTTATGGGCAGCACCTCCAGATGGTGAGATTGATCTCCTCAGGCCACGCATGGCCGGGTCACTGAGACTCTTGAGGCTCTGATGATTGACAACAACCAGTATCATGACTATGTAGAGTACAAAGGTCATGGCTGAATACCGGAAGAATAAAAGCAAAAACATGTTCAGATGTTCAACACCTCTTATACAACCATGTTGTTGAGGCTCTTCCACACATGTGTTCTACAAGAGTAATATGCAAATGTCAATAAGGGAGACATGTGTCAAAGGGATTAATTTGAATTTTCTATGTGGCAATATTTGAAAATTGTGTAGACTGCTTGTGATGTAGGATGTGATTGGGATACAACTTATATTCTCCATGTAATCATGATATTGTCTTTAATTTGTGCCGCACAATGTTTTCTCTTCATTATATGTGCATGCTAATATTGTTGGATGGCTAAAAGATTATACTACAATATACTTTTTACTTCATATATTGGTAGATAAAAATAAAGCAATGAAGATCATAAATGTGGCATATACTAACATGCACAAAAGCTGTTATCTGAGTTAAAACATAATAAATTTAGTGAAGATGGGTTACTTTTGATCTGTTCCCTCTTTTATTGACCAGTTTTCCCTGTTGCCAATGTGTGCCTTTGTTCACTATTACTTTTACTACCAGGATTATATCTTTGCTCTTTGTTTTGGTAAATAACCTGTGCATATTACAACTTCAACGTGAACAATGTTTTGACGCTTAGGTGAAACATAATATATGCTCCAAAGCCCTCTCAAATTCCTAGTTCAATATTGATTATGCAAGACACTGCTTTCATATCGATTATTAATACTGTCAACTACTGTATGCGCAAATGAATGCCAATTTCCTTGAGAAGTGTTTTTATAGTCTAATTCAATTTTGTAGCTTGTGCAGGGGCTGATGGTTTGACTCTTTATTAACACTAGATCATCGAGTTGCATATGCAAACTTCTAGGGATAGATAGTTCAAGAGAAACTAAAGGCTCCAGGCTTCTGGGTTCATGTTCTCCGGATGAGATTTTAGTGTAATGCTCGAGCATTTGTTATATCTATGTTTTGGCTATTATTTAGATTAAAACATGAGCTATTGTAACATTGTGAAGAATAATATAAGCAGTTCTAGTAGCAATGTAAATCATCATAAAAAATTAATATTTGAAGTGCTCAATATGTTGCATAGAACTTAATAGATTAAGTATGCAGTTCTGCTTGTCCCACTATAATTGCATCAAAAGTGACCTTTGTGTATAGAGAAAAATATACATATATCAATCTTCTCGATTGCAGCTTTATACACAATATTAAATCTTTTTTCAGTCGACAACAACAGACCTAAATATATATTCTTGAAGTTCTATGCATAGATGAAGGGAGGCATGTATTTTAGAAATATTTTATAAACCACTATCAAACATAGAAACAATGTTTATAAGTTTATGTAGAAAATGTATTTCGAAAAATATTTACTGTGATAATCGAAAGAAGCATTAGAAAATGCTACCAAGTTGGAGAAATAGGTAGGATAGTGGCATATTGATGGGAAAATGACAACAGGAGAAATATGAATATGGGAACGCATGACATATGTCATTGGGCTTGAAGGCTCAAATATTTTTTAGAGTCAGGATTTGTTTTGAGTTTGACAAACACTAATCCATTTTGTTAGTACAGTTTACTAGTTTTCTAGAGAAACAAGTAGGGCACATGCCCATAGTGGTAATGTGTGCATCGAAGCATGTCAATCCATGAAACTAGTTTCTACCTCCGTCCAATTTTCAAAATATAATGATTAAAGAAAAATCGTCTACAAGAATCATGCACACTTAGAATCATGATGCAATAAGCCTATAAAAATGTCACTGGTTAAATAAACAAGTAACGATATCTTAGCAGAAAGATGCTTGTATAGTGGAATAATAAAGCAATAGATATTTGTATAGTGGACATAAAGATGACGCCAAACATTTAGAATCTTACCTCCTCTTCCTTTATCAAGCAAGGCCATATACAAGATGGAGACGACACATATATGTCAAAGAGGGCAGTACAAAACTCAAACAGAAGAACACTTTCAGACCTCCTGCAACGTGTCTTCTTTATCAACTTCAGATATTTGACAAGGATAATGTCAGAATCAACAGAGGTTGCATATATTTGCAAGATGATAGACGGAAACACTACAAAACACACTGTGGATGCACTGTAGAAAATTGTGACAAGATCTTGCTTGGATACTACACAAACGCAGAGCCAAAGAAGAAAATTGTAGTGCTATGAATCGATAGAAAGGGTTGAAATAGACAGAGTAAACAAAAATTTTACCTAGTCAATTAACAACTAGATATCTTCTTGGCACAGGAGCCTACAGAGGTGACGAGAAGCAGAAGCACGTAGAGTCGACGAGAAGCAGCACCAGGAACGATCTTGACGTAGAGGTAAGCAGAGGCGTCGAGAAGTGACCAGTTGTGCAAGCCGTGGTGACAGACGGAGACAACTGGTTAGGGATTCCAAAGGCGAGTATGAGGCGGTTGCGGTTTGTAAAGGTGAAGATCAGCCGACAATTTCACTGGTCGCACCCTCGACTCCACGACGAAAGAAAATTGGGGGAGAAGTGCGTACGAGGAGAGGGCACCGAGTGCTCTATTTTTTGGTTTTGTAAAAATAATTAGAAGAAAGGGAAAATGTGTCACGACAAGTGGGGAGATTGGACGTGGGAACCTTGCACGTTGTTGGCCAATTTATTTCTTTCGGAATTATCTTCTAAAACTGTCGATTAAAAATGCCAACTTACATGCATTCTGTTGTAGTGTGACTTTCAACATCAACACTAACCAAATATGAAAATTTGGTTAAAATAGATGAATAAAGGGGACACAACAATTCAATCATGAACCTAATGCCAAATATTTATAGCCAAATATTGCATGCATTATGTATACAACCACACAACCTTGTTGTAGTACATGACCATAACTCTTGACATGAAAAGTATTGACGATGGTGTTACATGTAATGTGGCAGTAGATCAGGGCAGGAGATGGTGGTAATTTAGTGTAGATGGAAGCCATGGACCTAATTCGGCTATTTACAGTGTCGTCTATAGATATGTCCTTCACTGAGGTTGGTATTCAGAACATGTCGAACGTAGTTCCCGTGATTTTTGACACAAGCATGGTGTGCTATCAGAGTTTATAAACTTCTAATGTGTGGATAGAAAGATGTCATAGGGGGAACTGGCATTGCTCATTAATTATGTGATGAATTGTATTCAATAAATAATATTAAATGAATGGGAAAACATCATCATCATCATCATCATCATCATCATCTAACCCTTAGTCCCAACTATGTTGGGGTCGTCTACACAGATCCTTTGTTTCCATTCAACTCTATCATGGGCCATATTCTGATTGAGATGTAGAGATTCAAAGTCTCTTTTTATAACTTCATTCCATGTTAATTTAGGCCTTCCTCTTCTTCTATTTATAGTGTTTGGCTCAATAGCATTGATTCATATAGGCGCACTAGTAGGTATGCGTTACACATGTCCGTACCATCTGAGTCGACCCTCGTGCAACTTGCCCTCAATGCTCACCACCCCCACTTTATTCCTGATATAGTCATTTCTCAAGAGATCTTTTCTTATCTTCCCACACATCCATCTCAGGATACACATTTTTTAGCCACGTTCAATGAATGTGAAAACCATGCCGGAATATAAATGCCATCATATGGTCTCCACATTCACATATTTCACCTTGTTGAAATGAACGTGCAACACCACGCCCCTCCAATTAGATATAACATTGTTGTAGATGTTCATCTTTACATTTGAGGAAAAAATTGAAATTATAAAAAATAAGGAAATAATTATTTTTAAATACGGAGGATTGGAATGGACCTGCAAACTTGAGACTGAAATGCTTTCACTGAAAACCCGTTAGATCCCATAATGAGAAGGAAACCAACTATAACTTCTTTCTTGATTTCTGCATCATTCCAAAATGGTATAGTTTATAGCATTCTAATACTTGCTAATTAAAAAATTAATTGTTTGATCGGTTCTACCCTAGATCACTTTGTTAAAAAATAAGGAAACTTCATTTTTCACATGTGTTTGTATATTCAATATACAAATTCTGAGTCAAAACATCATAAACACAATTACAAGTAGTAGGAGATGTTGATAACTATTAAGAAATTGTGGTGGGTAAGTGACGATGCTCTACAAGACTGAAGACACAAGATTTTATGTGGAAAACTCTCCCTAAGATGAGAAGAGACAAACCACATGGCAATACCAACCAACAAGTACTATATAATCAAGATTACAACTCACACCGTCTAGATTTAATTACCCCTAAATCCGGATCGCTCCCCCCACACGAGAATAAAGATAGGAAGAATAGAATTATACCCAAATATGTACAAAATATCCCACTTATCTTTTTCTCCTCACAACACCTCTATTGTTGTAGGGAATCAGACACACAGTTGTGCTCTTGCATGTTGTCATTGAAACCGCTGACCGGGCCGCCTCTACTCCTGACGAGGTTGTGTACCTCGCCTGCCAACCAAAGAACTCTCTCTTCCTGAGAGAGCAAGCACGTCCTTCCCTAAACGGACGGACTGCTGTCGTAGTCGCTGCCGCAACACCAATGTATTGCCACCAACTAATGTGCGTCTTCCGCAGCTCGGATCCGTCATCGTAGTTGATGCACCACCAATATGTCGTTGACTGTCATCCGCTACTTTGCTTCAAGGCAAAGTCGCTGACCATCTCTTACCAAAAGAGAGAACCACTAGTTGTTGTTGTTGTTGTTTTCTGGCTCTTCTACCACCGAAGGCACCAACAACAAACAACTGATAGGATCACACACCAACCGGTGGGATAATCTCAATGGCCTCCTCAAGGGCCTCTATTTATAGACCTCCATGCATGTGTTTGCAAACAGGAATTATAGTCCTAGTTCAAATCCTATTCCAACTCTATGTTGCACATAACCACCTTCTTTTCTTCTTGCACTCAACTTATATTAGGATTGACAACACAACATACCAACTCCAATTAAATCCTAATCCAATTCTAAAGGTGCACGTAAGGAGCCATCTTCTTTCCTTCTTGGATTTAACTTCCATTAGGATTGAAAACACAAGCCAACTCCTATTAAGTCCAAATCCCAATAGGACATGGGCCAGAACCTTCCGATCCCAACAATCTCCCACTCCAGCCCATGAGGGAGATTTTGTCTTCAACAATCATCTGGAGTATCTTTTGTACCCTACCACCATATGTGATAGATCCAATCTCCTCAAACATGTCAGCACCATGTCGTCTTCATCCATCTTGTTGAAGTCCCACCAGGACTTCACTATGTTCCCAGACAACTGAGAAGAAGTATCATGCTAATGTCACTTCTCTCTCCATGTCTGCATTTGGAACATTGTAAGCTCCCCCTGATCGATCAATCGAGCCATCTTTGATGAAGAACGTATTTCTGACCTTCTGTACCAAGACTCAGAAACCTGTTGGTGATGCTCCCCATGTCTATGCAACTCCTTTGTAGAAGCTTGATCCTCCACTTCAGATTTAATAGTTGAACACACATTGTTTTGCCCTTCTTCTTCGCACACATTTTGTCCTATAAAAGGCTTTGGACAGACCTTGTTTGACTAGGAGCCATCTTGCTGCATATTGTTGTCATTCCAGATTGAATCCTGCACCTCAAACATGCGGCTATTCTGTGATTGCTTCTAGTTGACATTGCCCATCTTGTCTTCAGATGCCATCTCACTATGTCCATTAAATCCTTCAAACCTTGCTCTGATACCACTTGTTACAACCCCACCTCCCGATAACCCCCAATTAAGGGAGACCGAGAGGTCAAAGCCACACCCATAACTTCCGGATCAAAGGTTCGACAATTAACCAAGAATAATTATCAAATTTGAACAGAATATACGGAAAAGTTGTAAGAAAATAAATTTTTGCATACCTTTTTGAAAACTTGGATCTCTAAACTTCTATCCACTTAAGGATTCTACTCTAACTAATCCTCCTTGTATTTTACTTCATGTATTACACAGTATGACGATTTACTATTTGTCCTTTTGGCTTGTACCTAAAACACCGACAAACAAAATGTCGGTCAGCCGAAGCTGGTATGTGGGGGAAACAACAATCATATAAATGCATTAACAATGTAATAATTCAATTAATCATTTAACAACCAAGATTACATTTTGGATATAACTCTGCGATCCAAGAGTACCCTATCCTCTATGTTATCCCCATTAAACCCCTCATGATCCACCTATAAGCGAACCAATTTCTAGGGTTGAGTCACATGGCACTATTCGTAAGTAGCCCACTCCTTAACTCATGGAAGGCTAATGAGTCTCCTGGCACTACACGTAGGTAGCCCAGTTTCTAACTCTTGGTAACCTAGACCTTGCTCTAGGATTACCCCTTTTTTCTTAGCCTTTTCAAAGCAATAGAGGTGGACCCGGATCTAGTCAGTTATGTACACACATTTATAGTGATAATCATAGTCACTTTATAGTTGCATGAAATAAATAAACATCCAACAGTTATTTTCAAGCAACCGATTAAAACTTCGGGAATCGTCGTGAAATTAGAGTGATTATTCATAAGCGTAACCACATACCTGATTTGATGAGTCATTCAGATTATTCAACTTATACTTCATGTATATAAAATCAAGCCAATCAACAGATCCAAGCAAGTAATTCAATAATTCCTGAAAAGAATATGTACTCTATTTATTACACACTTTATCAAGAATCTACATTATTGACTTGAATTCTCTTTCTAGGGTTTCTAATCCACATTAGGGTTTCATTAATATTCATTAGGGTTTCTTAGATCAATTTCTCAAACTTTATCCCTTTTTAAGTTAACAAACCCTAAAATACCCTTTTCCATTTATATGAACCTTAATTGCTCAACCATTCATTTTAATAGTCTTTTATACCCAAATTGATTTAGGATCATCATATCCCTATTTATTTATAGATTTGAACAATTAAAACAATTAAAAGACATATTCGTCTAAATTAGGGTTTTCAAGCTCATTAGTGCATAATCATGCACGAAACCCTAAATTAAACCAATTATATAAAAAGATATCTTTTTAAATCCTATTTTCACTTTTATTAACAATAGGTTAATGTCAACTTGAATTATCCAAATAACATCATTAAGTCCATCTATCATCAAATCTAAGGGTTTTTCTTTAATTAAATCATTAAAGATGATAACTTTATGCCCTTTTCAAATTTCATGCATATTTAAGCACATAAACTCTAAATTAGACTAATAATGTGCAAAGTTATGCCTTTTTTGAACATTATGTACCTTTTTACATTTAATAGGTTAACATAAACTCTAATGACCCATTAAACCCTATTAAACACATTAATCACATCAAAATAGGGTTTCTTAATATTTAATTCATTAAAGATGATAATTTACACTACATTTCGAACAGTGATCCGATTCAGGCTATAAAACTATTTTTAATGAGTTCCTTGCATTTTTCTGATCAAAATACATATATAACTTGTCCTAATCGGATTTACGAATAGCAAGATATGATTTTTGCAATATATCACTTACCACAGCCAATGAGAGGGTGCCACGTCGCTTCTATCTCCATGAAAAGCATCACGCGATTTGGGAAACATAAGTGAATGTCGATTTTGCCCTTGACTTAAAGATGGGACCATTTTAGCCCGCGGAGGGCAGAACCGTCCAACGTCGTCGTCCTTCTTCAACCCCGCACTACCCTAGCACTACCGGCGGTCAGTAGCTCCAGGGGCTTCCTCCTCGGCCTCCTCGAGCCCTAGGGTCCTCGGCGACGTTCCCAAAGCATCCCCCGCCCCCCACCGCACTTGCGGAGGTGCAAGGACAGGGCCGAGGTGCTGGGAATGGGCTGCTGTGATTATCAACTTCCAGCGACCTCATGCAGACGTGCAACTACAACAACGCTCATTTGGGTGGAGGGAAACCATTGCTATGCATCCTCTAGCTATCGTGGGGCAGAACACCCTCATTGTACTCCTCCACGGCCCCCTTGCTGCTCTAGGAAAGGTATTCTTTGCAACTAGGGTTTTGGATGAGACAGGATGTAGAAGAAGAAGGAGATGGGAGAGGAAAGGATACATGGATTTCCTTGGGCTGGCCCCAGAGGCCCCAACCTTTTATAGAAGAGGGTACGAAGCCCTAGGTTGGTTGTCCATGACTCCAAGAGTCCCTTTCCAATTAGGAAGTCAATTGCTTCAAAGAGAAGCAATATTCTCTCTCTCCTTTTTATTCCTTGATATTCCTTATCACATGGATACTTAGAAAAATGAAAATCCTTTCTCTTATTATCATTATTCTTGACCTTTAATCCATTGGCACGAACTTCTATTTTCTTTTAATAGAAGATACTTCATTTTTATCAATATCACCAAATTCATTAATAATGTATCATATTATCTTTTATTTTGCAAATTTGGTATTTTATCTCTCTTTCCTCTTTATTGGGACTCCTTGGATCCCAAGATACTCCATTATTTCGAAATTCTTTTTATTTGATACTTATTATCCTTTTAGATGCACCTTTATGCATTATTTCACATTATCTTATTTACTTCTCATTTAAAATAATTCTTTTTGAAGATTTCTCTTTATTTCTCTTTTATTTTCCTCATTGGCCTTTCTTTTAATGTTAGCAACCTCATGGATATGAAACTTCACCAAGAAAACTCATTTATGCCTCTTTCCATTCATTTTCCACATTTTATCATTATTTTCAATTTCTTTCTTAATAAAGAAATACTTAATTAATCTTTTCTTTTCTTATTGTACTCTTTATGCAACCTTGGACTCCTTGGTACCCAAGGAACCCAAGAGGCACGAAATCCTCTTTGGATTTGCCTTCCAGAGGTTTCCACATTATTCTTTTCTTAAATATTCAATTATTCATTCACTAATTGAATTTTCTTTGTTATTTCCTTGTTATTGGGCCCAATAGCTAATAAAGCCCATAACACAAACATCTAGGCTATTGTAAATGAAATACATTTATTTGAAGTAAATTATATCATTATTTGTTCAAATATCTTTAATATGAGAAATTGCATTTCTCACCAAATCAACCCAAAAATTGGGGTTGTAACACCACTTGTTAAGAAATTGTGGTGGGTAAGTGACGATGCTCTGCAAGACTGAAGACACAAGATTTAACGTGGAAAACAATCCCCAAGACGAGAAGAGACAAATCATGGGGCAATACCGACCAACAAACACTATGTAATCAAGATTACAACTCACACCATCCAAATTTAATTACCCCTAAATCTAAATCGCTCCCCCCACACGAGAACAAAGATAGGAAAAATAGAATTACACCCAAACATGTACAAAATATCCACTTATCTTTTTCTCCTCACAACACCTCTGTCGTTTTAGGGAATCAGACACACAGTTGTGCTCTTTCATGTTGTCGCTGCAACCGCTGACCGGGCCGCCTCTACTCCTGACGAGGTTGTGTACCTCGCTTGCCAACCAAAGAACTCTCTCCGCCTGAGAGAGCAAACACGTCATCCGCTGGATGGACGAACTGCTGGCGTAGTCACTGCCGCAACACCAACGTAGTACCACCAACTGATGTACATCTTCTGCTGCTCGGATCCGTCGTCGTAGTTGATGCATCATCAATGTGTCGCTGACTGTCAGCCGCTACTTCGCTTTAAGGCAAAGTCGCTAAAGAAACCACCACCAGTTGTTCTTGTTTTCTGGCTGTTCTACCACAGAAGGCACCAACAACAAACAACTGATGGGATCACACACCAACCGGTGGGATGGTCTCAATGGCCTCCCCGATGGCCTCTATTTATAGACCTCCATGCATGTGATTGCAAACATTAATTATAGTCCTAGTTCAAATCCTAGTCCAACTCCATGTTGCACATAACCACCTTCTTTTCTTCTTGGACTCAACTTATTTTAAGATTGACAACACAACATACCAACTCCAATTAAATCCCAATCCAATTCTAAAGGTGCACGTAAGGAACTATCTTCATTCCTTCTTAGATTTAACTTCCATTAGGATTGGAAACACAAGTGAACTCCTATTAAGTCCAAATCCCAATAGGACATGGGTCAGAACCTTCCGATCCCAACAATCTCCCTCTCTGGCCCATGAGGGAGATTTTGTCTTCAGTGATCATCTGGAGTATCTTTTGTACCTTACCACCACATGTGATAGATCCAATCTCCTCAAACATGTCAGCACCATGTCGTCTTCATCCATCTTGTTGAAGTCCCACCAGGACTTTACTCTGTTCCCAGACAACTAAGAAGAAGTATCATGCCAATATCACTTCTCTCTCTATGTCTGCACTTGGAACATTGTAAGCTCCCCCTGATCGATTAATCGAGCCATCTTTGACGAAGAACGTATTTCTGACCTTCTGTACCAAGGCTCAGAAACCTGTCGATGATGCTCCCCCTTTCTATGTAACTCCTATGTAGAAGCGTAATCCTCCACTTCAAATTTAATAGTTGAACACACATTGTATTGCCCTTCTTCTTCACACGCATGTTGTCATGAAAAAGGCTGTGGAGAGACCTTGTTTGACTGGGAGCCGTCCTGCTGCTTATTGTTGTCTTTCCAGATTGAATCCCGCATCTCAAACATGCGGCTATTCTGTGATCGCTTCTAGTCGACGTTGCCCATCCTGTCTTCAGATGCCATCTCACTACGCCCACTAAATCCTTTAAACCTTGCTCTGATACCACTTGTTAAGAAATTGTGGTGGGTAAGTGATGATGCTCTACAAGACTGAAGATACAAGATTTAACGTGAAAAACTCTCCCCAAGATGAGAAGAGACAAACCATGGGGAAATAACGACCAACAAGCACTATGTAACCAAGATTACAACTCACACCGTCCAAATTTAATTACCCCTAAATCCGGATCGCTCCCCTACACAAGAACAAAGATAGGAAGAATAGAATTACTCCCAAACATGTACACAATATCTCACATATCTTTTTCTCCTCACAACACATCTATCGTTGTAGGGAATCAGACACACACAGTTATGCTCTTGTCTGTTGTCGCTGCAACTGCTGATCAGGCTGCCTCTTCTCCTAACGAGCTCGTTGTGTACCTCGCCTGTCAACCAAAGAACTCTCTCCGCCTGAGAGAGCAAACACGTCCTCCGCTGAATGGGCATACTGCTGTCGTAGTCACTACCGCAATACCAATGTAGTGCCACCAACTGATGTGCGTCTTCCGCTGCTCGGATCCGCCGTCGTAGTTGATGCACCACCAATGTGTCGCTGACTGTCAGCCGCTGCTTCGCTTCAAGACAAAGTCGCTAAAGAGAGCACCACCAGTTGTTCTTGTTTTCTAGCTCTTCTACCACAGAAGGCACCAACAACAAACAACTGATGGGATCACACACCAACCGGTGGGATGATCTCAATGGCCTCCCCGAGGGCCTCTATTTATAGACCTCCATGCATGTGATTGCAAACTTGAATTCTAGTCATAGTTCAAATTCTAGTCCAACTTCATGTTGCACATAACCACCTTCTTTTCTTCTTGGACTCAACTTATATTAGGATTCACAACACAACATACTAACTCCAATTAAATCATAATCTAATTCTAAAGGTGCACGTAAGGAGTCATCTTCTTTTCTTCTTAGATTTAACTTCCATTAGGATTGGAAACACAAGCCAACTCCTATTAAGTCCAAATCCCAATAGGACATGGGCCGGAATCTTCCGATACCAACAATAACCAGTATGTTGTGCAAGCCACCTAACAAACAATACAAAAAAGTACAATAGGTGAGCATAGCAATATCATAATTAAAGCACACACTTATTCGTAGCGTAACATAGTTCTCTCACGGTTATTAGAGAACAAAAGGTCTCATGTAAAGCTGCAGTTTGGCCTTTTCTTTCGAGTATCACTAAGCCCAAAAATCATATATTAGTGATTAAAGGACACACTTTCTTAATTATGGGCTGTAAGGGTTTGTGATATGTTGTCGCATATAAATAAGACAGAAGTTATACAAAAGGAGATGGGAGTCTCACTGACCATTATCTGTGTTTCCAAAAGATGGTATATTCCCACATGTGATCAGTTTAGAAATCAAGACGTTAGAATTTTTAGACACCAACAAATTCAAAGACAAAGAAACTCCGAAATACAGTTGAGGGTACACATGAAGAAGGAGCCAAAATAATCAAACCTTGTCCACAAGAATCCATGTAGGGTGCAAGTGACACACTGCTAAAGGTGTGCGTCCTGCGCTCGAAAATGATGACGGCTAGGCAGGCGTGAGGCAGAATGTTTCAGAATGGAGATGACATTGGCATGTTGCCACTGGGTTCGAAGTTTGTTTTATCGCTTTGAAGGGCTGGTTAGCAGTTGCTAATTTGGTGCAGCGACTTGTGCGTAGCTGTTGCTAATTTTGCTGAGGGACGTGATGGCTAGCAGTTACTGATCTGGTAGAGACACGTTCCGTTAGTGGGGTGTTTTCCAAAGAGAAAACTGATTTTCGAAATCAATGGAAGTGTCGTGGAAACAGAGAGAATAGAGAAAACGTGGAAAGAGAGAGAGAGAGAGAGTGTGGAGGAGAAGATAAGGGGTAGGGGGGATCAGACTGTTTTGCGAAGTGAATAGAGAAATTGCATATAAAATTGTAAGATTTTTAAAAATGGAGAAAAGAAAGAGATTTAAAGAAAAGAAACTTTAGTTTTGGCAGTTATGTTTCCTAAAACATCACTTGACGCTACTACAAAAATGACTTATAACGTCACATTTACATGTGTCAATTGTATACAAAAAACCGACGCCTAAACCATACAACGCCGGTTGAATACACAAACCGCCATCTATCTGTGAAGAGCGACCTGACACAAATATCACTTTTTATTTAACGTCAGTTCCTCAATAAGAAACCGACGCCTAAAATGGACCGCAAAATCCAAATTTTCCACCAAAAACAATTACCTCCAAAATTTAACATACAACGTTGGTTTTTAGCTAATCAACCGACGACTAATGGTTTTTCGCGAGACAGAAATTGAGACCATTGTTATCTTTGGTTTTTTTGAAATAACTGACGCCGATGTGTTTTTCGCGCTGACCCCGCGAAAATTTTCACCCCCTTTGGCGTCGGTTTTCTACAGCACCCGACGCCTATAGTTAGAAACATCAGTTGTTTTTAATAACTGACACCTATTGTTAACTTAATAGCACCCACACGTAGCAGACTCTTCCCCTTTCTCTGTTTCATTGTCAAGAGCTTAGGTCTGGCGATTTGCGATTCCTGCCACCGCTCGCTGTGCTCGCCGCCGCCACCGTAACTGCTCCAGCCGCCTACCGCTCCTGCCACCGCCGCCTGCTACCGCGTGCACCGCCGCCGCCTGCTATTGCCGCTGCACTGCTGCATGCTCCTGCTCCCGCCGGTCTTGGTCCTGCTCCCGCCGGTCTTGCTCCTGCTCCCACCGCTCCTGCCGCTGCCGCCACTACCGCCGTCTCTGCCACTGCCGTCGGTATATCTAATCATCAGATCCTATACATTCCCGAGTCTAATTATGCCTCTAGTTCTAAAAGTGTAGTTAATACATGAATATAGAGTGGTTAATACATATAAACCCTAGATTTGTTTAATATATTATGTATATCATTAAATCTGTCTATTTTAATATAATCTAACATTTCTAATAATTTGGGTTTATACCATATCGAATCATGTTGCAATGGAATTAGGGTTTGGTACCCTTATTCCTATCCAAACCCGAAGCCACCCTAAACCCTAGTTAGGATATAGTCTTGGATGAACCCACATACCAATATAGATGTAATCCCATGATTAGGAGGTTAATGTATTTGGTTGTTTAGATTTGATAAAAAAAGATGGGGTTATGCCCTTATATGGTTGTCTATAACTCTGATGAATATTGTTACGGTAAAAAAGTAAACCCTAAGAATTGATAGTATAAATGCTTACCCCATCATCCTATAGTCTTACCTTTGCCCTCGAATGAATACAAATATTAGAGCTTTTTAAAGAGTTGATTGGCAATGCTAATTTAGCTCATAATTCTTAGCCTAACCTTAATGTAAGTAAGAGATGATGGTACATAGACTCTTGCGTGATTATTATAATGATAGAGTATTTTCTCTCTCTATGTTGTTGTAACCCTAAGTTGATGTCACATGAACATCATATCTTTTAAATAATGTTGTATTTAGCTTATGTATCACACATATGATGACGAGCCTAGATGAGGTATGGGGAGATCATGATGTTCTTGCAAGAAACAATGTGAATGGTCTTCCTAATGAGTTTTGTTACAAATATCTGTATATTAGGTTAAGGACATGTTTCTATTGTGACATGTTGAGTTCTTTGCTATATTATACCCACCACGATTTGTGTTATAAAATAATACATTGATTAATTTAGAAAGCATTGATATGTTGTTATGGCTGTCTAAAAGTATTTTTATAAGAAAATTGTGTGTTCTGTGGTGTTATATTATGTTGGCCCGAGAAACCCATCTAAGATTTACTCATTAGGAGTAAATCTTGGATAGTCCCCAGTTTGGGACTGTTCTTGAACACTTAATCCCACTTAGGATGTAAGTGTATAATGTGTATTGGGTATTCAAGAACATTTCGGTAGCATTTCCCCATTTGTTCTCTAAGTACATATGAACTTGGAGAACAATGGGGAAATGTTGCTGAAATTTTCTTGAAAACCCAATACACATTATACACTTACTAGTGAGATTCGGTGTTCAAGAATGGGATAGGTGGTACACATTTATTATATATAAGACCTTAAATCCTAAAGTTTTAACCATAAACCCTAATCTTTTAACCCTAGACCCTAATCTTATTCTAATATATACTTGTTTTCTCTTTGATCATAGAATGGATAGATCATGGATGTCCATTGCAAATCGTTGCACCCCAGAGTTTATTTCTGGTCTTGATCAGTTTATTAGATTTTCCGAGGAACATAGGAAACAACCTGAAGATAGGTTCTACTGTCCATGTAGGCATTGTGGAGATCACAATGAAGGATTGTTAATTGATAAAAGATCACAATAGTAGAGGCATGCATGTTTATATTTTTGTACATGTTTTATTTTTCTGAATGTGAACTTTACAATGCGAACTTTACAATGTGAATTACTTTACAATGTGAATGTGAACTTTACAATGTGAATTACTTTACAATGTGAATGTGAACTTTACAATGTGAATTACTTTACAATGTGAATGTGAACTTTTAGATGGTTGAGCATTCTCCTGATGACTATGTTGATGATTACCGTGAGGGTGAGGACGTCAATGCGCTGCCTCACAATGTAAGTTTTAAAAATATATCCCTGAGGTTTCTATCTATATGTTCATTTATAGTTATTTCCTAGAAGTGTGTTTTTTTCTCAAATTTTAGGTTGGTGATGTACCCCCTGAAGAAATTGGGGCACTTGATGACCATCAATTTTTTTTTGAAAAAGTGAGGAGAATCACAATGATGAACAAGTTACTACAGCAAAGGGGCAATGGACCCAAACTGGCTATAGATTTCGATCATGCAGGAAATCCAGTTGGAGTGAACCGCAACTCATTTATTTCATATCTTGGGGTTCTTACTCGCAGCCATTGTAGTCCTAACGTAGAATCCTGGCATAAAGTTCCTAAGGGGAATAAAGACTTAGTATGGAAGGAACTATGCATGAGTTATTATTATTTGCAATTCTATTTTTGTAGATTACTAATTTTTAGGATACTAGTTAATAACAATTCTATTTTGCAAAGTATATTTGTTCTGGATGAAAAGTTGCATCGTAAATGTGTGATGCAATGCTGTGGAACGGTCCTAAGAAACTATAGGACAAATCTCACCCGAGATTACGTACGCGATGCTGAGAAGAGGTTCTTGATTGATTTCCAATTCTAGACATTGATCACTTTTTGACTAACTCCACATTAATAATTTTTGTTTGTATTCTCTTTAAAAAATAAATTTAGGAAGAAGGCATCCCCTGAGCAATGGAACTACCTGGACCCCAAAGACTGGGAGGAGTTTGGTACCCAAAGAAAAATGGATGAATTCAAGGTATTAAGTTCCACTCCCAATTTAATTGATATACGTTATTATGTATTCACCTATTCAAGATTAACCTTTAGTGTTAATAACCAAATCAATGTGCTTACTAACAAGGATATCAATGATGCTCAAAGAGAAAGGCGTGCACTGAATGTACATGACCACACAATGGGTTCAAGAGGCTATGCAGGCGTTTGCCAAAGACTACAGTCTGTGTCTACTACTCAGTCTGCTGCTACTCAAGAGACTGTAGAGTCATCTACTATTGGTCCCACACCTCTGCCTCGCCATGCTATGTGGATAGCTGGGAAGCAAAACAAGAAGAGAGATATAACGAAGCCCGCAACTACTGAGGCGACTGCAAAAATGGTAAAATTCATCTCTTAGAGCAATCAATTGATATTGATTATTGTTATGTTTACTTACCAATTTTTGTTGATGGCGATTAGCGGGAGCTGCACGAGTAGAGGAAGGAAGGCAAGTTCATCCCGGAGGGCACAAGGGATGAATTGATAGTTTCTCTGGGTAACCCAGAGCATCCTGGACATGTTAGGGGTGATGACACTGGTGTGGGCATCAAAGCGTTCTTTGGGCCATCACAGCGCAAACCAGTCCCAAAAGTGGGACTTTCACAAGCTGAGGTAACTTATTCTTTTTTTTCGAATGTTATTGCGAAAGAGAATTCAATAATCAGAAGCTAGCATTTCTTTTGTCCATGTATAGGTCGATCAGTTAATTGATAGGAGATTCAAGGAAGCACTTGATAGGATTGTCGAGGAAACACTTGATAAGATAGTCAATGAAGCAATTAGCAAGTGGTAGACGTCTCAGACTACCACTCAGACAATACCTGTGGCGGCCCGCTCTTCTCCTACTGCAGAGGTTGGGAGTAATCCTGTAGACCCACCATCTAGCACGTCTGCTGTAAGTATTTTTATGACATATATAGTAGCTAGTCTTTTCAAGATGATATATTTATGTATATATGTATATAACATTCTTTACGTAAATTTGTAGGGGTTGAAGCCATCCCATCTAAAAAGTTAAGAATATATCATTGCAGAGGCACAATCTTACCCAGCCCTTCCAGGGGATATGTTTTATGGGACTCCAGTACCAGTTGGTGCGGTTCGGGTGAGCCCGATACATATACTCCCCGATTGGAGGGATCTTCAACTACCATATGCCCACCCAGATTCTGAAATGCTTGGTGAGGCAGAAGGCGGAGTGATAATGTTTCCCAAAGAGGATGTCATCTATACTAATATTGTATGGTAAATTTATATTACGTTAATTTGTTAGTGTGTATATATGAGTCAATTGATCTGAAATTATATATACAGGTCAAAAGGAAGACACTCGCTACATCTCGGCCTCCACCTCCACCTCCTAAAGTACCAAGATGGCTTCCAAGGGACCTACACGCCTCGTTAGGTCCTAATTGTAGGGGTATGAGAGTATGGATAGGCGAACATGATTCAAACTGGCCTCTAAATGTTACTATTCCGGAGGATGCTACAGGTCAATCATACGATAACAATATATTTATACAAGTTTTGCATACGTATTAATGCATACATAATACAAGTTTTGCATATGCATTAATGCATACGTATTAATGTAGGCCAATCATGCGATAACACACTATTTATATAAGATATTTTGAAGTTGTTTCGTTGTGATTGACTGAACACATCTATGATAGAGTTGTGGATATGGTGAGATCTTATTTATTCATCCATATACCTTGTTTTATATACGATGATCTAGTTTCTTATATATTAATGCATACGTAATACATGTTTTACAGCTACTTACACACGATATGTACATATTTTGCATTTTCCCATGTGGGATTTTTGGTTCCATCTTTGATTAGTCTTGTAGATACAGACCCTTCTTCAGTTACTTCATGCTACTGTGTTGCTTTTGAATATTTTGGTTAAAATAAGAAGACGGTGATAATAGCTCCATTCAATGTCGAGTAAGTTTACTTTGCTTATAATTTGGACTTAAGAAAATTACATTTTTATTGTGGATTTTGAGTTATTAATTTTTAAATTTCTTACCTGTAGTGGTAAGCATTGGGAGTTACTAGTTATAATCCCCAAGATGTTCACTGTCTATTATCTAGATCATGCGGGGAAGGAATTGAATACATTATATGGACACATAATGAAAAGGTCATTATTCCCGTGAGAAATATTTCATATTTTTATATCTGTTAACATCTGCTATTATATTACTATTTAATTATGTAATTTAATTTGTTACATTAACATGAAGGGCTTTACAAGAGTTCAAAAAAGTTGGAGGAAAGATCCCGAAGAAAAAGAATCAACCACTAATTTGGGAGGATGTGAAAGTAATTTCCCAACTCCAATATATATATTATTTATGTGAACTGTGCTTATTTGTATTTTTGAATATTTTATATATTTCAATTTATAGTGTGCTACACAATACAACTGTTGGGCATGTGCGTACTATGTGATGTGATTTATGGACCTAATCATCAAACATGCCGCAATAGAAATCAAGACTATACATAAGGTATTATATATAGTCTCATTAGACAATAAAAAATATATCAATCTTATTATATATTATTAATTATATATATACATCATTCTCTTTGTAAGTGTTTAAAACTGACTTTAGTACAAGTGGAAAGTTATTAGATGTACATACTCCCTATACGAGGGAGGAATTAGATATTGTAAGAGAAGAATGGGTAAAATCCCTACAAGTAGTCGGGATTTTCAAATATAATTAGGATTCTGGTGACAATGATGACGATGATGAATAAAGAATGATATTTCTAAACTTTAATCTCGTAATTATTTTTGTGTTAATGTGAATGACTTTTTCTGAATTGTCATATTTGTGAATGTGAATGACTTTTTCCCGATCAATACATGAATGCTTCTACATGTGTCTGAATGTGAAAAGAGATGAAATGAATGGAACTGAATGTGAATGTAAATGACTTTGTAGGTTTGTACATGTATCTTATCAATACATGTGTGAATGTGAATGACTTTGCAGGTTTGTGGCCTGTTGTTGGCTGATATCAATGGATGTTATAAACCTACAGTTCAAAACTGAACTGCAGGATCTGCATCCCAGTGACCAGCCATACAGCATGCCTACAAACTGATAAGAAAAAAAAACATAACATAGGCGTCGGTTATTTGCATAAAACTGACAACAAAGACATACAACGTCAGTTGTTAGCCAAAAACTAACATATTTTCCCTTGCTGGTGTCAGTTATCTGTATGAACCGATGCCTATTATGGCCAGGTACTACGGCCGTGTTGGGAAGCACGACCGTGCTAGCACGGATATGGCATCGATTATTAGCATACAACCGATGTCTTTATCCCGTCACGGCGTCAGTTATTAGTAAAAAATTGACGCTTATAGTTCCCTTGCTAACACGTTTTCGGTGGCGGGAAGGGTTATGGCATCGGTTTTTGTTTAATAACTGACGTCTTTGATCAAGATATAGTGTCGATTTTTGTTAAGAACTGACGCATATAGTTCTCTTGCTGACGCGTTTTCGGTGGCGAGAAAGGTTATGGCGTCAGTTAGAAATCGACGCTGAAGGTGTCGACTTATAGCGGCACCCACTTGGGTGTCGCTTGGAAACTGACGCTAAAGGCTCTAAATAACTGATGCCAAAAGCCTTTTCTGTAGTAGTGTGACTAATTAACGATGAACACGATTTAATTTCTTTCTTATGATGATATGCATTTTCTTTCAAAATACACGAAATGCAAGATAATGATTGTTTCCGTTTCTATTTGACTGAAAGGATGACTATACATTTTTGAAGGGAAGATGACAGTAAAAATATTGAGAAAGTGGAGAAAAGAAGTAAGGAATTGTTTTTACACGGATGAGAACAAAGAGAAAGAGAGAGAATTGACAACTATGGGAGTCAATGGGGAATGTGGGATGAGAGGGAGGGATGCAGTTCTGTTATTGTTTGAGGAAGAAAGAAGAGAAGAGGGTGAGTTAAGGAGAGTACCGTATTTCAAAAATGCTGCAATCTGATTGGATAATGGTGTTGTTGTAAATATAAAAAGTTTTTCGCTCGTAGTGTATATATATATACTAGTGAACGCACACGTGTACATGCAAATGACATATAAAACTTATTGGAATTGCAATAGAAAAATACCATAATGTTAATATTATTAAATAAGAAAAATTGAACTATTACTTTCATAAATAATAAAAATACATATTCATTTTGCAACTGAAAGTTTATTATGTGACAAAATTTTGTAGGTGATGTGACACGTCTATTTTCCCATCCAAAATTGAAGTTTAATGAGCTCATCCTCATACGAACAATCAAAGAGAGATGGACACACTACTACAGAACATGCCTTTGGCGTCGGTTGTTTAACCCCTTTTAGTGACGATTTTCAAGCGACACCTATGTGGGCACCGCTAAAGGTCGAACTCTTCGGTGTCGGTTTTATAACCGACACCTATATAACCTATAGGCATCAGTTATATATAGTAAACCGACGCCAAAAGGGTTCGCGCCATAAAAAAGGGCGCCATCTAGGAGACTTTCTGCGTCGGTTATCAACTAAACAACCGACGCTATATAACCTATAGGCATCAGTTTTATACGAATAAGTGATGCCATTTCCACCACGGCCGTAGTTTCCTACACGGTCAGATTGTTTGTCACATTAGAATACGGTTTTTATCCAATAACCGACGTTGTAGGCCTTTGATGGCGGTGTTCTATAAATAACCGACGCCTATGTTTTTTTTTCTTATCAGTTTGCAGGCCTGCTGTGGCTGGTCAGCAGGATGAGAACCTACATTTCAGTTTTCTAAACTGCAGGTTTACGACATCCATTGATATCAGCCAACAAACAAGCCACAAACCTACAAAATCAACAAATATTTTTTCACACAAGTAGATACATAAATACATCAATTCAATTCTCACATTCACACACGTAGAAACATTCAAATACATGTAGAAATATTCAGACATGTATAAACATTCAGAAATAATCATTTACAAAATATCATTCAACATCGCTATCAGCATCCCAATTATATCTTACAATCGCCACTGCTTGTATGGCTCTTTTCCATTCTTCTCTTACTTCATTTAATACTTCCATCGTATATGGAGCATGCACATTTTTTAAGCGTTTACCTATAGTGTGGTCAGTTTTAAACACCTACAAAGAGAATGATGTATATATATAAGTAATAATATAAAAATAAGATTGATATATTTCATACTAACTAATGAGACTATATATAATACCTCATGTATGGTATCGATCTCCAATGCGGCATGTTGGATAATCATCTTTATAAATCGCATCACATAGTATGTGCATGCCCAGCCGTTGTCTTGTGTAGCGCACTATAAATTGAAACATACAAAATATTAAAAAAATACAACTAAGCACAGTTCACATAAATAATATATACATTGGAGTCGGGAACTTACTTTTACGTTCTCCCAAATTATTGGCTGGTTCTTTCTCCTTGGGACCTTTCCTCCAGCATTTTTGAATGCATCTAAACCCCTACATGTTAATGTAACACAGTAATTTGCATAATTAAATAGTAATGTAATAACAGATGTTAACAGATATAAAAATGAAATATTTCTCACCAGAATAATGGCATTCTCATTACGTGTCCAATTTTAGTATTCAATGTACTCCCTGCAGGATCTAGATAATAAACAGTGAACATCCCGGAGAGAATAACTAGTAACTCCCAATGCCTACCGCTAGAGGTAAAAAAGTTAAAAATTAATAACTCAAAATCCACAATAAAAATGTAATTTTCTTAAGTCCAAATTATAAGTAAAGTAAATTTACTTGACATTGAATGGATCTATTATTATCGTCTTCTTTTGCTGACCGAAAACTGTAAAAGCATCTATACAATATTGTTGAACACTATCAGGGTCTTTAGCTACCATACTAATCAATGATGGAATCAAAAATCCCACATGATCAAATGCAAATTGTTTGCATTGATTTTTGACTAAGTAGCTGCAAAACATGTATTACATATGCATTAATATATAAGAAACCAGATCACCAGATCTTACACAATGTATATGGATGTATAAACAAGATCTCACATTACCCATGTCTCTATCATTGATGTATTTGGCCAATCATACATAAATAACTCAATAATATCTTGTATAAATAAAGAGCTTTCGTATGATTGACCTGCATAATCTGCTTCTAAATAAACAATTATAGGGAAATGTATATTATGTGCCCATAGCCAACATGCCATTCCCCTACAAGCAGAACCTAACGGGTATTTTAGGTCAGTTGGAACCCAACTTGGTAATGCAGGAAGTGGAGGTGGAGGCCTAGGTGCTCCGAGTGTCTTTTTTTTAACCTGTATATATAATTTTAGATCAGTTGACCTCATATATACACATTAACAATCTAAAGTAATGTAAATTTATCTTACAATTTTAGTAGTGTAGACGACATCCTCTTTGGGCCACAATATCACCCCGCCTTCTGCCTCAACAAGTGTATCAATATCCGAGTGGGGATATGGCAATGTAGCTTCCCTCCAATCGGGTAATACACGTATCGGGCTCACATGAACGTAGCCTTGTGGCATTGGAGTCCCGTGAAACATTGCTATAGGAAGGGACGGGTAAGCCTGCGCCTCTGCAACAACATAGTCTTGTATTCTTAAGCGGCATGGCTTCAATGCCTACAAATTTACATAAAGAATATTATACATATATACATATCATCTTGAAAAGACTAGCTACAATGTCATAAACAATACTTACAACAGACGTGTTAGGCGGTGGGTCTACAAGATTACTCTCAATATGTGCATCAGGAGAAGAGTGAGTCGCCATA
This sequence comes from Alisma plantago-aquatica, assembly GCA_963693085.1. Classification (NCBI taxonomy): domain Eukaryota; kingdom Viridiplantae; phylum Streptophyta; class Magnoliopsida; order Alismatales; family Alismataceae; genus Alisma; species Alisma plantago-aquatica. The sequence continues at coordinate 745,172,555 of OY856412.1, forward strand.
GGCTGATTGGAAGCCTGAGATGCCTGCCACCGCACCATTTATTCCTTGACTTTCTCAGTAACTATATCATTGACCTTCTTAGAAACTATATCCTCAACTCTCTTATTATCCTATACATGGATAAAAGAAACATTAGCTTCTTATTATTGAATTTCCTTTTGTAGTAACATTCTAAAAAAAGAATAGGTTGCCTCTTCTTGTGAAAGTCCCACTCTGGGTTTGTGCTGGGATGGTCCAAAGAATGCTTTGATGCCGACACCAGCGCCTGCACCCCTAACACATCCAGGATGCTCTGGGTTACCCAGAGCAACTGTCAATTCATCCCTTATGCCCTGAGGGATGAACGTGCCTTGTTTCCTCTGCTCGTGCAGCTCCCGCTAATCACCATCAACAGAAATTGGTAAGTTAACACCACAAATAATCAATATTCAAACGATTGCTCTAAGAGTTGTATTTTACCATTTTTGCAGCCGCCTCAGCAGTTATGGGCTTCTTTATTTCACCCTTCTTGTTTTTCCTCCCATCTATCCAGACATCATGGTGAGGCATGGGTGTGGCACATGTAGTAGGGGACTCCTGAGTAGCAGCAGATTCCACCTGTAGTCTTTGGCGAACACTTGCATAGCCCTTTGGACCCATAGTGTGATCATGCACATTCAGTGCACGCCTTGCTTTTTGTGCCTCACTGAGGGCCTAGTTAGTATGCACATTAATGATTTGGTTAGTAGCACTAAATGTTAATCTTGAATAGGTGAATACAACATATATTAATTAAATTGGGAGTGACGCCTAATACCTTCAATTCTTCAGATTTTCTTAAAGCAACAAACGTGTCCCAATCTTCTTTGTCCAAGAAGTTCCACTGTCCAAGGGCTGACTTCTTCTTCTTATCACCATCTTTTATGTATTCTCTGTTGAGATGTGTCCTATAGTTCCTTAGCATCTTTCTAGCGCGTTGCATCACGCTTTTACGATGCATCTTCTCATCCAATGCAAACAGATTCTGTAAAATAGAATTGCTATTAACTAGTATCCAAAAATAGAATTGCAAATACTAGAATTTGTAATCTACAAAATAGAATTGCAAATAATAATAACTCACGCATAAATCCTTCCATATCATGTCTTTCATCGCCTGAGGAACTTTATGCCAATTATCCTACTTAACACCACAATGGCTTCGAGTGACAACCCCAAGATAGTTTACAAAATTATTGCGGTTCACTCCAATTGCATTTCATCCATTATCAAACTCCACAACCAATTTGGATCCACTACCACTTAGCACTATTAACTTCTTCAACAGAGTGATGCCCCTTTTCTTGTTAAGTGTTTGGTGATGCGCATCAAGTTCCTCAAGTGCTTCAGTGGGTATATGTGCATCATCAACCTAAAATTTGACAAAAATAAACACACTGAATTAGCCCAATATAGAAATATGGGATATATGACATAACTAGAAGATAATGAATTTTATAGAAATACAGGATATGTTTTTAGAACTTACATTGGTATCCTCGCCATGCTCATCATGGACAGTATGCTCATCATGGACTTCATGCTCATCATGGACATCATTCTCATCATGGTCAGCCATCTAAAATGTCATTAAAAAGGCAAACATTTAGCATTTGTATTAACTAGAAGATAATGAAACATCAAATCTGAAAATGATATTGATATTAAAAAAGCAAACATTTAGCTTCAATAAAAAATATAAACATGCATGCCTCTAAAATTGTGTTCTTTTATCAATTAACAATCCTTCATTGTGATCTCCGCGCACATATAAGTCATCATTAGCTTCAATATTTTGTAGAGTTGGAAACCCAACTGAGAATGGACTGGAGTCATCATACTTATTGATGGAGTTTTGCAACACCACTAAAAATCCTAGAGATGATGAATCTCTAGGTTTAGCCTTGCTTGTACTATGGTAAGATCTCCACCCACGTGTGCTAGGACACACGGAAGTCTTATCATAGTATAGTTTAAGGGTCGAATCCTCGGGACAACGGTCTTGATTAGAATTAATCAAGATGGAAAACGTTTTAGTCGTACCTAATTACTTAACGGTTGATATTTAGATCGAAAGTTTGATTTGGTTGTTTAAACTAAGTGCGAGGAAAGTAAAAGCAAGAAAGTAGAAATTAGGGTTGTAAACAATGATTAAAAACCACTAGAATGTTATCGGGTTTCACGCCACTACACATGGATCAAAACATGCAACATAATAAAACAACCTGCAAAGATATTCTAATCAGTCAGTATCTTGTAGACTTAGTTTCTTTTCGGATAACTAACTACAAGAAGTGTGGAGTATTGCAACGCCAGCCATCCCATAATGAATGGTCACTTGCTTTGCATTACTTCTTCATGAAGTGTGTTCCTCGACCTTGCCAAGTTTGCACTTTCATACGTCAACTGATTCCATTTCATAGTATGAAAGTGCAACGATGGGAGTGAGTTTACTCCACTCATGAATGCACTCCTAGATACCGAAACAGATGTATGGTGACTACATACATCCAGAACCAACTTTCAATCGATATTCAGATCTAAGGGTACAAACGTAGAAAATTCATACCGAAAGACAATAAGTAATACAAGTTGATGATCAAGCAACAAGAATTCATTTAACGATTGATGTTGAACTGAAAAGGAGAGTATCTCTATTGCAAACAGTTGAATTACATTGCATGAAATGAAAACATGGGTAGCGGGGCTACTCCCCACACCCTAGTGAATGAGACTACTCGCTCATATCAAGGACAAAGAAGGAGGCGAGAAGAGAGAGAAAGAACGTCATCTCCACGGAGGAGGGAAGGATGAACCCTTGGTGAAGAGAGCAACGATCTTCACACTTCGTGGATGCTTTGATGATGGATCTTCTCTTCCCACCTTCTTTGTTTTTGAGAGAGAAGGTAGCTTGAAGATGGAACGTGGATCTCAAACTGGCAGCCTTGGGGCGATGGATGAAAGATGGGAGTGCTCTGGAACTAGAGAGGCAGCCTTTGGGTGTCTGAGAGTTCTCCCCCCACTTGAGGACCCCTTTGGGTCTTATTTATAGGCTTAAGTGGAGCCCAAACGGTCTTGAACCCGTTTGGGCGCTGAACACATTTGGCCGCTGAACCCGTTTGGGCGCTGAACCCGTTTGGGTGCTGAACTCGTTTGAGCGTTGGACCCATTTGAGCGATGGACTCGTTTGGGCGCCGAACTTGTTTGGGCGCTGGACCCGTTTGGTTGCTGAACACATTTGGGCACTGAACTCGTTTGGGCGCCAAACTCGTTTGGGCGCTGGACCCGTTTGGGCACCGAACTTGTTTGGGCGCCGAACTCATTTGGGCGTTGGACCCGTTTGGGCGCCGAACTCGTTTGGGCGCTGGACCCGTTTGGGCACCGAACTCGTTTGGGTGCTGGACCCATTTGGGCGCCGAACTCGTTTGGGCGCTGGACTCGTTTGAGCTTATGCGGTCTCGGGACCGTTTAGAGTTCATGCGGTCTTGAGACCGTTTGGCCTGAAACGGTCTTGGGACCGTTTGGCCTTAAACGGTCTTGGGACCATTTGGCCTTAAAAGGTCTTGGGACCGTTTGGGGTTTTTGTAATTTTTTTGTCTTTTTCTGCAAGGATAAAGAAGAGAAAAGTTAATCTATTGATGTGTCAACAATAAGGTAAAGATTTAATGATTCTTTCTAATTTATTTAAGAAAGAGTATGGAAAACAAGGGAAAACTAATAAAATAGCATCACAAAGTGAGAGGTTATCACCCCCCCTAACTTAGAGTCTAGCTTGTCCTCAAGTTAGATAGAGCTAAGGCATGCAGTGGCCAGGCGATTTTATTTCATTAGGGTTTCCATACTCTTGTTTCAATTCTCAACCTGAGTTCTCCTCAAATCATATCAGATCTTATTGCTTGCCTTGACTCTTTCAGGTTTTTGAGAGATGCATGGGTCTCAAGTTCCTTCCGTATCTCGTAGCTTGCATTGGGACCACTTTTTATTCTGTGCATGTTGTTGACTCTAATCAGCTTTATATCTCTCTGAGGAACCTACCGGTAACTAGAGTGGGTATGAGGGTTGGCTAAAGGCTTAAAGTGTAACTCTCCCTTTTTGTGGGAGAGGGCTTGTCTATGCTTTTTAGAGACCCACTACCGGGCATGACACATCTGCCTTCATGAGGGCAGCTGAATGTACTGGCCGGATAAGCTCTTTATCAGCCTTCTCTTATATTTAGAAACCTTAGGGTGCCACTATCGGGCACGACACATCTGCCTTTATGAGGGCAGCTGAATGTACCGGCCGGGTGAGACCTTTATTGGCTCTTCTTATAAGTCCTTATGCATGGCACAACTCTCATGTTTTTATTCAAAACTCTAGCTTTTATTCGAAAAACTCACAGGCTTGGGATTTGGGGATTACTTTTGGAATTTATTTTGGGCGGCCAAGACTCTTTTATTTGAAGAGAGAAAAGCTGTTCTTAGAGTTTTTCAACATGCACTTATTGTGTGGTCCGCTTGTAAGACTTCTTAATTTGGAAGTTGCCTGATACCACTCTCGTCCTTGAGAGCTCGGCTTATTTCTGCCTTGATATTGACCTTGTGAAGAGTCTGATATAGAAGTGAAACAAAAGCATGAAAACCCAAGGTGGAGAGATATTATTAAGTCGCCATTGTATGTCTAAGTGCTATTTTACTTTTGAAGACTAACCTGATTCTAAAGTTAGCTGAGGGTGACTTTTATTCTAAAGATGAACCATTCTTAAGAAGCTAAAGTGTAACGGAAATTGAGAAAATTTATACAAAAAAAAATAGGAGAAGATGGAGAAAGAAGGATATAGAGATGATACCTCGCCCTTGTCTAATGTACCCCCTAACTTATCACACACTCTGTCCTCAGAGTGTCAAAGTGATAGGTGGAGTAGTACGAGGACAAGGGCCGCAGGCTAAGTGAATCATGTGCTTGCCCCTGGTGCTTGAAGGAGTTTAGCTGCAAATTGTCCTCGCAGGGCGTGATAGTCTACGTCATGCATATCCTCTACTGGTTTCTGAAGAACGATGATGGTGTAGATCCAATAGAGGACATGGAAGCCGCAGTCGTTTGATTGTCGAATTTGTTGGGGACACTTGTTGCAGAAGGAAGGGCGGTGAAAATGTTCTTTGTCGTAAGCTTTTGTGTGCTGACTTAGAAAATCGATTAATTTTTCAGCACATTCTTTCGCTACTACCTCCGTGGGCATTTTTGGCGTCACGACATAACTCTTCTATTGTGGATTGTACTGGCTGTCGGAACTATTATAAATTGTAATTGTTCCTTCTGGTAGGTTTGTTGCCAGGAGCAGCCAGTGTTCATGATAGAGGAAGGGTAGCATGATGAACTTTGACGTTGTGTGTTGTAGATAGGAGATTAGTGTTTCATCTGTGCTGAAGTGCTTTAGCTTTAAAAGGTCATCCTTCAAATAAGGAGATGCCATATATGTTGTGCGGTTATCTTGGCCTAGGAGAAATTGGTAAGAGGCCATTAGGCTTATAGAGAGTGATCCTTTAATTTGTAAAGTTTCTCAAAGAGTGTCTACCATTATGAGAATGTCACCAGACATGAACACGAGTTCATCTTTCTCGGCAGAAAGCCTTGACATGATGAGACGTAGTTCGTAGTCGGAGAGGCCTTTGCAAGCACTGAGATCAAAGTCTGGGAAAGATGGTTTGATGGCAGACAAAGGATCAATGTCGTCTTTGCTTTGCTCGGTTGTCGAGGCCGGTTCCTTTGATTTCTCTTACTCCTTCAGAGTTTGTCGGAAGGGTCGCCGCTACGGTCGCTGGATAGAGGAGAAGAGGCAGCGAGGGACATCATCTGGTGCCATCGTCGGGTCCTTGAAGAACCGTCTATCACAGATGAGCTCCATGGCATAACGTCCTCGTAAAGAATGAAAATCTTCAGCAACCAGAGCAGAGAATGGGATTTCTTGGTTCAACACTTGGATGTGACGTATGGTGTAGAAAGCGCAATCCCCGGATTCCTCGTCAACTTGGACTTGCGGGTTTATTATTTTGAAACAAGGCTGGCTCCAGTTGTGGCGGAGAGATGGACGTGCAACCCAAATTAGCTTAAGCAGCCGAAAGGGTATACATCTTGCTTCACCGGCTGCTTCACCCATAAAGTTTATTGTACCGGCGGGTAGCTCAATGCTGCAGAAGTTATAAACCGTGGCGTCCCGAGCCTCGGTATCAACAACCATGAATAACCAATGATTTGAAACTTAGAAGGGCATGGTAAGATAACGTGCTCGTCGTGCTAAACCGGTACGCAGATGTTTGATTGATTTTTCTTTGATGTCCTTGTATAGCAGGCCCAAAGATAGGGCAGGCGAGGCATTAAAAACAGGCTGCTTCCGCTTATGACTTCTGTACATTTCTATACAGTTGGCGAGAAGGACATGGAAGATAGACATTGGCATCATCGACCGAGGTCGCAGAATGTTGCAGAAGTCTTCACGTGTCATCTTGCGCTTTGTTTTAGCATTGTGGTAGATAATATCGTCGAATTCTTCTTTTGCATTGTCCACGATAGTGTTCAGTATAAAAATATCCTGAGCATCTAATGTGGAGATGGCAGCCATATCTAGGTCATGCATTTTGTGCGGTAGGGGTGGTGGCGGGGGAAGCTCTCGTGGAGGGGGGAGGGAGGTAGTTCTGGAGCTTCCTCATAGCCCTGTATGTCATCGTCTGAGTCCGAGGCAGAATCGAGCTCTGCATCAGTATCTAAACGCACTCGTTCTGATTCGTCCTTGTCATGTGGTGAAGCTGCTGGTGTGTCGAGCGCTGAGGGGGGTGGGACAGCTATTGCGGGGGGGCTGGCACTGGTTCCTATTATACATTGGTGGAACTCAGCGAAAGCCGCGTCTTTAGCAGCCTCCCCGATGGATCCCATAGCGGAATAGTCAAGAAATTGGTCCCCATATGACATGTTAACATTATCATTGCGTGGGGATTTGGGATCTTTATCACCATCATGGTGATCCATCTGCTGTTTGGGTTCTATTCCATGGCTGGGACCCTCCCCAGCATTATCTGGTTTATCAGAAGCATCACTTGAGGAGGTACTATTGTTGGAGTCAGCCGAGGAATCAGAATCTTCATCATCTTCATTTGCTTCTGATTTATCCGTTGTTTTCTTATGTGCTTTCTTCTTGCACTGACGATGGATGGATTGAAGCTCGTCGTATGCCACTTGCACGTGCTCGTGTGTTTCGAGCAGTGCATCGTGGGTTTCCCTTAAATCAGAATAACGTGCTTCAGCCGAGAGGAGTCGTGTTGTGAGGTCAGTTACTTGAGCTCTTAGTTGAGTAAGTTCATTGTTTGATGACATCTCTTGGCATTTGTGTAGCTGTGTGAGGGTGATGTTGATGTCGTCCAAGCACGTGCTGAAAGCTTGTTGTTGCTGCTTGAGCTCGCGGAGGGTCTCAGGCAGCGGTTGAGTCTGTATTGATATCTTCTCGACTTGCTTTGCCATCGCCTTATGCTGGATTTGGACTCCAAGGACCAGCTCGGGCAAGGTTTTGCAGTGGCCGTCGACGTGGTCAACTTGCGTAGCCACTGAAACTTTTCGTTGCTGGATTTCATGGAGGATGCTTGGCATGGCGCGGTTTTGCTCGTCGATCTTGGCGACCTGCTTTGTTAAACCCTGCACACAAGAAAAAATAGAATTTAATATGTTAGAAGGGTCGGTGAGGAGGTTTCAGATGGTTTCAAATTGCCGTCTGAATTCCTCACCGACGTTAGTGAAGGGGACCCCAGTGAGAGAAGGGTGGGGCGGCTGGGGTCGGGGTGGAATGGTGGTGGTAGTGTCATGCGGAAAGGACACTGTTGATGGTCCCGCGAACTGTGTAGTGACTGTGGAAGGGGTCACTAGCGGTGTCGGGGCGGCGGCGGATGAGAAGGGTGGTGACATATCCGGAGAGAAAAGTGAGTCTGGTAATGTTGATGGAAAGTTTGTTAAGGTGAAAGAAGTGAATTCGGGCGTAGTAGCGGAAAAAGGGATGCCCGAAGGAAAGAAGGGTGATTTGGAAAAAGGTGGAAGAGTGGAGGATGATGGGGGTGGTGGATGGTGTGGTGGAAGATGGTGGGGTGGTGGATGTTGGGATGGTGGATGGTGTGGTAGAAGATGGTGGGGTGGTGGATGTTGGGATGGTGGATGGTGGAGTGGTGGTTTCGAGATCAGCATGTAGACTCATTATGAAAGAGTCTAGTGATGATGTTTTTATGTGTTCCTCTGGAAGGGTGGGTTCTGTTTCGGGGTGGGGTTTGGAAGTTGGTGTTCCCGACAACTCTTGTTCCTTCAAAAGCCTTCTGGAAGGGCGTTTTACAAGAATTTTTGTTGTTTTCGCTGCCGGGGCGGTTATGCTAAGCTCTGTCTGTCCCATTGTTGCTTTCTTTTCAGTGATTTTGACCGAAGACATGAGTGTTGCGATTTCATCATCTGAGAAAAGGAGCTTGTCTTTGTCATAATCCGCAAGTTCTGGTAGTGGGAGCAACGTTCTGAAGGATTTTGCTGTAGGGCAGAAGACGTAATGTAGCTTGCCATCCTTGTCTTTTATGATGAAGGAGTTCTTCAACGTTTGTTTGTTTGTAAGGATGTCGCCCTTTATTTTTGTGCATCTAGGTAGAAGTCTATCCATCTTAAGGTATTTGATAATTGATGTGATAAGACCACCCATACATATTTCTTTTCCTAGGGCGTAAGCTGATAGTTTTTGAATGATAAGACGCCCAATGTTGACTGGAAACCCATTTAGGATGGACCAGATAACAAAGAGGTATGAGAGGATTACATTTCCTCCTTTTGACCTGGGGAAGAGTGCGCCAGCAAGGATTTTGTGAAGTATGCGCACTAGACCCGATTGAATGTTTGATGCTTTACAAGTTTTTGCATCATAAACGGGTAGCCCCGTTAAAGATTTCCAGAAGTTGTGTTTGTTGAACTTGGTGTTGTCTGTGCCAACAACCTTGGCTTTTTTAGCTGCTCTTGGTTGTCTATTAAGATTTCATTCATCATATTTTCAGTTATGACCACTTTGTTGTTGAAGATTCTGGTGGATATTCTACGATCACCACCGTCCTGTGCTTTATCGAAAGTGTCCACTGCTTCTCTAGTGAGAAAAGTGAAGAATTCCATTGTAGGCTCAACGTATGAGGATTTGGGGACAAAACAAAGTCGAGAAAGATTGGAATTGTCTAGCAAGGTGAGGATTATATTGTAGATCCCCATCTTCATAAGTATGTTTGGGCAAACGTACTTTGTCGGTTTTAGAGTTTGTTTAATGGATGGGAGGGTATGGATGTGAAGATTTTCTGGTGGTGGTGTTGTGTTGGTAATGGGGGGGGGGGGGGAAATAGGAACGATAATGGTGGCAGGGGTGGCGGTGATGGTGTTGGTTGGTTGAATGGAGGATGGTGGAATGAAACCTGCCAGGGTTTGTTCCCTTGTAGTGATAGGGTGAACCTGTTTCCTTGCCCTCTTCTTCGGTTGTGGTGCTTAAGTGGTTGATTGGGCCTTCCTCTTCCCCAAGGACTTTTTGGTAGGGGATTCTACCTCTGATGAAGGCTCATATTCCGAGGGGTCATCAGATGAGATTTCTTCGACCTCCTCTTCAGAAGGTTCTTCTGCTAAGCAGTGGTTGATGCGTTTTATCTCATGCATAACTTTGATCAGGTCCACCTTTGCTGGGACCGTTCCAGTTTTTTCATAGTGGTCAATGATTTGCTAAAACTTCGCCCGGTCAGCAATTAATTCCTCCTTAGTCCAAAAAGGTTTGTCAGCTGTTCCTGTTGGTTGTTTTGCGGGGGAGGCCATTCTAAAATTTTTGTCAAGAAAACAAAAGTTAGAGTTCTGAAATTTGAATTTAAACAAGTTTATTAGAATAGAACAGTATTTTTGAGGTTTGGTTGGATCCAAACGGGTTCGAGACCATTTGGTTCCAAACGGGTTGAAGACCGTTTGGTTCCAAATGGGTTGAAGACTGTTTGGGGCCAAACGGTCCGTCGTCCAAACGGGTGCAAGGTCGTTTGGCACCAAACGGTTTGGAGACCGTTTGGGGCCAAACGGTCCTTCGTCCAAATGGGTGCAAGGTCGTTTGGCACCAAACGGTTTGGAGACCGTTTGGGGCCAAACGGTCCTTCGTCCAAACGGGTGCAAACCCGTTTGGAGCAGACCGTCGGGAAGACGAAGAGCCAGGCCGTTTGGCGGCGAGGGACGGGGGGAGGGAAGCCGAAAAACGCTCGTCAATGGTGGCGACGGTGACGGCGGTAGCGAGAACCGCGAGAGAAAACTCTACCTGTTAGGCGACGACGGCGGAAAAAGAAGAGCCGGAAGGAAGCGACGATGAGCGAGCAGAAGAACGGAGCCGCGCATAGACGACGGCGAAGCGTCAGTCGGAGATGAGAACGACGGTGGAAGACAGAGGTGATAACGGTAAGCTCGAAGAAGCAAAAGTGCGTGCGGAAACTGGAGTGAAACGGCAGTGGAACAGAGAAAGCGAGAGGTTCTAGAAGAGAGAAAGGAGGGTGTGGGGTGTTATTTATAGGATTGGGGGGGCGTCCTTACAAATTCCCATGGTCAAACGGGTGCGAGACCGTTTGAACTCCAAACGGGTGCGAGACCGTTTGAACTCCAAACGGGTGCGAGACCGTTTGAACTCCAAACGGGTGCGAGACCATTTGAACTCCAAACGGGTGCGAGACCATTTGAGGAGGTTTAGGTTTTTGATGTTTTTGATTTTTATGTTTATTTTTTTTATGTGGATTTTTTGTATATATATTTCAGAAGAAAACTAAACTAAAAAGAAGAAGAGGGAAGACGAAAAACGATGATACTCAGATCTTGGGTTGCCTCCCAAGTAGCGCCTGGGTTTAATGTCGCTGGCTCGACGAAATGCTGATCTGGCTATGTTGATGTTATAGGATCTTGGATCTCTATAGTTTGTCTTGGCAATTTGTCTGCTGGAATGTAGTATTTCTTTAACCTATGACCGTTGACGGTTCTTTATCCCCCGTTATCATCAAGGATAATAACCGCTCCTGTCGGGTAGATATGTTTGATAGTGAAAGGCCCCAACCATTTTGTGCGCAGTTTTCCCGGAAACAATTTTAGTCTGGAATTGAATAAGAGAACCTTATCTCCGATGATTATATCCTTTCTTTTTATGTGGCCATCATGCCACATCTTGGTTTGTTCTTTATAAATTCTGGCATTTTGGTATGCTGTCATTCGCAACTCTTCCAATTCTTGTAATTGAAGTTGTCTAGATTCACCGACACTCTTGAGATCAAAGTTCAATTGCTTGATAGCCCACCAAGCTTTATGCTCTAATTCGACTGGTAGATGACACGACTTCCCATACACCAATTGAAATGGTGTTGTTCCATTTGGTGTTTTGAAAGCTGTGTGATAGGCCCATAGAGCGTCAGGAAGTTTGGTAGACCAGTATGTGCTGTGCCTATTAATAGTTTTTTCCAAAATGGCCTTGAGTTGCCTGTTGGAGACTTCGACCTGTCCACAAGTCTGTGGGTGATAAGGTGTGGAAACTTTATGTTTGACTCCATATTTTCTTAATAGTGCTTTGAAACTCTGCTCAAGAAAATGAGATCCGCCATCGGATATTATTGTTCTTGGAACGCCAAATCCGGGGAATATTATTTCTTTAAACATTTTGATGACTGGTTTGGAATCACAAGAAGTGGTCGGTAGAGCTTCTACCCATTTCGAAATGTAATCCACAGCTACTAGAATGTACATGAATCCATAAGATGGGGGGAAAGGACCCATGTAATCCACTCCCCAAACTTCAAAGAGTTCAACTTCTTGCCACATATTCAAAGGCATTTCATTTCGTTTAGTTATTCCTCCAGATAGTTGGAATTTGTCACATGATTGCACATATTCATGTGCATCCTTTGCGATGGTTGGCCAGTAGAAACCAGATTGAAGAATTTTAAGAGCGGTTTTCTTAGAGCTCATGTGCCCCCCAGTAGGGCCTGAGTGACAGTGTTCTAAAACTGGGGTGATTTCTGTTTCTGGAATGCATCGACGAAAAAGTCCATCTGCGCATAAGCGGAATAGGTAGGGCTCTTCCCAGAAGTACTTCTTAGCATCATGAATGAATTTATTTTTGTCATGGTATGATGCAGACGGATGGATGATTCCTGTTGCCAAATAATTAACAATATCAGCATACCAAGGAAATCCAGTAGTAATCTTCATTAGTTGATCATCCGGTAAAGAGTCTCGAATGGGTATTTTATCGGAGTCTTTAGCTTCAATACGACTGAGGTGATCCGCGACGACATTTTCAACCCCACTTTTGTCTTTAATCTCTAAATCAAACTCCTGAAGCATTAATACCCATCTGATAAGTCGGGGTTTAGCATCTTGTTTTTGGACCAAGTATCGTATTGCAGAATGGTCAGTATATACTATGACTTTTGACCCGATTAGGTAAGACCGAAATTTTTCAAAAGCATAAATAACTTCCAGGAACTCTTTTTCGGTGGTAGTATAGTTCTTTTGTGCCTCATCAAGCATCTTGGAGGCATAATATATGATGTAAGGCTTTTTGTCAATCCTTTGTCCAAGGACTGCCCCTATAGCATAATCACTAGCGTCACACATAATTTCAAACGGTTGTGACCAGTCAGGAGCTCTTAGAATAGGGGCATAGATAAGGGCATTCTTTAGAGTTGTGAAGCTATTAATGCATTCTTGGTCAAATATAAAATCTGCTTCTTTGGTCAGTAGGTGAGTCATTGGCTTTGCTATCTTTGAAAAATCTTTTATAAATCTTCTGTAGAATCCTGCATGACCAAGGAATGCCCTGACTCCTCTGATGTCTTTAGGTGGAGTTAGCTTTGAGATGACATCGACCTTTGCTTTATCCACTTCAATCCCTTTTTCACTTACTCAATGTCCTAGGACCACACCTTCAGTCACCATAAAGTGACATTTTTCCCTATTCAAGATCAGGTTGGTGTCTTCACATCTTTGTAGGACTTTTCCTAGATTGAGTAAACAGTCGTCGAAAGAATTTCCATATACAGAAAAATCATCCATGAAGACTTCCATGATAGATTCTGTTAATCCGGCAAAGATAGCAGTCATACATCTTTGGAAGGTTGCGGGTGCATTGCATAACCCGAAAGGCATCCTTCTAAAGGCATATGTTCCAAAAGGACAAGTAAAGGTGGTTTTTTCTTGATCTTCAGGATGGATTGGGATTTGGTAAAATCCTGAATATCCATCAAGGTAACAGAAATTTTTTTGATGAGCGAGTCGTTCGAGAACCTCATCCAAGAAGGGCAAGGGGAAATGATCTTTCCTTGTTGCTTTGTTAAGTTTTCGGTAGTCGATGCACATTCGCCACCCAGTTACTGTTCTAGTAGGTACTAGTTCATTCTTATCATTAAGAACAACAATGGTCCCCCCTTTTTTTGGGACCACCTGCACGGGACTTACCCATTGAGAATCCGAGATTGGGTAGATGATACCTGCTTTCAGAAGTTTGAGAACCTCGAGGCGAACTACCTCCTTGAGATTAGGGTTCAACTTTCTTTGATGTTCCCTTGATGGTTTGAATTCTTCCACCATAGGCAATCTGTGCATGCATAAAGCTGGATTTATACCCGTCAAGTCAGTCATCTTGTATCCGATAGCTTTCTTGTGTCTCTTTAGTTCATCAAGAAGTCTATTTTCTTGGTCCATCTCCAGGGTGGAGCTGATAATCACTGGACAAAGTTTCTCATTGTCAAGAAAGGCATGTTTGAGACCCTCAGGTAGAGCTTTCATTTCAGGAGCCTTAGGTGGCTCAGTTGCTTCTATAATGGTGACGACCTTGAGTTCTTCAAAGGTGGCCGTTGGGGCTTCTTCAACTTTTTCTAAGTATTGAAGGCATTCTTGCACAAGTTCATTTGCCGAGAATTCTACTTCCAGATTTATCAAGATATCTTCCAAATCATCGGAGGGTTCAGACATTTCTAATTGGGACATTTGATATATAGCGTCCAGGAGAAAGACTTCCTCTTGAATGCTTGGACCTTTCATGCTATTAAGGACTCTGAACTGGAAAGCTTCCTTCCCAAGTCTCAAGATAATAGTTCCTGCTTCTACATCGATAAGCGCTCGGGCAGTATCTAGGAAAGGTCTGCCGAAGATTATCGGGTATCTTAGGTCTTCTTGTATGTCCATAATAACGAAATCACACGGAACATAAGAATTCGTGATTATCCTGATAGGTATATCTTCAATGATTCCAAGGGGAGCAGTTATGGTAGAGTCGGCTAACTGAATTGTCATTTTCGTAGGTAACAAATCAGTGAAGCCTAATCTTTTGCACATAGAATAGGGCATAATGGATATACTTGCTCCTAAATCTACTAATCCCTTCTTGCTGGAGCCATTTCCAATTGAACACTGAATACCGAAGGAACCTGGGTCCTTCTTTTTCTTTGGCATTTTGTTAAGAAGAATGTCTGAAGTGGTCTGAGCTAGTTTCACTGTTTCGTGCTCTTCTGTCATATATTTTCTTGACATAAGGGTTTTCAGGTATTTGGCCCAAGCGGGCACTTCGGAAAGAGCATCGAGGAATGGTATATAAATGTATAGTTTCTTCCTAGCTTCTTTGAATTTCTGGAACCTAGTGTCCATTTTGGTTCCTTTCAGCCTGTCCGGATAAGGGATTCTGGGTGGAACTTCTGGCATTGGTTCCTTTTCTTTTTCTCTTTCAGTGGTTTTAGTAGATTTTTCCTTTTCCTGGGTTGAGCTTTCTGTTGGGGAAAGAATAGCTAAATCGTTATCATCATCATGGATGATTCTAGTGGTATCAGGAAGGACACGACCAGACCTTGTGGTGACAGCATTTAGTTGCTCATGTCTATTTTGGTCATGCCTTGGGTTTGCCTCTGGTTGCCCAGCAAAGGTACCTGCTGGTGGTTTCAACTGAGCAGCAATCTGTGCTAATTGGGCCTCTACAACCTTTTGTTGAGCCTGTTTGTGGGCTCTGATCTCCAAAACACAAGATAAACATAGCGAAAGCGATTCGATTAACAGCGGAATACGAAAATCACGAGAAATTAAAACTTTTCGAAAACGAGATCTTAAAAACCTGAAACTCCTTTTATAAAAGTAAGATGAACTGTTTACATCTCTGATAAATCACTTCTCGAGTGATTATATACGTCATGATACAAAATCTCAAGATTTCAAAATTCTCAGATCAACAAACTCCTAGGACCTGAGTGTACAGAGATGACATAAGACTATTCTGACTACAAGACTAGACAACACATTGTTTCTACCTGAAGTCACTACTGCTCCTGAATTTGCTGCTGTTGCTGCTGTCCACCTGCAGATCGGTTCCTTCGACCTCGACGTCCACCAAAAGGTAGAAATCTACGGGGTGAGACAATTTTAAATAATTGTCCCAGTGAGAGTTATAACTCTCCGCCAGAAACTTTGTTAAAAGCAATCAAAGGAATATCATGAGCAGGTAATTTAGGTTACTCACAGCAGGCTTGATAACAAATACTCATCTTTATTTAAGGAATATGAAGAACACGTATACTAATGCTTGAACAGGATATTAAAAACAAGCAATGTAATATCAATCAATGTTCCTCGTAGTTCAACCTAAGCAGTTATGCTACGTGGTTGATTATGTTTTACAAACATCATTATGCCCTACAGAGATGAGGTAAACCGCTCATGCTCCAACCGATCACTAGTAAGTCGCATCGGTATCATACTAGGTCATCGAAAGAGCCGGATTCTCATGAACTTCAACTACCTTAGTCAGAATGAGGATAAAGATGCAGGACATCTAGTGTCCCTACTAATATAGCTCACCAGGGTATTCTGGTACTTCGCTATTAGAGTCACAGTGGCATTCTGCACTCTCTTCGCCATCGAAAGATTCCATGTTCATATATCATCGATGCGGTATAAAAGATTCCCTTGGAAGAATAGTGTTACATCATCCCGGTATAAACATATAGTGAAGGGTTGATGGATTAAGATACATCAACATCAACTCCTACACTAGGATGTAAGGATATACACATCCATATTCCCCCACATACTCTAAAGTATGTGATCCAGGAGTTCCCTTAGGAAAACCTGTTTCACCATCATTTAAATTCTGACAATGATGGATCTATGATCAGGGCTCTACATGATATGATTAAACTTGGTTATTAGGTACATTTCAGTATTCTTTTAGCATCATACATGTTTCCAAACATTCAAGTACTAAACATGGCTATAACAGAAGAATACTAAATATAACATGTATTAGTCATATCAGTTATCAGATGGATGTCAGTTCTTAATCATCTTATCACTATAATTCAGGAACATAGGTGTTCACACCCTTATATCATCATAACACTTGCTATCAAATGTCATGTCAGCATCAAGTCATCTATTAGCATGACCTCGATGTCATTCATGGCCCTTAAGGCATATCATAGTTATTTCTGTTCATAAGCTATTGACATGCTTTCAATGAACATGATGTCATGATCCTTACCTGGATATGATTATTTTCTTATAGGAACCTGCATGATTAAATCAATTGATAATAATTAAAATTCATAATCAGATCAGCAGTCAATAAGACAGAATGAACCCTTCAATTCAAAGGTTATACTTTTATGTCCTTACAAAGGGTAAGATTCCCTTGTTTACATTATTTAGGGTTATTCACCCCTTTCATTATGATTGGGAATAATAATTCTTCATCTCATATCTTTGATAATACAATTCATGCTTAAAGGAATAACATGAGTTTAGGGTTTATTATTCATTTCTACATATTACCATGAACTAGGGTTTACTATTCACATTACTCATGATTACCCTTAAAATTAGGGTTTACTATTCACATTACTCATGATTACCCTAGAATTAGGGTTTACTATTCACATTACTCATGATTACCCTAGAATTAGGGTTTACTATTCACATTACTCATGATTACCCTAGAATTAGGGTTTACTATTCACATTACTCATGATTACCCTAGAATTAGGGTTTACTATTCACATTACTCATGATTACCCTAGAATTAGGGTTTACTATTCACATTACTCATGATTACCCTAGAATTAGGGTTTACTATTCACATTACTCATGATTACCCTAGAATTAGGGTTTACTATTCACATTACTCATGATTACCCTAGAATTAGGGTTTACTATTCACATTACTCATAGTATCATCATGAATGAGAAACATCATCATTATTGATACTTTCAAATTAGGTTAAGACTCATCGATTATCTTAATTAGGGTTTTCATGATCTCTCATAAGTGGATCATACCCTAATCCTGCATATTCATATACATTGAAGGTACTTTATTTGAGTTTTAACCATAAATGGTACTTTCTCTCTCTCCTTACTAATGAAAGGTGATTACATCACTCTAGATAGGGTTGGTTTAAGTCCTTGTTGATTAACATAAACAAGGTATCCTTTAATTGAACCCATTTAGGTTGAAACGAGTGTGACCCATTTCAGTTGAAACGAGTGTGAACCCGTTTGGATTGAAACGAGTGTGACCCATTTCAGTTGAAACGAGTGTGAACCCGTTTGGATTGAAACGAGTGTGACCCATTTCAGTTGAAACGAGTGTGACCCATTTGGGTTGAAACGAGTGTAACCCATTTGGATTGAAACGAGTGTGACCCAATTCAGTTGAAACGAGTGTGAAGCCGTTTGGATTGAAACGAGTGTGACCCATTTCAGTTGAAACGAGTGTGAACCCGTTTGGATTGAAATGAGTGTGACCCATTAGAGGTGAAACGAGTTGAACCCATTTGAGGTGAAACGAGTTGAACCCATTTGAGGTGAAACGAGTTGAACCCATTTGAGGTGAAACGAGTTGAACCCATTTGAGGTGAAACGAGTTGAACCCATTTGAGGTGAAACGAGTTGAACCCATTTGATAAAGTTGGATAAGGACCAACATAGGTATTAATGCCCTTCATCTTCAACCTTGAAACCACGGTTTATTCTTCACGAAAAGGCTTGCAAGAGTGCAAAGAAAGATGGGGAAGAAGAAGAACTAACTATTATTTGCAAGAATAAAAGTATGTATAACAAAGCAAGGTGTAGAGTTATAAAACCCACCTCAAACGTTGTTCCTAGAGCTCCAAGCTTCCAAGCTTCGAGACTTTAATGGTGGCTAGAGATCCACAAGTCATCCAAGGTTGTTTCTTCAAGAAAGGTTGGGAAGGATTAGCTAGGAAGAGAAAACTAAGTGAATTAACCATGAAATCAACCTTATACAAGGATTTCCCCCATGAATTCAAGCTAGAAGATGGTGCTTTCTTACCTTAGAACAGGTTGGTCGTTTCCCTGAGCTCCAGAGCTTTGCCTTGGTCGATTGAGAAAGATGAGAAGTGAGGAAGTGAAGGGAATACGTTTGGTTGTTTTACAAGGAACTAGGCTTATATACTTTAGGTTATTTTCCACCATAAGGACCTCTAAACCATAGATTTCTCATCTAAGTCCCTTCTTATTTCTAAGGCACGTCCAAGCATGGTAATCTTATGCAAAGCTCATCAAAACTCAATATCTAAGGGTAGATAAAACCAACATGCATACTAAGGTACATATATGAAGGGTCTTCTTACTCATACTAAGTATTTTCACTACGAAGGTCATCCTTCTTATCCAATTATTTAATTGAAGCACCCCTCTCATCATTTCTTCTCTAATTGATGTAAAGAGTCATAAAAGATATACTAGAAGGTATATAGCACAAGTTGCACCCCACATTTTGGGTAAATTGCACTTTACACCAAAATTAGGGTTTAAGCACAAGGATTGCTCCACAAGCTGCACCTTGGTGCCCAGACTTGGGAAATCCATCATACCTCATCATATTCCTTAATATGATGTCTCTTTATTAGAGGAAAATCTTAACCTGTGTAATTTGCAAGTTAACCACTCTAATTGGGTAATTTGCACATAGGTCCCTGTATTACCAAACAATACTACAATCATTGTTTAAAAATGACAGAAATGAAAATGTATGTTCCTTAGGAACTTCATTACATGACAAAAGATAATCACAAGGATTTAATTACATATCTTAGGCAAAACACCTAGGGTTAATTCATAACCCAGGTCAGGGATGTTACACTGTTGGTTCGCAAGCATAGTTTGCTGAGATTGAAGCATCTGTCTAATCAAAGAAATTTCATCAGATGGTTGGGAAGGGGCACTCCTCTGTTGATATTGAGTGACTTGCTACCCTTGTGGTTGCTGTAGAGGTGCGGTTAACTGCGGTTGTTGTGGATGCTGCAACTGAGGTTGTTGTAGCTGTGGGTGCAATCCTGGATGGGTATATTGGTAAGAGGGATTCCTAGGATAATTGGATCTTTGGAAACCATTTCTATAATTCCCATGATTTTGGTTGAAGTTATTCTGAAATCCTGGTGGTTGTCTATTGAAAGATCCGCCTTGTGTCTGTTGTTGTGGATTGGCAGTCCCTGCAGGATTCCCATATTGAAAACCAGGGTGGTTTCTTGGTTTATCTGGATTGTAATACACCTGGCCAGGTATTGAGTGAATGAAGTTGACTTGCTCTGGCATTTGGTCCTTGGGATGTTCAATAATGGGTTCATATTGCGGCACTGGTGGTTCTAGATCCATCATAACATTGTATAACAGACCACATAATAGTATGGGATGATTAGATGCATGACAGGCTTCACAAGTTCCAGTAGCTGCTTTTACTTGTTGAACCTGGGAGCCTTTCTTCTTGTCGTATTCTCCGAAAGAAGTTTCGAGAGCTTGTTGCTTGCTAGCAATAGTCTTCAAGGCCTCTGCAACGGCCTTGAGTTCCATAGATTCTTTAGCCTTGTAGACTTTAAGAACTCCCTTGGATTGGTTAGACGACCTTCCCCAATTGGATTGGTTCTCGGCCCCTAACGTAACTATATTCCAAGCATCTTCATAGTTCTTTCTCATGAAGTTTCCTCCAGATGAGGAGTCTAAAAACTGCTTGATATCATCACTTACTCCTCTATAAAATGTTTCAATCAGTTGATTTTGGGATATGCCATGGTGAGGGCACTTTCTCAGAAGTTCCTTGAATATTTCCCAAGCTTCTGCAAGTGTTTCTCCGGGTAGTTGGGCAAAATGGTTGATCTGCCCCCTAATCTCATAGGTTAGTGAAGGTGGAAAGAATTTCTCAAGAAACTTTTCTTCTAAGGGAGTCCAAGTAGTGATGATAGGGTGCCTATCTAAAGCATTGTACCAACTTAGCGCTCTTCCAGATAAGGTGAAGTGGAAGAGGTGTAACATTATTGCTTCCAAGGCAACTCTTGCTTGAGGTACAAGTCGGTAGAGTGACTTGAATCTCTTAAGATGATCCATGCAATCGTCTCCAGATCCTCCAGAGAAAGAGATGCCTTGCATGATCTGGATCCATTGCGTCCGGATTTCAAAGTTTGGTATGTTAATAATCGGTGGTCGGACTGGGTGATCATCTTCATAATTCTTTGGGACTGCGTAGTCCCGAAGTTGCTTGTTTCTTAATGCTAATTGAGCAGCGGCATTCTCGGCTTGGATGCGGGCTTGTTCCTCAGCTCGAATCTCGACCTACACTTGAGCACGAGTTTCAGTGATAAGTTGTGCTCATTGTGCAGCTATGGCGGCGTTAACTCTTTCTGCAACAAGGTGTTGCTCTTCATCCATTTGTCTGGCTCTTTGGCGGTTAAGTCTAATCATTCGGTGGAAACTTGTTTCTACCTCAGAGTCATACTCTGGTTCAGGGGAGAATCCGATGTGATGCGGGGTTTGCATACACGTTTTCTACCTGAGTAGGAAGAAATTCACTCAGTTAGATGATGAAAGGAAGCAAAGAGGTCTAGAAAATTTAGAGTAGTTATCACGGAAAAGTGTAAAATCCTAATCAACCAAGAAGTTGTTAAGTAAAAACTAAATGTTCCGTTGTCCCCGGCAATGGCGCCAATTTTTGATGGAGTTTTGCAACACCACTAAAAATCCTAGAGATGATAAATCTCTAGGTTTAGCCTTGATTGTACTATGGTAAGATCTCCACCCACGTGTGCTAGGACACGCGGAAGTTTTATCGTAGTATAGTTTAAGGGTCGAATCCTCGGGACAACGGTCTTGATTAGAATTAATCAAGATGGAAAACGTTTTAGTCGTACCTAATTACTTAACGGTTGATATTTAGATCAAAAGTTTGATTCGGTTGTTTAAACTAAGTGCGAGGAAAGTAAAAGCAAGAAAGTAGAAATTAGGGTTGAAAACAATGATTAAAAACCACTAGGATGTTATCGGGTTTCACGCCACTACACATGGATCAAAACATGCAACATAATAAAACAACCTGCAAAGAGATTCTAATAAGTTAGTATCTTGTAGACTTAGTTTCTTTTCAGATAACTAACTACGAGAAGTGTGGAGTATTGCAACGCCAGCCATCCCATAATGAATGGTCACTTGCTTTGCATTACTTCTTCATGAAGTGTGTTCCTCGACCTTGCCAAGGTTTCACTTTCATACGTCAACTGATTCCATTTAATAGTATGAAAGTGCAACGATGGGAGTGAGTTTACTCCACTCATGAAAGCACTCCTAGATACCGAAACTGACGTATGGTGACTACATACATCCAGAACCAACTTTCAATTGATATTCAGATCTAAGGGTACAAACGTAGACAATTCATACCGAAAGACAATAGGTAATACAAGTTGATGATCAAGCAACAAGCATTCATTTAACGATTGATGTTGAACTAAAAAGGAGAGTATCTCTATTGCAAACAGTTGAATTACATTGCATGAAATGAAAACATGGGTAGCGGGGCTACTCCCCGCACCCTAGTGAATGAGACTACTCGCTCATATCAAGGACAAAGAAGGAGGCGAGAAGAGAGAGAAAGAACGTCATCTCCACGGAGGAGGGAAGGATGAACCCTTGGTGAAGAGAGCAACGATCTTCACACTTTGTGGATGCTTTGATGATGGATCTTCTCTTCCCACCTTCTTTGTTGTTGAGAGAGAAGGTAGCTTGAAGATGGAATGTGGATCTCAAACTGGAAGCCTTGGGGCGATGGATGAAAGATGGGAGTTCTCTGGAACTGGAGAGGCAGACTTTGGGCGTCTGAGAGTTCTCCCCCCACTTGAGGACCCCTTTGGGTCTTATTTATAGGCTTAAGTGGAGCCCAAACGGTCTTGAACCCGTTTGGGCGCTGAACACGTTTGGCCGCTGAACCCGTTTGGGCACTGAACCCGTTTGGGCGCTGAACTCGTTTGAGCGCTGGACCCATTTGAGCGCTGGACTTGTTTGGGCGCCGAACTCGTTTGGGCGCTGGACCCGTTTGGTTGCTGAACACGTTTGGGCGCTGAACTCGTTTGGGCGCCGAACTCGTTTGGGCACCGAACTCGTTTGGGTGCTGGACCCGTTTGGGTGCCGAACTCGTTTGGGCGCTGGACACGTTTGGGCACCGAACTCGTTTGTGCGCCGAACCCGTTTGGGCGCTGGACCCGTTTGGGCGCCGGACCCGTTTGGGCGCCGAACTCGTTTGGGCGCTGGACCCGTTTGGGCGCCGAACTCGTTTGGGCGATGGACTCGTTTGAGCTTATGCGGTCTCGGGACCGTTTAGAGTTCATGCGGTCTTGAGACCGTTTAGCCTTAAACGGTCTTGGGACCGTTTGGCCTTAAACGGTCTTGGGACCGTTTTGCCTTAAACGGTCTTGGGACCGTTTGGCCTTAAACGGTCTTGGGACCGTTTGGGGTTTTTGTAATTTTTTTGTGTTTTTCTGCAAGGATAAAGAAGAGAAAAGTTAATCTATTGATGTGTCCGCAATAAGGTAAAGATTTAATGATTCTTTCTAATTTATTTAAGAAAGAGTATGGAAAACAAGGGAAAACTAATAAAATAGCATCACAAAGTGAGAGGTTATCACTTATCATAGTACTCTTCTTCATCTATAGGATCTTCAATGAACTATCTTTTACCATGAAGAACAACCGACCATTTATCATTTGTAGGATCATCGATATAGAATATTTGTTTCACCTGTGATGCCAATATGAATGGTTCACCCTTCTCGCCAATCTTTTCAAAGTTCACTAAAGTGAAACCCAATTCATCCACTATAACTCCTTTGGTGTTATCAACCCAATTACATTTAAACAGCGGAATTCTGAAATCTATGTAGTCAAACTCCCATATGTCTTCAATGACACCGTAATATGACATTTTAGCTACACGTGGACTCTTATCCTTTGCACTTGCAAAATACATAGTTGACGCTTGAAGAGTGACCCCACTATTTTGGATGACACTCTTATCATCTTGGCGCTTTGTGTAATATGTGAACCCATTAATGTCAAACCCTTCATAAGACATAACATTCAATTTTGGTTTAAAGGCGAGGCATTTGATAGTTTTCGTAATATCATTTGGTGTTTGAGATAGTTGATGTAAGACTTTATCTTCAAACCACTTAGTAAAAGTCTTGTTATGCTCTCTAGCAAGCCACATTGAACTTGCTCAAGGATGTTGTCTCTTGATGAAATTGGTATGTTCCTTGATATAAACACTCACTTTGTTGTTGTGTAAAGTATAAAAATGACCTTGTTCCAACTGCTCATGGCTGATTACTTTCACCCGTGATCCCAAAATTCCTTTGCCCTCCTCAATATTCTTGTCATTAACAGGAGTGTTATTACCACTCAGAAAGTCATTGCAAAAATCCATAACCTCTCTCGCCACATAACCTTCAATAATACTCCCTTCAGGCCGATAACAGTTTCGAACATCACCTTTAAAAATGCTCATGTATCGTTCAAAGGGATACATCCAATGAAAGAAAACTGGTCCCAAAATTTTCACTTTCCTAGTCAAGTGGACAAAAAGATGTACCATGATATCAAAGAACAAAGGAGGGGAATACATCTCAAGCTGACATAGGGTAACAACCACTTCTCTTTGCAAATTATTGAGAGTATCAGGGTCAATAACTTTGCTGCATAGACTGTTGAAAAAGAAATAAAGTCTGGTGATTGCAAACCTTACATGCTTCGGCAATATAGATCGAATTGCCACGTGCAATATTTGTTGCATTAGAGTGTGACAATCATGAGATTTAAGACCTATCAAATTCAGATCTTTCATTGATACCAATCTACAGATGTTGGATGAGTAACCATGTGGAACCTTAACATTTACCAAGCATTCACAAAAAGCTTTCTTCTCCTTTCTAGACAACGTGTAACAAGCAGGAGGTAAGTATGTTCTTTTACTACCCATTTCACGTAATTTTGTTAATTCTGACCTTATCTCCATTTCACGTAGGTCCAGTCTAGATTTTATCCCATCTTTAGTCTTACCTGGTATATTTAACAGAGTACCAATGATGCTATCACAGGCATTTTTCTCAACGTGCATTACATCTATACAATGCCTGACTGTCAAAGAACTCCAATAAGGAAGATCCCAAAATATTGACTTCTTCTTGAATGAAGAATTGTCACTCCGTGTGGCCATACTACATTGTGATTTATTACCTAATTCATTGACAATGCCTTTTACTCTTTTATAAACAACATCCCATGATATAGGTTTAGGTGCACTCCTTTCATCATTCCATCCATTGAATGCTTTGCGCTTCCTACGATACAGATGGAATTCTGAAAGAAACCTTCGATGACCAAGATATACAGTCTTGCCGCCATGTTTTAGTCTTATTGAATCAATGTTTTCTTCATATATAGGACACACTTTAGCTCCTTTGACACTATATCTAGACAAATTCCCATATGCTAGAAAGTCATTAATAGTGCAAAACAACATAGCGTGCAAACGAAATGTCTCTCTTCCTGAAGCATCATAGGTCATCACACCTTCAGCCCAAAGTTTCTTTAAGTCATCAATCATAGGTTCAAGATAAACATCGATATCATTTCTGTGTTTTTTAGGGCCCGATATCAACAACAACATCATAACGTACTTATTTTTCATACACAGCCAGGGAGGAAGATTGTATATAACAAGCATGACTGGCCAAGTGCTATGTTGGCTGCTCAATGTCGCATACAGATTCATCCCATCTGTATAAAGCCCAAGTCTTATATTCCTATCTTCTTCACCAAATTTGGGGTACAATAGATCGATCTTCTTCCACTGTGGGGAATCAGACGCATGTCGTAGGATCCCATCATTATTTTCTTAACATCTGCATGCCACCTCAAATTCTTCGCATCTTTCAGATTTGCAAACAAGCGTTGAAACCGTGATATTATAGGTAGATACCACAACACCTTGGCAGGAGAACCAGTTTTGGACTTCCCCGAAGTCGTCAATTTATACCGTGACGCACCACATTTTGGACAATCTTTCAAATCCACATAGTCCTTTTGAAATAATACACAATCATTCGGGCATGCGTGTATCTTCTTGGCCTCCATTCCCATTAGGCACAACAATTTCTTTACCCGGTATGTTGAGATTGGCAGCTCCTTTCCTTCAGGAAGCATTTCTTTCAACAAAGTCAACAATGAAGTGAAGCTTTTGTCCCTCCATCTATTGTTAGCTTTCAACTTATACAATCTCAACACAGCACTAAGCTTTGTAAACTTAGCACAACATGTGTATAACGGTATCTCAACATCATGCACAATGTTTCTAAAGATAGGAGGTGGATCGGTGTGCTCTACCCTACAACTATCCAGCATCGCATCAACGATGTCTATTGGAACTGGTTCGTTCACATCTACATCATCGGAGGCAATTTCTTCTTCCACCCAAGCACTACTATCGACATCCACTGGTTTCAAGTTTGAAATCTCTTCATGCCAGTGCCATTCTGTATAGCCTTGTAAAATCCCGTTGCACATGACATGACTTTTGATTTCCTCACCAGTGCTAACTTTCAAGTTGTTACCGCAATGCCTACATGGATAGCAGAACCTATCTCCAGGTTCTTTCCTATGTTCCTCGGAAAATCTAATAAACTGATCAAGACCAGATATAAACTCTGGGGTGCAGTGATTGCGAATGGACATCCATGATCTATCCATTTCTATGATCAAATAGAAAACAAGTATATATTAGGACAAGATTAGGGTATACACTTATATCCTAAGTGAGATTAGGTGTTCAAGAATAGTCCCAAACTGGGGACTATCCAAGATTTACTCCTATTATCAAGACCCATCCAATTTTCTATTTGTTTGGCGTATTTGCAATTAGGGGTAGACACTGGATTCTGATGGTAATCGTCCCAGCCACGCAAACAATATATTATCTAGACCCATCCGATGTTGAAGTAGATAGTGCGGGACATGGAAAATATTTTCAGATTAGGAGGTACAATGAAGCCGGACTCCATTCAAATAGTATATAATTTAGTGATTGTTCATTCTAATTTATATCAATGTACAAGTAATATAAAGAACAATGATTGTTCACTTTCTAGGTCAACAAACACATGTGATGTCATTCTTATATATAATAAATGTGTACCACCTATCCCATCCTTGAACACCTAATCTCACTAGTAAGTGTACAATGTGTATTGGGTTTTCAAGAAAATTTTGGCAGCATTTCCCCACTGTTCTCTAAGTACATATGTACTTAGAGAACAAACGGGGAAATGCTACCAAAATTTTCTCGAAAACCCAATACACATTATACACTTACATCCTAAGTGAGATTAGGTGTTCAAGAACAATCCCAAAACGGGGACTATCTAAGATTTACTCCTAATGAGTAAATCTTGGACGGGTTTCTAGGCCAACAAACACAATAATAGATATGTAAATCATATCATTAAGAGCATGCTTTCATGTTAGGTCATCATAGGTCATAATAATCCACTTGAATGAGCAAAAAAATGTCTCATGGTGTTAAAATAGCATAAGAGTATTAGATCTTGATTCTAGAGTGTACAAGACATAATAGTGACTACTAATTTTGTGGGGTGATATCATTTCATAGGATTTATAGATTCAAATTTAACAAGTGTACAAGTTGCATCATTTTAACACTCTAAAGGTGACTAGCGGGTCATAGCACATAAAAGATGGCATTACAAGGAAAGTAAGAAAGCTAGATCAATTAACACTCATCTCAAGGGAACATTAGTTACTGAAGGGACCAGGAAAGAGTGATTTTAATCACTAGGATCGTACAAGTAGCAATGTTGATTAAGTCTATGTGATTAAAGATCAAACAGTGTAATAAAACAAGGTTTACCTCTATTTGAGCCCAGTTGGGCGTCAGTAGGGAGAGAGTGCGAGACGGAGGGTTGGCGAGTAGGCAGGCAAGTAGGTGAGCAGGCGACGGACAGGGAGACGGCGGGCAGCATTAGATGATCAATTAATTCCTGAAACAATACATAAATAAATACAAATCAGTACCTAAATAAACACAAATCAGTAAATAACTGAATTTAAAAAAAATACACCCAGCAGCATTGTGCCTTGGCACAGCCCAAGCATCGCCCAGGCATCCCAGAGGCCTAACTAGGTTGGGCGCCTAGGTTTGGGACCCTAGGTGAATGCCTGGCCACCTAGGCGCGCCTGGGTGCCGCCTGGGTAGGTCGGCAGGTACCTGGGCAAGCGAGAAGGGCGAGGTCGAGGCGAGGTGAGGTCGAGCAGGTGGGTGGCAGCGACACCGGCGAGCTCCAGGACCGCCGGCACAGGGCAGGCAGGCGGCGGCGGCGACGCAGAAGGAGCAGGGAGCGGCGGCGGCGCACAAGCAGCAGCAGCGACGGGTGGGGGTTGAGTCGGGCGACGGCAGTAGCGGGGGAGAATTCTCGCAATGAAATAGAAGAAAGGGGAAGAGTCGGGTGATCGCGGGTATTAAGTTCATAAAAGGTGTCGGTTGTCTACAAAACTAACACCTAAACATCTTCAGCGTCGGTTGATCGTAAAAACCGACGTCCAATTGGAAAATATTTGCCCTAAATTATTTGGTGGGAACCACTATCAGCGTCGATTATCAAAGGATAACCGACACTGTATGTGACACTTTTCGCGCAAATTCTCATCATACATAGGCATCGGTTTTTATCTAAACAACCAACGCTGTATGTGACACTTTTTCTTTTTGCTCGAACATTGGATTTTGTGGGCGATTTTACGCGTCAGTTTGGTTTACCTAGCCAACGCTGAATACAAAGCGATACCCATGTCTGGCTGGTCTTCGAATATAGACGTCGAACTGACTAAATAGCCGACGTGGAATGTTATAGGCGTCGATTTTTGTAAATAACCGACGCTTAGAAAAGCGACATTGAATGTTGTTTCTGTAGTAGTGACACATGATTGGAGAAGAAAATATGAGTTTGATTATTTAATAAGAAATAGGAAATAAATAAATAATATATATTACAGTATAATATCTCACTTATTATCAATGCATGTGATCACTTTCTGGTGATTTAATCCTAAAGATTTTATAATTTGATTTCGAACCTTTCACATATGAAAAA
Organism: Alisma plantago-aquatica; assembly: GCA_963693085.1. NCBI lineage: Eukaryota > Viridiplantae > Streptophyta > Magnoliopsida > Alismatales > Alismataceae > Alisma > Alisma plantago-aquatica. Next base: position 745,201,087 of record OY856412.1, read on the forward strand.
ATGATTAGTGTAAATATTCATACAATTTAATAATATAATTATATATGCAGTCAAAATACCTACAGTTCTTATGATTATTTTGACAAAATATTGTGTTTCAACTGTAATTATTAAATAACAGTTTCTGCTTCATTCTTCCCCTTGATATTTCATGTGCTTTCCATTTGAAGGCCACACAAACCTTTAAATTCCAGTTTAGGTATTGATGTACACGTCGAAAGGGGGTATAATTATTTTTCGTCATCCTATTTATAACATGTAAATATGTTAGCTTGGAAAAGTTGTAAATACAAATAATCAAAATGAAATACTAAGATAAAAGCATACCATCAATAAAGGATAATACTTCTTTGTATACAATATTTTTTGTAAATATTCCACGATTGAAATTCTTCTCTCCTGGTTTAACCAAGACCTTTGTTGTAATTTGGGATGTCCCTCTTGATAGTGCTACTTACAACTGTCCATGAGAGAATATAGGATGGGGCAAACAAATTCTGACATTAGGGATAGTTTGACCCTATGACTTATTTATTGTCATTGCAAAACTCAAACGCACAGGAAATTATTTCCGTTTAAAAGAAAATGGTAGACCATCATTGTCAGGCATTAGAAGAGGTATTCTAGGTATGGAAACTCTTTTTCCCCATTCTTGACCAACTGTAACCTCTTTGTCAATTACATTTTTCGGAAAGCCTTTACAAACTAGTCATGTATCATTGCATAACCCATTTGCCGGATCAATATTTTGCAACAACATTATAGGACAATTTTTCTTTAGCCACAATACATGAGGGGGCAAACCATTTGGAACCAGTGAATTGAGGAATTTTTCAGGGTATTTATGATTTTCATCATCAACAACACTGTCAAAACTATAATATGTGATCTCCTCCCCAAGAAATTGTTCTATGAGATCATTATTCATTTCGTCAACATAGTCATTCTTTGTGCATAATATTGCACGATTCATCATGTAGTTAGTCGACGTTGCATTATCACCGAGAGCTATAAAGACATGTTGTATGAGTCGTTTCTTAGAGGTCGCATCATCTATGTACTCAAGAATCATTTGATGTGGGAGGCGAACATAATCATCATCGAATACTGGTTCTGTTCCTTGTCCTATACATAGTAGAAAGTTTGAGAAGGTGGAATCTGACAAAGCTCTCATATTTTTCTTTAGTTTCAGTTTGTGCATTTTCTCCCAAAGAAATGACTTTATAAGACTCGAATCAATTGTCTCACCTCTAGTTGCACGTCGAACAACAAACAAAACTTGTCTGAAATCACCACCAAAAACTACCACTTTCCCCCGAATGGTAGGCTCGATCCCGTGATATCTTGCAAAGTGCGATCTAAGGCTTCCAAGGCTTGTCTCCTTGTCATGGATGCCTCATCCCATATAATTAATTTTACCGATCTAAGAAGTTCTGCTAGACTACTTTGTTTGCTTACGTTATAAGTTGAATTGTTTTTAACTTTAATTGGAATTTTGAATCTGCTATGAGTAGTTCTCCCCCCGGGTAGGATCAATGCTACAACCCCAGATGTCGCTATTGTGATTTCTATGAAACCCATAGACCTTACGTTTTCTTACAATGCCTTGTATAGAACTATCTTTCCAGTTCCACCAGGACCATCAACAAAGAATACACCAGGCTGATTTCCCACTGTGTAGTTGAATATCTCATTCAATGCATGTTGTTAGTCATAGTTTAGTGATGAAATGAATGATAGATCCTCTTCGCTTACTTGTATATTCATCTCTTAAAAAATTTCATGTGACATGTTTTGTCCATTACTTATTGAAAAATCATCATCAACAGTTGACAAGTCATAATCCTCTACAACCTCCCCCATGCTCTCAAGAATAGATTTAATATTTTGTAGCACTGTCTGCTCCAACTGATGCTCATCAGTGATTTTGGTCCTACGAAAATCTTCTGACATATCATTGAGGTTTGCATCCCACAAATCTCTTACATTTGTTGGTTCACAATAAATTAATATTGTAGCAAATAATCTCTATAGAAAAACTAGGAATTCAAAATGTGTTGCCATAGTTAAACATTCTGAAATTGTATCGTCACTCTCAATAAGACCTCGATGTTTAGCTGAAAGTTTGAATGTTGGTTGGATAACACCATTGACGGTCCTCAAACTCTCAAATGAAGTTGAACCCTTTACATGATTTAGTAATATCCTCAAATATACCTCTCACCTTCAACAAGATTTACAGTAATGATACGACCAATAACATATCTTTAGTTTCTTTTCTTCCAATATTTTCCAGAGCTATTCCACACATAATACTCAGGTAATTGTTTATAAAGATATTGATGAGATTCATCATTGTGCGAGTTTGTCACAAAACACTCAGTGAGCATTGTCCTGCAAACACCATCTCGTTCCATAACATTTTGCAAGTTATCATCTTCTAAGAATGTGACACTATGCATGTTAGGTAGATGCAATTGTAAGGAAACTACGGATGGTTGTATTTCACTAAGTTTGAACTCAAATATCCTCCACATTGCCTTCGGTGGAGATACCCATCAAGCATCTCTAAATTGATTCACCTCATTGACGGTCTGGTCTGCAATATCAGGTGCTATGTTGACTGAAGCCTTATCATGCCCCTTATATATACTTGAAGAGGTATTTGACTGCTTTGATGCTCAAACATACCTCCACGGTAATATGACACCTATATCTCTATAAAAAATATGGATTATATGGCACCACCCATCTATTATCTAGTGTGGATCCTCTTACATCAACAATGACTCCATTATCTCTTCTCCTATAAATTGGATATGAATCTCTACCTTGCATGGTATTGGAACAAAAATTCCTTGGATATCAGAAGCGAAATTCCTTGTTTACCATGCAAGCATTTTTAGAGTTTAGGGCACCACATGGTCCATGCAACATGTGTTTGACAACCAATGCGTGTAATAAAGGATATTGTTTAAGATTTGGAATTTCATCACAAACTATGTTATCATACTGATATGTATTGACGAACTTATAGTCACGTTTCATGATGATAAGAATGTGTGCGTGCGGAAGTCCTCTTTTCTGAAATTCAATAACATGAACACATGCTGCTACAATGCCAACTATATTTTTCTTAAATAGCTAGTCCTTTAGATCCTCCAATTTTTCTCTAAAACATTAGCTGTTAAATGGGGTCTATTTTGAACTAGTTGTCTAGGGAATAACTGTATTTTTATCTCATCCCAATCTGGATTACATGTCATTGTTAAAAAGATATTAGGTTTGCCATATCTTTGTACCAATGCCATGGCATCCATGTATCTACGACGCATATCACGTGGTCCTCCAATAAAGGATAAAGGTAATACAATTCTTTTACCTACCATTCTTCTATGGACTTCTCTATATCTAATGCTATCAGTGATTCCTTGATACAAATCAACACATACTCACTTTTTCTCCTTTGTTATATAGTTGAATCGTGTTGATTCTATCTTGATGTACATGTCGACAACATACTATTGAAGAAGACGACCCACATACAATAAGATGGATTTGTCAAGCACACAAATTTTTAGTTTGTAACAATAGTATTCTCTCATAGATATCTTGTTTTGATCACCACCATCTAAAAAACATATGAGAATGATTTGAAATACAATTTTTTAATATTGGTACATAATTTGTTAATCCATGAATATATATATATTCTACTAACCTTCTACGTTCGAGCCCATCACATCTTCAACAGAATGCAATGAGTTATGTAGCATGGAATCCCATGGCACACCAACTTTGGGGAGGTGTGGATGCCAACTGAATTCACTATTGGGAAACAACAAGGGATATGATAGAGGATCATAACATCCTAAATATGATTGCACTATATGTGGTTCACCTAAATTGGCATAAACAACTATGCTCCACTAACATCATTGCCCTCAATCCAGATAGCTGCAACTTGTGAAGCAGTTGGAGAATTATATGTCCTCTGATCAAGATGTGCATCTTTATTGATGGCAATAATAAAATTATCTATCATCATAATATCCTTGAGGCTCTGAAAAAATTGAGCATATGGATTTACAGACAATACATGCATCAGTTTAGTAACTAATTCAGTATTTAGTGAAGGAGTTGCCTTCATTATGTTCTGTACCTCAAACTCGGTGTCATAGAAATAGAGTTGTAGGTATTTCAGTCCATCACTCCCAGGTAGTAATCTATTTATGAAATGATACATTTGACCATGTACTCAAAAAGTATATATGCCATTCCACATACTACACAAATTTTTATCTAGATGGATACCGTGTGATGTGAATGCAAAGTGACTATTGTAACTTCAAATGGACCTCATAAACTTCGTAGAATCTGGTGTTTGCGATGTGTACAAATCGTATAGTTCTATTGGAACACGATTGGTAACTAAATGTACCTTTCCCTTCATACAAAAAAAAGATGGTGGTTCAAATTGGAAACATTTGGCACCACAAAATTTGCACAAACTACATGTGGATAACTTATGTGGTTCATTGAGAAGATTGTCAAAAATTAGATTGGAAATATCAACACCAGAAGAATCTTCAACATTTTGATCCATGCTTGAAATATAGAAATCCTCCGTCTCTTCCACGATAGTTGCATCTAGTTTGTTATAACACAAGATGACTACAAATGTTAACTCATAGAATAATGCATGAGGATTTGTAACTATTAGCTTCACTACATGGGACTGCCAAATCAGCAACCTCATGCAGATTGTTACACTCCTCAAAGGCAGTATCGTTAATTGTAGGGTCGGAGCAAACAAACATATCAACATGATCTCCATTGGGAACACTATCAGTCCGAGGAAGATAGGAAGTGCTCAGTTGTTCCAATGAATTCGTTGCAACATTGTTCAACTGTTCTTGACATCATTTTAGGAATTGGATCAAGAATCTTTGTTGCCTTGCTCGCCTATGAATTCTACTGACAACATTATCCACATGATGTTGGAAGCTGTTATTGTTCGAGATAACAGGCTGAAACAATGCTCTTTGACCAAGTGCGGAGTCCACAACTTCATTGAGAACTTGAATAACTTCACTGACTCCGTCAAAATATGGGTGCATATCAATCCTTAACTTCATATAGGGTGGCAAACTATTGTAAATTGTAGCATATCTTGTAATAAGTTCTCCACCACCTTCACATCTGGAACACCTATGCATCTGTCTACTTCTAATAACCATTCAATGATGGTATCTACACATTTGTTGAAAGGACCTCAAATCATAATTGTAAATATATGTTCTTTCAAATAGTTGAGATCTACGCGACTCTATTAAAGTAAGACATGACGAATGTGTGTCAGAACTTTGAAAAGTAGTCCTAGAATATAGGCACGATTCCACCATAGTTTGCATGAATCCTTCATTTTGGAAAGTGCAAACAATGAGAAGGATTCTATATGCAGTGCTATGACTCATTATTTTATTATCTTAAATTCTCATATGACAAATCAAAATAAAAAGTGAATGTGTTCAATTCTGATAGTTTACAAATTTTGTCAACATTTAATGACCAAGAATTATGGAGTATACATAAGTTGACCGCATATTCCCATCCCTCTCATTAAACGATGCCCTTCAGTATAAACCCCCCCCATCTTCCCATTCCTTATCCAACCTCCCTCTCTCTTGACTCTCTATTGTCTTAACCCTAAACTTTATTTCTCGACACTCCATCTTCTCGCTCAGGTGATCTAGGGTTTCCATGCTCACCGTCTCGCTCTCCAATCTCCACCAAATTTAGGGTTCTCACCGTCTCTGTCCTCTCCGACCTCCACCAGGCACCAGTTCTAGGTTTCTCACCATCTCCATTCTCTCAAATACTCTACAACCTAATCACAACAGCCACTCTACCCTTCCCTTCCGAGTCTCAACACCACAGATGCAACTCAACCCTTCCGACAGTCTGGTCAGCCTGATGGTCTAACCTCCAACCCCAATGATGCCAAATGCTGCCAACAATGCCAAGCTCTGTAACTCTGACTACTCTGAGGATCTTCTCCGGCCACTGCTTCCCTACTTGTTGGCACCACTGCCAAGAAATGTATTTCCTCCATCTGGTTTGTTTTTCATTTCAGTCAACTGATTTTGTCATTTTAGCACTCCCTGACCCCAAGCTTTTTGTGCCCTACTCCGGTGCCCTAACCCTAAGAGTCCTCCATTTCCTCACTCTGGTTCCATTTGTGTTTCTGACAACTAATTTCTTCATTTTAACACTCCCTGACCCCCAAGCTTCTTTGTGCCCTAATCGCAGCAATGATGATTTGGACTGCTCTGGTGACCTAACCTGAGAGAAGAGGCCTCCCTTTCCACCCTACAGTTCGATTTGTTTTTCGACAACCGATTTCTTCATGGATTTTGTTTCTAACAGACATGCATCACGATCCTAGCCCAATTTCTCTGTACCCTAATTATATATCCCTAGATTTGTGGTTCTAAGAGTAGATCACGTCAGATCTGCTGTGTCTCACTCCTAATTATAAATGTCCAATTTCTATGTTTCTCACTCCTTCTCATTCCCTAACCCAGCCCTAATTATTTTTCTTCTGGTTGGCTGATGCTCGCATATCTAAGGCTCTGTCTGCCTTTCTAGTTGGCTGATGCTTGCGGGTCTGAAGATATCTTCAGTGTTGTTCCTTTTTTGGTTTGAAATGAGATATTGCTTTGTATGTGTATGCTGGATTTCTTGGTATGATTTCAATACAAAGAAGATAAGTCATTTTAGGTGAGGTAGATTTATAATACAATCTATGTCAATCTGAGCTATTGCATGTCTGATTTAGGTCTATCTGAGCTATAGAAAATATATCAGATTTAGGTCAATCTGAGGTATTGCATGTGTTGTTGATTAATGTGCTCATGCTTCTCTTATACATACCCTATAATATGCAAAGTGATTAGAAATAATTTCAAACTTTTCATTTGTGAAACAAATAAATTCGTTGAAAGATAAGTTCTATTTCAATGTTAAAGGGGTCGGGTTCTATTTCAACCATCAAAATATTTTAAAAAAAATATAAGTCCTATTTCAACCATCTCATCTGGCTAATTTGATTCATTAGTATTTTGAGTTTGTTATATAATCTACTACTTATTTGATCTATTGTTTCTGATTAGCCACAAATGAGTTTGGTTGATTTATTTTAACTTGTTGGAGAACTTGCTCTTTCTATATCTGTGTCTATGTTTCTGTTTGACTGAGGTTTGGTAAATGAGTTTTGTTTCTGTTTGACTTTGGTCTAGTCTGTGTCTACATGATCTAAATGTGGTGTTCTATTACCAGTTGCTTGATTGAGGTCCAGTCTGTGTGTATTTGATCTAAGTATCAGTTCCTTGTATACATGACTCATATGTTTATTACCAGATGCTTGAATGGTAATGGGGTCTCTTTTTTGCATAGTTGCCTCTACACTATTAGATCTAATTAATTAAATATGTATAAATCATTTGTTTATAAATGTTATACATGGAGAACTACTAGGGTGAGGACAATGAGGCAAAAAAACAATATTTGCACATATATGAATAATGATAGAACAATGAAGTTGTAACCTCCTATGACTGTTTACCTAGAAAAGTATTAGGGGTCAGGGACAATGAACCAATAACCCCTTATGATTCACTTAACTATGTCTGCACGTTTATTTCTATAATCAGTTGATTTTTTCACTTGTAAAAAGAATGATAGTAAATACATATATATGAATTTGTTTACCTGGAGAAGTATTGGGACCTAAGGACTGTCAAACAATAACCTCTTCAACTTATAAATCTGCACATATGAATCTGCACATCAGTTCATGTGATAGGTTTTTTACCATGAATTTTTTTAGAATTAAATTTCTAATCAGTTGTTGTTTTTTGTTGTACGAAGAATGATAGGAATATCTATATATATACCTGGAAATGTATTGGGGGCCTAGAATTCTGAAGCAACTTATAAATCTGCACATATGTATATGTAAATACAAATCTACAAATTAGTTTATCTGCACATACCAATATGCACATGAATCTGAATTTTTCTTTAATTCTATATGTAGCATGAACAATGTTTAATAAAATCTCCAAAGCTTCATTCTTTACCAGAAAATTTTTCTAGGACAGAGAAGAAAAAAAGCACACAAAGATCAGTAGGAATGGGGGCGCCTGTCGAAAATGTTAAGGTTTGAATGAACACAACGTTTGAACACATTAGTTAATGATCGTCAAGAAGATCTAACCTTCTGTATTTTTTCTTCAGGAGGAGTCTTCCACCAAGCGCCAGATGCAGTGAATGAGTTCTGAAGAACGTGAAGAAGAAAGTGAAATGCGGAAACAACGAAGAAAGTGGTATGTGGAGGAGAGAAGGCCGCATGGGGTTGGAGTACGTAAGAAGATTGCACGCGTCTTGGAGACGTGATGGAACATGCCTTTGAATGTGGTTTTATGTAACTAAATTAGACTCAGATAAATGCTATTTGTTTTGGGTTTAAGATGATTATCAGTTTTGGTTTTATTGTAGATATTGTAGATAATCAAGACGATAATCTATTTTGGGTTATTTGTCAATGTAACCGGGAAATGGATGATTACAAAATTCAAAAACGTGAATTATACCATTATCAGTTTTGGTTTTATTGTAGATATTGTAGATAATCAAGACGATAATCTATTTTGGGTTATTCGTCAATGTGACTGGGAAATGGATGAGTACAAAATTCAAAAACATGAATTAGTGGGAAATAAAAACCTAATTCAATTCAAATTCAAATGTGAGATAGAGAGAAGGGAGTTTGGATCGACAGTTGCACTTCAGAATTAAAATTGTTTTTTAAGTAAAAAAGGTTGAGGAAAAATGTGAGAATAGATTGAGTGAAGGAGAGTGCAACATTTTGACATGTCAGCAAAATGCTGAAAATGGTGGTTTGTGATTGGTCACGCAGAAGTGTGAACGGTTTCATTTTAAATGGCTTCAGAGTCCCGACACCATAGATTCTACTCAACCCTTCCGACAGTCTGATCGGCCAGATGGTCTAACCTCCAACCCCAATGATGCCAAATGCCGCCAAAAATGTCAAGCTCTCTAATGCCGACAACTCTTAGGATCTTCTCCGGTCACTACTTCCCTGCTTGCTGGCACCACTGCCAAGAAATGTATTTCCTCCATCTGGTTTGTTTTTTGTTTCTGTCAACTGATTTCATCAGTTTAGCACTGCCCGACCCCCAAGCTTCTTCTTTCCCTACTCCGATGCCCTAACCCGACAACAGAGTCATCCATTTCCTCACTCTAGTTCCATTTGTGTTTCTGACAACCAATTTCTTCGTTTTAGCACTCCCCGACCCCCAAGCTTCTTCGTGCCCTAATCGCAACAACGGTGATTTGGACTGCTCCAGTGACCTAACCTGAGAGAAGAGGCCTCCCTTTCCTCCCTATAGTTCGATTTGTTTTCTGACAATCGATTTCTTAATTGTTTTTGTTTCTCATAGACATGCATCACGACCCTAGCCTAATTTCTCTGTGCCCTAATTATGTATCCCTGGATTTGTGGTTCCAAGAGTAGATCACGTCAGATCTGCTATGTATCACTCCTAATTATAAATGTCTAATTTCTATGTGTCTCACTCCTTCTCATTCCCCGACCTAGACCTAATTATTTGCTCTTCTGGTTGGCTGATGCTCGCGTATCTAGGGCTCTGTCTGCCTTTCCAGTTGGTTGATGCTTGCGAGTCTGAAGATATCTTCAGTGTTGCTCCTTTGGATTGAAATGAGATATTGCTTTGTATGTGTATGCTGGATTGCTTGGTATGATTTCGATACAAAGAAGATAAGTCATTTTAGGTGAGGTAGATTTACAATCTGATCTATGTCAATCTGAGCTATTGCATGTCTGATTTAGGTCTATATGAGCTATAGAAAATATATCAGATTTAGGTCAATCTTAGGTATTGCATGTGGTGTTGATTAATGTGCTCATGCTTGTCTTATACATACCCTATAATATGCAAAGTGATTAGAAATAATATCAAACTTTTCATTTGTGAATCAGATAAATTTGTTGAAAGATAAGTCCTATTTCAACGTTAAAGGGGTCGGGTTCTATTTCAACCATCATAATATTTTTCAAAAAAGATAAGTCCTATTTCAACCATCTCATCTGGCTAATTTGATTCATTAGTATTTGAAGTTTGTTATATAATCTACTACTTATTTGATCTGTTGTTTCTGATTAGCCACAAATGAGTTTGGTTGGTTTATTTTAACTGGTTGGAGAACTTGCTCTTTTTATATCAGTGTCTATGTTTTTGTTTGACTGAGGTTTGGTACATGATTCTGTTTCTATTTGACTTAGATCTAGTTCGTGTCTACTTGATCTAAATGTGGTGTTATATTACCAGTTGCTTGATTGAGGTCCAGTCTGTGTATTTGATCTAAGTATTAGTTCCTTGTATACATGACTCATATGTTTATTACCAGATGCTTGAATGGTAATGGGGTCTCTTTTTTGCATAGTTGCCTCTACACTATTAGATCTAATAAATTAAATATATATAAATCATTAGTTTATAAATGTTATACATGGAGAACTACTGGGGCGAGGACAATGAGGCAAAAAAATAATATTTGCACGTTTATGAATAATGATAGAACAATGAAGCTATAACCTCCTATGACTGTTTACCTGGAAAAGTATTAGGGGTCAGGGACAATGAAGAAATAACCTCTTATGATTCACTTGACTATGTCTGCACGTTTATTTCTATAATCAGTTGATTTTTTTACCTGTAAGAAGAATGATAATAAATACATATATATGAATTTGTTTACTTGGAGAAGTATTGGGGCCTAAGGACTGTCAAATAATAACCTCTTCGACTAACCTCTTCAACTTATAAATTTGCACATACAAATTTGTACATCATTTCATGTGATAGGTTTTTTACTAGGATTTTTTTTGAGAATTAAATTTCTAATCAGTTGTTTTTTTAGTTGTTTGAAGAATGATAGGAATATATATATATATATATACCTGGAAATGTATTGGGGGCCTGGAACTGTGCAGCAACTTATAAATCTGCATATACGTATCTACAAATATGAATCTACACATTAGTTTATCAGTACATACCAATATGCACATGAATCTAAATTTTTCTTTAATATTATATGTAGAACGAACAATGTTTAATAAAATCTCCGAAGCTTCATTCTTTACCAAAAAAAATTTCTGGGAGAGAGAAGCAAAAAAGCACACAAAGATCAATAGGAATGGGGGCTCCTATCGAAAATGTTAAGGTATGAATGAACATAACGTTTGAACACATTAGTTAATGATCGTCACGAAGTTCTAACCTTCTATATTTTTTCTTCAGGAGGAGTCTTCCGCCAAGCACTAGCTACAGGGATGAGTTCTGAATAACGTGAAGAAGAAAGTGAAATGCGGAAACAATGAAGAAAGTGGTATGTGGAGGAGAGAAGGCCGCATGGGGTTGGAGTATGCAAGAAGATCGTGCACATCTTGGAGACGTGATGGAACATGCCTTTGAATGTGGTTTTATGTAACTGAATTAGACTCAAATAAATGCTATCTGTTTTGGGTTTAAGACGATTATCGGTTTTGGTTTTATTGTAGATATTGTAGATAATCAAGACGATAATCTATTTTGGGTTACTTGTCAATGTAACTGGGAAATGGATGAGTACAAAATTCAAAAACATGAATTAGACTATAATCAGTTTTGGTTTTATTATAGATATTGTAGATAATCAAGACGATAATCTATTTTGGGTTATTTGTCAATGTAACCGGGAAATGGATGAGTACGAAATTCAAAAATGTGAATTAGTGGGAAATGAAAACCAAATTCAATTTAAATTCAAATGTGACGCAGAGAGGAGGGAGTGTGGATCAGCATTTGCACTTCAGAATTAAAATCATTTTTAAAGTAAAAAAAGTTGAGGAAAAATGTGAGAACAGATTGAGTGAAGCAGAGTGCAACATTTTGACATGTCAGCAAAATGCTGAAAATGGTGGTCTGTGAGTGGTCACGTAGGAGTGTGGTCGGTTTCATTTTAACTGGATTGAGAATTCACTCTTTTTATAGTAGTATATATATGTATATATATGTATATATATATGTATGTATATATATGTATATGTATATGTATATGTATATGTATGTATATGTATATGTATATATATATATATATATGTATATATATGTATATGTATATGTATATATATGTATATGTATATGTATATGTATATATATATATGTATATGTTTCTCCAGGTAACAAAGGTGTGATTGAATGGGTATTTGTTATCAATCACCAAATTTGATACTATCATGGTGTGAATCTCACAAAATGTAGATGTATATATTTTTCAAGTTTTTTTCTCTTCTATCCTAAATACGTGAGGTATATACAATGGTAGAAGGTAATTAGGATCCCTTCTGTTCGACTGAGAAAATGTTGTTATTGATGTTGGTAAGTTGCTCGACTAATGAACACTCAATGCATATTTTTTACCTAATCTATTGATACTCATATTAGTTTATTTGCTTGCATAGAGTTGACGATAGTCCATTATTTCATTTGTGATGATACACTTATCTCGAATTGACATTTTTGAGTACTAAAGCAGTCAAACAAAGGTAATTATTAGAACCATAATGAGAAATAATTTTCTTTCATGAATGGTTCGTTAGATCTATCATAAGATAGTTCATAATCCCACAAAATAATCCATTTTTAGCGATTGCAACAATAAAATATCTTTATGTTAATCCTTTTTGTAACTGAGGCAGTCGATACAGTTGGTTCACAAATGCTAGGTCCTTATTCTAAATATACACAACGTTGCAACATAATAAATTATTAATATATAATTATATTTCTATTGAAAAGTTTGTCATTTGTAGTTTTATTTTAAAGATGTATTACATATTATTTTCACGTGCATGTGCACGTGTTTTTTGACTAGTATGTATATATATATATATATATATATATATATATATATATATATATATATATATATATATATATATATATATATATATATATATATATATATAAACATATATATATATATACCCGGCCCCTTTTTTGGTTACTTTTTTGGAAGTTTCTTCTTTTACGCATGTGGAGGGTTACTTTACCTTGCAAGTTGTTACTTTTCATACATAAACAGTTACATTTGTAGCATCTATAGCAAAATATACAATTATATATATGTTTCTTGTGAATTCTGTTTGGTTTTACTTTTTTTAGTCGTATAGTTATTTTTTTATCAACATAGTCACTTTTTTGTCTGGAGAGTTACTTTACTGACCATATAGTTACTTTTTGAGATGCATAAAAATAGAGAAAATTTAGACTACCCATCGGGAAACGAATGAACGGATATATAAATATGTGTGTGTGTGTAAAGGTTAACAAGTCAACTTGTGCCATAGCTAAAGATTTAGAAGAAACAATATACCAAGATGATATTGAGTAAAAGGAAACAACGAGTTTGATATATTATAATTTTCCTAGAGTATAGATAGGAACATATTTTATATTTTCATTCGATTAGTTATACATATTATAGAAAGAAATGAGTCAATGCACTTACTGACAAATAAAGATATTAAGTACAAACAATTTGACTATGATACTAATATAGAAGAATAATTCACTAGAATTTGATCTTGTTTAGGTTTCTTCTTATTTGTTGCTATACATTTATTCTTATTCAAATTATATTATGTTGTAGGTTTGTTGTTATTTGTTGTTATAGGTCTATCTATAATAGCATCCAGGAATATCTTAATCTCAATCTCATTGCATCCCATCACATCACATCTTGTGTAAATGTTAGCCACCTCATATAGAAATATCTCAAACACAATTTTAGTTCATCTAATAACTTCATATCTTGGACATGGACCATGGTAAAAGTAGGGTTTTGAGGGAAGGGGGAACAACGAAAATATAAAAAATTCTCAATGAAATACTTAGTCAAGGCATCTTCTGCGGCCATAAAATATATGTATAATAAATACATAGAAGGGATATTTGAACATACGTCAAGCAAAAAACCAAAAGGAATTTTCTTTTTCTACATCTCCACGTTGTAATTGGTCATAACTCCATATGACCATTTATTTAAGTAAACACAAACAACTCCCTACCTATTCAAACAAAATTATGAAAATTCCTTAAGCTTTGCTAGGAGTTTAAACAATCTTTTGCCAAAACAATTTAGGAAAGCCCCAATAACAGATGGCGTCACAACTAGCTTATGAAACAAAATGACCAATATAAGATGGTCAGAAGTAAATATGAAAATTATAGAAGTTTAAAGAAAAGACTAAATTTGTACTAGAATAAAACATGTGGTGTGCGTTCATTCACCTTTTCTTATGCCTAGTTTGGTAGGGTTTTGTTTAAAAAAGAGGAGTTTAAATATTACAATTTAATTATTTTTTATAGGGTGTGGTCAGGGGCGTATCTAGGGGGTGATGGGGCTGAAGCTCCCTGCTCACCCCAAAATAATGTCAAATACATATCCTTTTTTATTTAAGAAGGTCTAAAAAATATACAGGTGCATTGATATTTTAGTTATGGACAAAGAAAGTACTTGGTTAGGTGGTAGATGTGTTGGTTACAAATGCGAGAGGTGTAGTTTCTAATCTCCAATGAAAATACTTTTTTTACACTATCCCCTAACGTTGTAAAACCAAACTATATTTACATATACATTACTTTCAACCCCTTCTAGTGCAATTGTAATCATCCACTGGTGTGGTTGACAGATTTGTAATTGCACTCGAATAGTATGTTGTGCCCAAATTTATGGAAAACATATTGTGCCTGTACTTGGCAAGGTCAGGTGCAGTTCCATATAGAGGTGGTGGTAGAAGGTTTTGGATGTGCATTTCATGCATAACACTAGTTGTAAAGGGACTGATTACTTGATTAGTTATATTATATTAGAATTGTGGTGACAATGTAAGACAGTGTGACCACAACTCTATCTCTCTACTGGCTCACATTCACACAATGCATTTCCAGCACAACTTAGCATTGTAGACATCCATTTTACGAACATAATGATCACAATGGTCTCAATTTATTTATAATGATAAACATACTACAACTATTTACACTTGATTTATTTTGATCAATCGAAGCACAAAATGAAATACAATAGTTTTGACCACAACCAAGCAAATAACTTATTTGCAATTTTAATTCTATACTTTTAATCCCCGCACATTTTAAAACACACTTTTCACTCTAACTACACCTTACCAAACATGCTCTTAAGTGAATTGGAAAGGGAATAATCATGTATAGGCAAGTCTATAATAATTTATACAATGAACATGGCCCTCAATCTCTTTATATTTAAAGATCAAAATGGTTACTCATTTATTTTGTTTGATAACAAGAAACACCTTTTATATACACTTGTTAATAAACCTTTTTAAGGAATAAATTCAACAATAGGATGTTATGTAGAGGATGGTTATGTAACCATTTACTTGGAAGATTATCTAGAAGATTATGTGATTAGTGGGATGAAGGAACCACTTGAACCTCGAGGTTTGACCATGTTGATGCTATTATTTCTATTGATAACTCCAAATGAAATAGTGTGTATCCCAAGCTGAAATAGTAGGAACAAAACTTTTGAGGACCCCTTTGTATGATTTATTAATAAAATTGCATCTGCGGTCAAAGATGTTGAGAAAATTTTGAATCGTGAAAATTGAAAAGCATAATAATGAAAAAAAAGAGGAATCATACTCTTAAATGTGATTGGCATATAGTTAAAGTCTAACTACAACCTATAAGGTGATTAAAAGGAAACCAATCAGACAAACATTAGAAAGTCTTAGTATACGTGAAAAGACCTGGAATTAGTTTCCTAGTATGATTAAACTTCTATGAAGTCATTTCATTTTATAAATGGAGAGCTTGATTGTACTAAGATTCATGATTTTATGGATGTTAGAATACATTACAATGTTGTGGTTGTTCATCTAAATGACATAATTTGATCTTATGATTTATGTCATGTAGTCATTTATAAGAGGTATTATGTATAAAATACCAAATACAAGAAAATTACAAGCTCAAGGAAACAACGAGGTTGATATATTATAATTCAGCTCGAGTATAAATAGGATCAATCTTTTATATTTTCATTTGATTACTTTTACAAGAAATCAATGAGTCAATGTACTGAATGGCAAATATATATATTAATTACTAACAATTTATCTAGGATACTAATAGAGAAGAATAATTCACTATGATTTGTTCTTATTCATTCTTATAGGTTTTTTCTTATTTTTTGATATGCTTTTATTCGTATTCAATGTATATTATGAGGTAGGCTTTTTTGTTATATATTGTTATAGGCCTATCTATATTATCATCCAAGGCATATTGAAATATCCTAAAATTAAACTCACGACATCCCATCACATCACATATTGGGTAAATATTAGTTGCCTCATATTTAAATATCTCAAACACAAATTTAGTTCATCTAATCACTACACATCTTGGTCGAGGACCATGGTAAATGTAGGGTTTAAAGGAAAGTAGGGACAACGGAAGAAATATAAAAACAATCTTAGTGAATGTAATGACCCATACTTTTTAGTGTCTAAAGACCTTAAATTCGCAGATCATTTCTTATAAATTCCAAGATCAAATTCAACAAATAATACAGAATATTAAACAATTTCCATTAATGAACAAATATTTACGTGTTTGCATAGAAAGCTATTTTAAGGAGTTACATAAATTATAGAAGGAACTACCTTATACATGTAAGAAGGAAAACTACTATCTCTAAATCTCCTTATTTAGCTTTAGTGTCTTCAACATCTTTCATTTGTAACCTCATGTCCATGAATCTATTTTATAACAGGTATCTAAAACACTGATAAACAAATACGCAGTCAGTATATTTCTATACCGGTACATGGGTTCATTTAATAATCACAAGTCTACATGTATTCAACAACTTTTAATTACACATAAGAACATATATTTGCTTTCATATTCTAACTCGTATATGGTCTACTATCTCAGATGTAACAATTGTCCATCCTTGGACTCATGTGCATTACCCTTAAGATCAGTCTAACCTAGGGTTCATAATATCATTATTTACATTTCATGATACTCATAGGGACTTTATAATTTGCAAGAAGTAAATAAACAACAAAGTAGTTATAATTCGTTCAATTTCTTTGAGAAATCATGACAAACTCGTAAATCGATACATGTAATCATAAGCGTAACCACGTACCTTATGCCATTGTAGAAACTATGGAGAATAACCCATGTACTTTAAGAGTGCATCCAAACATCCAAGCAACAAAACATACAATCAACATTATCTGAAACACACATACTACATATGTGTTACCATGTATTCAAATTACATTAACTAGATCTAGATTCATTCCTAAACTAGGGTTTAGGGTTATCTCATGTTTGGACTAAGGATAAGGATCACCAATCCTAATTTCATCTTATCATGATTTCTAAGATTAGAACCTTTAGTTAAACATATTAGGGAAAACCCTAATCGTCATCTCAAGCATATTAGGTTATCTGTGATACCTAGATCATATTATTAGCATTAAGATCATAACAAGCTATTCACATTGGTTTCAAACCTTAAATATACATGTAATGATTAATAAGCTAGAAACATCAATTATTCCCCAAGGGTTCCTCATCATACATGACAAGGTCAAGTATTATCTCAAAACAAATGAATCTACTTATTTAAGTATCATATTAAAGGGAATCTAGGTTTTCCTTTATATTCATCACATTAAAACATGTATTGCATTTACGTTTGGAATAGGAAGCATACTTTGACTCTAATTATATTTTATTCAGCTTCTACTTATTTTTTTTGATCAATTTCATATATACTTTTGTTTTCATCAGATCTATCATTAATTAACTATGTTTATTATAAGATTTATTTTACCTGAGCCAATCGTATGATGCCACGAAAACACAATTCTCTTTTCTTTGTTGGAGGCCGATATCATCTCGAACCTTAGGTTTATTTTTCAATTCCTTTCTTTAGACTACCGGTCTGGGGCTGGTCTGACTATGACCATCCCATTTTCTCTCCCTCGTGTTCAGGTGCCCACTTCTCTACATGGAATCACACTGTCACCATTGGAGATGGAGGGCGATGAGCCCATCCAGTTGGTTGAGTCGGTATGCGACGCCCCTTAGGGGTCGGTGTTGCACCACCTTGTCCCCCCTACCCTTGCAGCAGTCCATAAGGCCCAGCCATCGTTGAGCTCCATCCTGCTTTCTTCCTCTTCTATTCTCAATTCTATGAACCCATCCATGGCAACTCCCAATGGCCATCTCTCTAACTCCTCCAGGGAGGACGACCATTCTGAAGGCTCCAGGTTGTTCTGTCCATCAATGAACCTGCCCAACACTTTTGAGTCAGCCAGGGCGGCCGGAGTGCATGCCAGAAGTCATCATTCTCTAATTGTCGAGGCTCCCTACCATGCAGATGGACACCGCTTCCCACAAACCTAGAAGAAGGGGTTCGAACCCCTCTTGGGATGATGGTGTCAAACAAAGGATTATCTATGGAAAGAACAATATTGCAAGAATTAAAAAACAAAGCAATTTGAACAAACGTTGGAAGAAACTTGAAATCAGATGGGAGAAACATTAAGGCTAGGGGGTTTTCACCACCTTAGCCAAAGTGAAGACCAAATCAAGAATATACAATATTTAAACGACAATAAGTGGGTATGCGAATTATTGATGAATAAAACAAAAAAAGTCAAACTCAACGTGAACCCATTGGTCCCAACGTTCATGCTTCATAGTTCATCATCCCAATGGGAATTTTTTCACAGTCGCATCCACATCCCCATGCAACTGGTTTAGTGGATCTAAATTTAGGGTTTAATGGTCACATCCTCTGGAATTAACTTGTGATAAAAATGACAGATCACTTCGTTTAAATCGGCAATTTTCAAAATCAAAAGTCATTTGTATAGGTAAAAATCGTATAGACTAAATCTGAACCTACACAATGGTTAAGGGGATATTCCCCTTGCCTCGATAAGAAGACTACTCACTACTCATAGTGAGAAAGGGAGTAACAAGGAGACAAAGAAGGTAAGCCATAGACAAAAAATTTGGAGTCTTCAAAGAGCCCAAAGTGGTGACGATTAAATGGCTTAACTTCTTAATTACCCACTCTAAGAAGAAAACACGAGAAGGAAGAATGAGAATAGAAGATTTCAGATGCAAAAGAAAGGAACTAACTTTATTGCTTTGAATGTAAAAATTATAGTAGGATGAAGATTAATAGAGTTTCACTATAGAACAGGTACAAAATTGAAACCATTTTCTTGGTGGATCCCCCTCCTTTTGTAGGAGAAGGAGGGGTGAAAATCTTACATAAAAGATACTCTAGAAGACTCCTAACTGGTGGCTGAAAAAAGTTTGGATCTGGTCAATAGAGGAAACAGTTGATTACTTTTAATTATGTTGATCGTTCACATTCTTTTTACTAGTAGATTCCCACAACAGTGATTTTGAGGTTTTTTCGGCCAGTAATAAGTTTTATTGTGGTCCGCAAATATGTTTTTCCTGTAGCTAATTCAATTCCCTTTCCAACGCATACTTATCCATTAAATTTTGGCTTGTGATGTGAGAGTTATGACAATTCTGGTGCGAGGTATATATTTAAATCAAGCACTGCAGGAATCTGTGCAAAATATCTTCAAAAGGAAATTAGTCGTAGAGTGATTGAGTCATTTTCCTACAAAAAACCAACCAAATATAATTAGAATTCTAAATAAAGATAAAAATCTAAACTAATATAATTAATTACAAAACTAAGAAGATGAGTAAGAAAACAATCCTAAAAATATATCTAAAAGATGTAAATAAAAAGAATAAATGCACATTTATCAAATAGGTGAAATTGGTTCAGCCAAAAAGACAACAACCAAAGGCCCTACTGCCAAATCTTAAGCCCTATAAGATATCACATCCCAGATTCAGAAGATCTCCTTGGACATTAAGAAATTGAAGGACACAAGGGGCAAAGGAAAAGGCAACGTAGAGAAAGTTATGAAGAGTCCCACCTATGGAGAAGGGGTCCATGGCATCGGGAACTGCATCTACACTCGACCAGAGGAGGATGGCAATGAGAAAGAGACTGAGAATGTTTCTTTTACAAACTTCAAGCAACCAGACCATCCTATTTTCAACTATGGAAACAAGGGTGTTTTTGAGAATGCCCACCAGCTCAATTATCTGCCTAAAGGACCATCTGGATTTAGAAAGGGACAGGGGAAAAACCAAATTCACCCGTACTATCTGTTACCAGAAGAAAAAAAAGCAATTATCATGGCCAAGGACAAAGCCAAAATATGAAAAAAAATTCAAATAGGTAAGGTCAAGATCAGAATCAAAGTAAAAGAAACAACCGACTTCATATGGTATCTAAGTTCTTCAAATTCTCAAAAAGACAAGCCATATTAAATGAACAATTTACACAAAGTGTTATTACCAATACATGTGTTTTATGCTTGATACAAACTCAGATGGCTGACTTGCATATGCACCAGAAGAAAATCAATTAGCAACCAGCACAGTTGTCAAAACTCATCAAAAATCCACAAGGAAAGATTTCATCAAACACTGATAGTGCAAAATATACACTCTTCATTCTTAGACTATTTTAGAAAATCAAACAAAAAGACTAAACAAGAAGGTAACTCCAATGCTGAATCAGAGATAGTCGAGAAAGTAGCTGAAGAGGAAGTTGTTACCGAGAAAGATGAAATCAAAAAGAAAGCTAAGGGGAAGAATATTGCCAAGGAAAAGAAGTCTGACCCCAAGGAGGAGATATTCCGAATAGGGACCTATACTCTCCAAAGGTCCCTTTCCCTTATAAATTGATCAAATCCCTTTTGTAGTAGAGATATGAGAAATTTATGGAAGTTGTAATGAAATTTCATCATGAAGTGCCATTCTTGGACACAATTGAGGAGATACCAACCTACGCCAAGTTCTTCTAGGATCTGGTTACAAAGAGGAGGTGGGTAGATCACATAGAAACAATGAGGCGAGACAAGATGTCTAGTGCATTTGTTCAAGCCAAGATGCCAACAAATAAGAAGGATCCAAAACCATTCACAATTCCATTCAACGTTAGAGAAAATGAAGTAAGATAGAGACTAGAAGACTTGGGAGCAAGTATTCATCTCATGCCCCTGACTCTTGCCCAGAGGCTAGGACTAACAGATATGGTAAAAACTAGAATGTGGATTCAACTTGTTGACCATACATTCACAAAGCCTATAGGGATCGTGGAGGATGTCCCTATTTGCATGGGATGATTCTTTGTCCCATGCGATATTGTTGTGATCGACATGGTAGAAGACCCAATATGCCCTATGATCTTTGGGAGACCATTCCTCTCCACTAGGAGAGTGGTGATTGATGTGAAGTCACAACCATCACTCTATGAGTGAGAAACTATCATATCGACTTTCACGTTCAAGATCCTATGAGGGGGCCCTCTCTATTCGAATCGGTTTACTTCATGGATAGATACAACCAATTCTCTGAAGAGGTAATGAAGATAACACCATGGTTGACCCTCTCATGTGAGCACTCAACAACCCTGACCCATGTGTTGGGGTTCCTAAGGTCATAGAGATTCTAGATTACTTGAACCAACTAGAGGAAGAGTATCATAGCAATGAAGAATAAACCACTGAAACTACAAGGTATGCTTCTCTTGAACAAAAACAAGAAGAGAAGGAAGCAACAAAGGTGAAACTAGAGTTGAAACAATTACCTGAATAATTAAAATGTAGAAAAATATGGCATCAAAATAGGCAAAGGAAATAAACATTTATTGTCATACTTCCCATTAAACTAGCAAATCACATCAATAACTATATAATGGAAAGCATGGTTTCAAGGATATACCTAGTCCAACAGCTAGACCAATGAAAATCTCCTCATCGTTGTAGTCATGCATGTGTCTTCCAATTGTGCTAGGATGACGTCTTCTACAACTCTTGGTGTCTACCATAGACAGCAGGTTGACGTTGTCCTCCTAGTGATAGGAAACAATCTCCACACCTCTATGGAAGTCCACACAGACCGCCTAGAACTCCTCTCATCCTGCTAGAATGGACAAGAAGGATTTGTCCCTCTTATTGATGTACTAGTCACCAACTTGCTCTCCCACAATTGTTCTTCCTTGCTATCTCTCCCTTCATCAGGTAAGACTTGATGGGGTTCTCATAGTTACTACAACTAGAGAAGACAAATAATTGTTAAAGGCAATTGATGCGTCTAAGAAGCCCCCTAGTACCCCTCTATTTATAGGAGGGGTTAGGGTCAGGGTTCCCAGTCTGTGTGGGGGTGGAAGGTACCGAAATCTCAAAAATTCACATCCTGTGAGCGGCAAACCGGTCACTTAGCATGCAAGCCAATTGGTTCGCCCAGTGAACCAGTCATTTCACATGTTTCCCAATCGCAAATGGATTTTCTCTTCTATTCCTATTCATGCACGATATGACGTCAGCACTAACCCTCAATGCAATCAAATTGCATGACAAACTGGGTGTCTCACAAAGTGAGCTGGTCATTTCATGACCACCATTCTATTGGTTCACTAAGTGAACCAGTCGGTTAGTGCCCCAGTTCATTCATAACTCAGCCAATGCAATATCCAATCAACTTGGCACTCCAATCGGTCATTTCATCACATGATCTAATAAATTAGGAGTACATTCAGTTGATTTTTTTTTGAATTGAGTACCTTAACACTTTTAATGATCAATCCAATTTTATTATTCATGTTCAAAACTCCTCTTCTAGGCCAGATCCTATATGTGTGACCCTATAAGTCCCATATTACATTAGCAGTGAATGTCCGTAACTAGTTATGATATCAAAAGAAAAGGGTGGTGCCTAGTTACACATCATTGCTACCCAAATATATGGAAAGTTGGAGAAAAACTTCAACCTACAATCTGTGTATGGTGTTATAGTATTTATATAGTTCCTTAGTCACTAATATCTAGATTGAACTCAAGGAATGGAGAAAGCATCATCTTCAACATTCAATCTATGTTCCTTGAACCACAACAGACTGTCTGAGATATATGTAAGCTCAATATCACCTATTGACTCACATGTGCACTACCAAGCATTTCTCAATATCACTAATCAAGATCCCTAGGATATCATACTCCTATAGGAGGGATAAATCCCATTTACATTACTCACAGTCAGTTCACGTGTGTCACAATCACCCAATCATCACCATTATGGCAACCCTTATTCAGGATTATGTTGGATGATGTCAAAGCATGTCAAATGACATGTGATGAGTGTAGTGACTTCAGGTCTAAGAACCACAATCGATACCAACACTATGAGAGATGACTATGACTACTATTATAATTGTTTCCATGTGTTACACTCATGGTGGGTCTGTCTGATACATTGTTCTCTAACATGCATCTATGTGCTTGGTTTGATATCACATATCATGACGAATGAGATTATGTCATCAACCAACACACACCCTAGTTTTATGTGTTTTTGTTGTCTATTCACCTTCCACAATAACATCCGACCAGGGCCATAATGAGCTTATGTGTACTCTTAACATTTGTATGATATCATTGTTCAAGTCACTTACTTGAGGACATACGTCTGAGTAATATCATCCTCTAAACATTTATTATGTTACTTCATTATCTCATAACTAAATAAAATAGAATAAATTGGAAGCTTTCTTTATTATTAATCAAGTCATTTACAAATTATGTCATTACAATCATGATATGATTGGCTCTCTAGCCATACATACCAACAAACTCCCACCTGCACTTACAGCCAGTCACCCACTAATCTTATCCCAAGTGATATAACATGTCCATCACACTTATGCTACAAATGTGCCTATGTCAAGCAGTCAATAACATTGTTCTCTATGGGTACTCTACATTTTTTCACATCTCCTCACTGCACGATCACTCTTATGAGATGGAACCACCTTTTTATATGCTTGGAACATTGATGCAATCTGAGTTCCTGTCTCCATTGTCATCATAATATGGCTCAATTGTGTCGTTGATGCTCGAAACAACCCCAAGTTTAGAGATGAAATTCTTGATCCATATAGCCTCCTTTGTTGCATTCGATGCAACAATATACTCGACATCTATTGTAGAATATGAAAATGTCTCTTACTTGGAACTCTTCCAACTCACAACTCCATTGTTTAGGCAAAACATGAATCCTAATTGCAATATGTAATCATGTTTGTCAATTTGGAAGCTTGCATCCGTATAACCCTTTACGACCAACTCTTCCTCTTTTTCATGACAAGGAATTGAACCTTAGTTCTTCTCAAGTACTTAATGATGTTCTTCACAGTTCTCCAGTAAAAATCAACTAGATATGACTGATATGTGCTCGTCATGCTCAAGACATATGAAACATCAGGCCAGGCACATAACATTGCATACATCATTGATCTAATTGTGAATGCATATGGAATCAAACTCATGTGTTCCCTTTTATCAAGGGAACTGGGGCATTGATATTTAGTGATGGTATCTCCATAGATGGAACTCCATGACACATGGGCATGTTGCAGGGAAATATGGGCATAGGGTAGGCAGTGGAAACAAAAATTTATCTCTGCATATTCCCTAGAACAACAAGATTGCATCAAAAACTTTGTAATGAGAAGGATAGTTTAACGAGTTCATGCCGGTCCTAGAGCAAGTATAGTGACATAACATGTTGTAGTAGTTGTACACTCCAAGTTGCATTGGGGTCGTCTGTAATAGCACGTGATTTCCACCACAGACAACAAACTCAGACGACATCTACAACAGCCCCACCATGAACAAAAGGCTGACGTTTCCCTCCTAGCATTCAGGCAAAGGCCACCTTACTTCTATGGAAGTCTACACAGACCACTTAGAATTCCTATCATTCTACTAGAACTGACAGGAAGGAGTTGTCCCTTCTGTTCCTGTACCAGTCACCAACTTGCTCTCCCACAATTGTTCTCCCTTACTATCCCTCACTTTATCAGGTAGGACTTGTTCCGACTCTCTATTGGTTACCACAACCAGAGAGTGTACCAATTGTCACAGGCAATTGAGTTGTGTTTTGAGAAGCCCCCAATACCTCTCTATTTATATGAGGGGTTAGGGTTTGGGTTCCCAGTCTCTATGGGAGTGGAAGGGACCAAAATTTCCATGAATTAATTGCCCTACAAAAAGTGAACCGGTCAGTTTACTGGTGAACTAGTCGGTTGGCACAATGTGCTAATAGGTTCACTCATTGAGCCGATCATTTCACATGTTTCCCAATCACAGTTTGAATTGACTATTTGTTTCTAATTAATATCCAACATCAATTTCTTATACCAATCAAATTGAACAAGTGAAACTATCAACTATTCTACTAAATCTGGAAAATCACCAAAAGCTTTGGTTGGCATGACCGATTCGATCGGTTCACTAGGTGAACCGGTTGTCTCACCAACCTGATTCGATTGGTTCACCCAATGAGCCAATTGGTTGGTGTCCTGACTCGAGTAGAATTTAGCCAATTTGATTTCCAATCAACTTGACACCTTAAACAGACAGTCGAACACTTAAACTTGATGGTTTTTAGTATAGTCAATTAATTGGTTGTTTAATTGAATGCATAAACATCTTTAGCAATCAATTTAAACATCATCCATAGATAAACTCCTCTTCTATGTGAATTCCTATGCGTGTGACCCTATATCTCCCATATCAAGTTGACAGTGAATGTCCATAATTGGTTT
Source organism: Alisma plantago-aquatica (assembly GCA_963693085.1). NCBI lineage: Eukaryota > Viridiplantae > Streptophyta > Magnoliopsida > Alismatales > Alismataceae > Alisma > Alisma plantago-aquatica. The sequence continues at coordinate 745,227,031 of OY856412.1, forward strand.
ATGACATAACAAGCTAAGAGTGGTGCTTAATCACACGTCAGTTCAACACAAGTGAATGAAAAATTGGAGAGCAACTTCAACCTAGAATCTGTGTAAGGTGTTACAGTGATTGTCTAGTTCCTTTGTCTCTGATATCCAAAATGAACTCAAGGCATGGAATTGTCATCCTCTCCAGTGTTCAATCCATGTTCCTTGAATAAGAGCAGACTGTTCGAGATATATGTGAACTCAATATCATATATTTATTCACATGTGCATGTGTATTCTTTTCTCAGTCTCGCTTATCAAGTGGCCTAGATATCATACTCTAGTAGGAGGGACAAATCCCATCTACATCACTCACAATCAGTCCACATGTGTCACAGCTACCCAATCATCACTGTTATGGAAATCCTTATTCAGTGTTACATTTGATGATGTCAAAGTATATTGAATGGCATGTGATGAGTGTAGTGACTTCAAGTCTAAGAACCAAAATCACAACCTTCACTATGAGAGGTGACTATGACCACCAATTATGGTTTCCATGTGTCACTCACAAGGTGGGTTTGTCTGTTACACTATTCTCTAGCAAGTATCTATGTGCTTAGTTTAATATCCCATATCATGACTTATGAGATTCTGTCATCAACCAACACACATTCTAGTCTTTAGTATTACTGATGTATATCTACCTTCCACAGTAACAACCTGCCAGGGACTTAATAAGAATGTACATACTCTTAGCATCTATATGATCTCAGTGTTCAAGTCATATACTTGAAGACATACAACATTCAGTAATATCATTCTCTAGATATCCATCATATTTCCTCATTATCTCATAATTGAGTGAAACATAATGAATTGTACATGCTTTTATATATTATTAATCAAATCCTCTATATGGTATGCCATCTCAATCATCATATGATTTTCTCTCTAGGCATACATACCAACAGACTCCCACTTGCACTTAGATCATACACCAATGAATCATATTCTTAATGATCTAAACATGTCCATCATGTTTCTTCTCCACAAGTGCTAATCCAGGAGGTTTAGAAACATTTTTCTATAGTCAGTATATTGCATGTTTCTCATCTCTTTGTTGTATAATCTCTCATATGAGATGGAATTGTTGTAATATGATATCTTATATTCCTTGCCTAACCATTATCTTCATTGTTGTCATAGTATCTCTACTATGCCATCAATGGTTGGAACACCTTTAAGTTCATCCATATGAACTTCTAGATCAATATAGTATCCCCTCTTATGTTCATACCACTAAAACGCTTGACTTCAATTATTAAATTGAATAATGGTCTCTAGTTCGGAACCCTTCCAACTTATAACTCTTCTCATAAGATTAAACACACAACTTTTAATATTGTGATCATTCACTGTCATTTCGGAAGCTTGCATCATTATAACCCTTTACACTCAACTCTTCCTTGTTTCTATAATCTAACAACTAAACCTTTAGTGCTTCTCAAGTACTACTGGATGTCTTTCAATGATATTGAAATGACCTTCACTGAAATCCTATACCATCTTTCCATGTCTATGGGAAGAGTAGAGTATATAGAGTACATGATAGATCCAATTGCTAATGCATATGGCATTTCACTCATGGTGTCTGCATTCCTCATAAGAATCAAAACATAGGGTTCTTGAGAGACTAATTCCATGAATCATGGTCAAATTCTCTCTTATTGAATCCTTCACGCTGAACTCTTTTAACATCTTGGTATTCAATGTGCTCATTTTAGGTTATGAAACATGCAAGAACTATCTCCATATATCTTGATTCCTATATCATAAGTTGTTTCACCTAATCCTTCATAGCTGAAGGTCTCTTCCATTCCATTATCTCAATACTGTCGAACCTACGACCAATCGGTTAACAGCCGACCGCTCTACCACTGAGCTACTAAGGAACAACGGGAGATTCGATCTCATAGAGTTCAACTCCCGTTCTCAACCCATGAACAATATGAGTCCGAAACTTCCTTCGTAACTCCCGGAACTTCTTCGTAATGGCACCGTTCCATGCCTCATTTCATAAGGAACCTCAAAGTGGCCCTATTTTCATTATATTCCATCTATATCCCAATTCCATTCATTTAATATCCCTTTAGTATCATTCACATAAGAGATGTCATTTATAGTCTATCTCTTTCCATATATAGAAAGTTAAGAAATCATCATATAATAATCGAGAAATTGCAATAGAAAAGAAACAAGGGAGGTTTGTGATGATTTTGAAATCTTTTCTACTAGGTAATCTATTATCCTTATGCATGAAGATAATCAATTCAGTCATTGTGGTCGGACTCTATTATGGATTTCTGACCACATTCTCCATAGGGCCCTCTTATCTCTTCCTTCTCCGAGCTCGGGTTATGGAAGAAGGAACCGAGAAGGAGATATCAGCAACAACTGGTTTTATTATGGGACAGCTCATGATGTTCATATCGATCTATTATGCGCCTCTCCATCTAGCATTGGGTAGACCCCATACAATAACTGTCCTAGTTCTACCCTATCTTTAATATTAATATATGAAATATTAATAGTTTGTAATAATTAATAGTTTTGTAATAATTTTTAAATACTTTTCTATTTATAATTTCTATTTATAATTTTAGAATTAAATAATTAATTTATAATTAATTAATTTATAATTAAATAATTAAACTGAAATCTTATTTATTTTTTATTTGATTTTCTTTTGATTTATAAAATTGATATTTATAAAACTATTTTTATAAATATAGTTAATTTAGAGTAATTGAATGATAATTGATTTTTAGTTTCTAATTCTTTTTGAAAATTATTTTATTTTTAATTTTGATTATTATCAGAAAATGACAAAAATTCAATTATTATAGGCTCAAAGCTTATATTATAGACTCAAAAAATTAATTAGTACAAAAATTGATAGATAATAGAATAAATAGAAAAAAAGATAAGATGAGATTCGCCCACCTCCAATATATTTTAATCCTTCTCCTATAAAGAAACTTGCAATACCGGTACCATTTATGATTCCATCAATTATACATTTATCAAAAAAAGAAGTTAATTGAGATAATTTTCTTATACTTCTGGTAAAGATTCTTGTATAAAACAAGTCTATGTAACCTCGATTATATGACCAATTATATATCACATTAATTATTGGATCCAATAGAATTCTCTTAGAACCCATTTTTACAAAAGAGTTAATTAAATAAAAACTTTGGAAAGATGAATAAATAGATCCATAAAAAAAGGATGCTATACATATTCCAAAAAAAGCTATACTTACTGAATAAATTGCATTTGTTATAAATTCATACCAATCCACAGAAGAATGGGAATTTGTATGAAAAAAGCTTTCTGATGGAGCTAACCATTTTGATAGTAAATCAAAATCGATTATTCTTTGATCAAAAGGAATTCCAATGGATCCAATGAACAAAGTAAATAGTACCAACACAAGCATTGGAAATAACATAGTATTATCGGATTCGTGAGGGTAGATAAAAGTATGTTTTTTTCCAAAATTAGTACTAAAGTGTCACATCTTATTTATTACACTGGCATCAAGTTTATATCTATTTCTTGAAAAAAAAGAAACCCTTTCATTACTATTTGTTGTTGATAAAAGTAAATTATTTTGAATTAATTTTGGTGCTGTTTTTCCCCACAAGGATATTGAATATAGGGAACTGTTTTGAATTCCACTGTAATTTTTTAAATGAACATGGAAATATCCCTCAAAAGTAAGTAAATACATACGAAACATATAAAATGCAGTTAACCCCGCTGTGAAAAACGCTATTATTGCGAAGATTGGTGAATACAACCAACTATCATTAAGAATTTCATCTTTTGACCAAAAACAAGCAAGAGGTGGAATACCACAAAGAGAAAGTGTACCCAATAAAAAGGTCATTTTTGTAACTGGAACATATTTTCTTAAGCCACCCATAAGAGCCATATTCTGGCTTTTATCTGGTGAATATCCAACAATGGGTTCCATTGAATGAATAATGGATCCGGACCCCAAAAACAATAATGCTTTCGTATAGGCATGAGTGATCAAATGAAACAAAGCTGCTCTATAAGAACCCATACCTAGAGCTAACATCATATAACCCAATTGAGACATTGTAGAATAGGCTAAACCTCTTTTAATATCTCTTTGGGCAAGAGCCAAAGTAGCTCCTAATAGTAGTGTTATTACACCGATAACAGAAATGAAATTCATTATGTAAGGTATAACTGTGAAAAGTGGAAAAAGCCGAGCTACAAGAAAAATTCCCGCTGCTACCATAGTAGCAGCATGTATAAGAGCCGAAATAGGAGTAGGTCCTTCCATGGCATCAGGTAACCATACATGAAGGGGGAATTGTGCGGATTTAGCAACTACACCAAGGAATAATAGGAAAGCACATAGAGTAGCAAATAAAGAATTGACCCCGTTATTATGGATCAATTTATTAAATGTTTCGAATAAATCCCGAAATTCGAAACTACCAGTCATCCAATAAAAACCTAAGATTCCTAATAATAATCCAAAGTCCCCTACACGATTAGTTATAAAAGCTTTTTGACAAGCATTTGCTGCAATTGGTCGTGTAAACCAAAACCCTATTAACAAATAGGAACACATTCCCACCAGTTCCCAAAAAATATAAATTTGTATCAAATTAGAACTAATAACTAATCCCAACATGGAAGCATTGAAAAAACTCAGATAAGAAAAAAATCTTAAATATCCCAGATCGTGAGACATATAATTGTCGCTATAAATAAGAACCATGAGTCCAACAGTAGTTATTAATATTGACATAATGGAAGTAAGTGGATCGATTAAGTATCCGAACTCTAATGAAAAATCATTATTGATAGTCCAAGACCATAGATATTGATAAATAAAACTTCCACTTCTTTGCTGAATAGATAAATTGACTGAAAAAGCTAAAGCTATACTTAGGAATAAAACACTACTTACAGTATTGAGATGTTATTCCCCATCAACACGTGGAATATTCATATATGCTCCCACTAAATTTTTTATAATAACATATTTCATCTCTTATCTTGATTCAAGTCAAACTTTTTAACTATCTTGTCAAGTCAAAAGATCACATCTCTAAGATGCTTGATTCAATCTCTAAATTGAACTTTGTAGCTGAAAGACTTTATTTGCATTTTTGAAGTTATAAAACCCCTTTAGGTTGTCTCACATACACATCCACTCTTATATTCCTTTTAAGGAACGTGGTTTTAAGCTTCATATGCCAAATCTCATAGTCTATACTAGATGCAATCATAAGCATGACAATTGGTGAAGGTACTTTACCATGTTCAACAATTTGAACTGATTTCAAAACCTTTGCAACCAATCTATCATGTTTGGTTATCCATGTCAGTCTTCATGATGAAAACCCAAATGCACCCTATGGGTTTTACCCCTTTAGGTGGTACTAGCAAGGTCATACCGTGTTAGTGTACATGGATTCCTTAATGGCCTTATGACACTTCTCAGATTCTAGTTCTCAATAGCTTCTATTTGATTTATTGTCTCATCTTCTTATGATGAACATATCAAAGTTGTTGGATTCAAAATCTTTCAATCTCATATGTGTTCTACTAGAACTATGAGGTTTTGTGTTACATGAAGAGCTTGAGATTCCAGAACAACTTGTGATTCTCTGTATTCCAATTATACCTCCCTGTTGACCTCGAACTTTTTGAGTTTTACTTTTACTCCCACTAATACTTTTAGAGCTCAGTTATCCTAGTAGCATACACCTTTATTATTGGATTGGAATTATATGTAGTATTAAAAAAATTATGGTTTTTGGATAAACCTTTACAAGAAACTTCTTTCTTTATGTAGGTTTCAATCCTTAATACTTATCGGAACATTCCCATATCATATCTCATATGATGTTTTTCAAACCAATTTATATAGTACATCATTTTAGTGTAAATCACATTTCTAAAGGAGGTTAGAAGATTATATGTAGTGATAGTCATATCATGACTCATCATGATGTGATTCCTTCTTACTGATACATCATCATGCTTCTGGGGGATTTGATTTGTGATATTCTATCAGTATCTTTCCTGAAGGACCTCAAATTATGGATTGTAAAGTATTTCAACATTTGATCACGTCAAGTTTCTTTATAATTTTATCAAATTCATACTTGATTACAATCTCCTTGAACACTTCAAGAGATTCATGTTTGTATTTTACCAAATACAAACCCTATATCAACTGAGATCATCAGTGAATACAATGAAGTACAAGCAACTATCTCTAGCATTTATTTTGTAGTCTATACACATCATTATGTATAAGTCCCATTAGAATGTATATCCTCACACTACATTTAGTGAAGGGTGTTTCATCATGTTGCACATAAATAAAACTTGCATGTCTCTTATTAGTTCAATAATCAATGAGTCTAGATAAACATCTAGATATGCATTTCTCACATATGTGCTTTAGATGACAATGCTATGGATACTAATTGTTTGAGTTATCAATTATAATCCTTTTGGTATTTATGTTATTAACATTCATCTTTAGATCCTTTCGTATAAAGATCAATCAATGTTGGGGAATTGCCATACAAGATCACATCTTTGAAATAAGAGTATTAAAAACTCTTTATTAATTTATCATCCTTGTCATACAAGATGCATAAAGTAAAATGTTTCTATTTTGGAATAATGAAATAGCATCTCTGATAACTCTATTACATGCCCTGTTGGCTAAGATAAAATTCTAAATGTAGACTATAGCTTTAGAAATGCTTGCTTCTGTAGTCCATACTTGTCCTTTCATAAAGGATTTACTTCTTATCAGATGTTGCACATCAAAGTATGTCAGATCTACATCCAGTATCACATACTAGTGAAGAATTAATTTAGAATTATATTATAATGTATATACCTGAAGTGGAGATCTATATCACCTTCTTCTTTAGTTCCTCCAACTAGAGGGGGAAATTCCTCTTCCAGTGTCCAACCTAGTGACAATGGTGACACTTGCCTTCTTTCTTTATTTCTCTCTTTTCCTTGAGATCTAAAGACTTGGGCTTCTAGCTAGCTTTAGAACTCTTCTTATCTTTTCATTTGCCTTTAGACTTTCCCTTTGTCTTGCTAATCATCGCCACAGACTTGGGCTTGTCTTTCTTCATTTGTGTCTCAACTATTCTCAACATACCTAATAACTCTTTCAACATCTTGTCAAAGTCATTCATACTATAGTTCATGACAAACTAAATGTATGATTCTGGCAGAGACTGCAGAATCATATCAGTGCCCAACTCATGACCCAAGGGGAATCCCAATATTGCCAGGTTCTCCACATACCCAATCAACTTGAGCACATGAGGACCTACTGGATCTCCTTTTTCCATGTTATATTTGAACAGTGCCTTAGAGACATTATATCTATCCTATCTTTCTAGATCTTGGAAAATGTTCTTAAGATGTGCATCTATCTCAATAACATCCATGTTCTCATGTTTCCTTTACAACTCATAGTTCATGGAGCATAGCATCAGACATTTGACATCAACGAAGTCTTTTGTATGCTTCTTGTAAGCATCCCTATCAACCTTAGATGCAGTGGGATGGGGTTCATATATCTCTGGTGTCTCCAAGACACAGAGCTTTCACTCCTATGTGAGAAAAATTCTCAGCTTCCTGAACTAGTGGTGGAAGTTATTCTCATTTAACTTATCCTTCTCAAATATTGGTCGTAGAGAAAATTTGTTATTGTTTGTTTCCATTTGATTCTACAAATAATTTGCAATTTTGTCAAAAATTCATTTGAATTGATTTGATAAAAAACTGTCAACGTTTATTAGGTCTTTAATTATTTATCACTTTCACTATTTTATTCAAATTGATATCCCTCACATATTAATTCAGAAGATTACAATGCACAACCTTCTAGTGAGCCAAGATCTGAAATAATTCAACTACCATCGGCCCAGGCCATCGTCCTTAGTCAATTATTAAGGTAGACAAGATTTGTCAATTGCACCTAATGCAATTCTTGGATACTTGATATGTGTAACTCTTTTCCATGTGCATTTACATGCCTCTGGTGCTTAATTCCATTAAGTACACATAGTTAACTCTGACCCAAAAACCAACATGATAGATATGCACCCTACTTTGGCAGAACCTACATATCTACAATCACACTTCCATGAGATGGGCGATGCACCATGCTTGGGTGTAAACTACACTTGGTTGATCAAGCTTATGGAAAGAATCTTATACTTAATATTATATTTGAGAGAGTTTTTATATATAAATATACTTTATCCAATCGCCACATATATATAGTATGCATCAAATACATGCTATATCCCACAACATTAACATCTAATATAAAAAAAGTGATGGTTATGGACATTCTAATGTAATTCATTAGGGCCACAAGGAATTATCACAACCTAGGGTCTACATCTCATGCAATAACCTGCTGTCAATGAATATTTGTGCTTGCTAATCTGGGTTTATCGCTTCGACCCTTGAATCGATCGACTATCCTTTTGGTCAGTCGTTTGGCCACCTAAAATGATCGATTGGCATCCTATCCAAACAATGTTTGGACACCTCCATACGGTCGGTTGGGTCCACCATTCGGATGGTTCATTCCTCCTACAATCTTCCCTCTTTGGTCCTACACATGGTCAACTCATCACATGAAATAGTTGGCTCGTTTGATGTTGATCCTCATCTTTGTCGATCAAGCAAAGAAACTATCCTACTATTATTGAACTTATTACATTGTAAAGAGAAACTTGGAGTTACATTCTAGGGGAGAAAAGGTAAGAAAGAATAATACTTTTACATTGGGAAGAAGAAGGTAGAGGCTCGGTATGCAAACCGAGATAAAACAGGAAATATACACAAAACCACCATGCAATATAATTAGGTTATTGTCCATAACCACACTACACATCCACCAACAAAACATACTTTTAGGGAAACACTTGTAAATTTCATATATATATATCATATATATCATATTAAATAAATAAATAAATAAATAAATATATATATATATATATATAATCAAGCTAGAATACACGAGTGTACATATCGCACGAATACACTCAAGTGTGTTTGCATATCAAGACTATTTTTTTGAAAAATGTAAACCATTAATCTTCACTGTCATACTATAACTAGGCTACATACAAATTTTGAGCCCATTTGGTTGAGTGTATGTCACTCATCCAAGGGCAACAAAATTGACGCGCGAAACTAATTTGAAATGTATAATTTTTGTGGTCTTTATAACATGACCTATAAATGTTAAAATGTGCTCAAATTTTGCGTATGAGTTATTCACAACATGTTTAAGAAGATCAATGGATTAGATTTTTGAAAAAAAATATTGCATCATGAAAAACTACTTGAGTGTATTCTTCTCTAAATATACTCAAGTGTATTCTAGCCTGACTCTCTCTCTCTCTCTCACTCTCTCTCTCTCTCTCTCTCTCTCTCTATATATATATATATATATATATATATATATTAGTTTTGGATTAAATGTGGCCTTTGATTGGATATAAATATTATTAGTTTAAGTATCCACATCGTATGTCATAAATAAATGATATAAAACTAAAAATTTGATCATATCGATTATCCCAAAACATAGTAAGTTGACTTGGCTTTGATAACACTGTAGAAAAATATGGGCACAAAGTAAAAATGGAAACAAAAATTTATCTATCCATATTCCCCAAAATAGCAAGGTCACGTCAACAACTATTTAATGGGAAATATGGTTTAATGAGTTCATACCTAGTCCTAGAGAAATTCCAACGACTATAACTCATTGCAGTAGTCGTGCACTCCTAGTTGCACTAGGACTCATCTACAACAACAATTGGTCCCCACCATGGATAGCAGACTCGAATGGCATTTCCAGCAGCTCCACCTAGCGATGGGCAAAGGCCACCTCACCTCTATGTAAGTCCACATAGACCACCTAGAACTCCTGTTTTCAACTAAAACTGACAGTAAGGTTTTGTCCCTTCCGTTGGTGTACTAGTCACTAACTTGATCTCCTACAATTGTTCTCCCTTGCTATCCCTCCATTTATCGGGTAGGACTTGCTCAGGCTCTCTATTAGTTACCACAACCAGAGAGGAAAAAAATATCATAGGAAATGAGTTGTGTTTTGGGAAGCCCCCAATACCCCTCTATTTATAGGACGGATTAGGGACTGGGTTCCCAATCTGTGTGGAAGTGGAAGGGACCAAAATTTCCTTGAATTAATTGCCCTACGACAGGTGAATCGATCAGTTCAGTGGTAAAAATTGGTCGGCTGGCACAATGAGATGATTGGTCCACTCAGTTTGCCGATAATTTCACATGTTTCTTGATCACAATTTAGATTGACAATTCATTTCCAATAAATGTCCAACATCAATTCCTAGTACCAATTAAATTGAACAAATGAAATGATCACCTATTCTAATAAATTGGGAAAATAAGAAGAAGCTTCAGTTTGCATGACTGAGCTGATTGATGCACTAGGTGTACCGGTCGTATCACCAACCTGATCCTATCGGTTCACCTAGTGAGCCAATCGGTTGGTGTCCCGACTCATGTTGAATTTAGCCAATTCAATTTCCAATCAATCTAACACCCTAAACCAGTCAGTCCAACACTTGAACTTGATGGTTGTGAGTCTAGTCAATTAATTGGTTGTTTAATTGAATACCTAAACATCTTTAGTAATCAACTTAAATATCATTCATGGATAAATTGCTCTTCTAGGTGAATTCCTATGTGTGTGACCCTATAGGTCCCAATTACATTGGCAGTGAATGTCCATAACTGGTTTGTGACATCCCAAGCAAAGAGTGATGCCTAGTCACACATTAGTGCTACTCAAGTGAATGGAAAGTTGGAGAATAACTTCAGCCTACAATATGCATAAGGTGCTATAGTGATTGTCTAATTCCTTTATCTCAAATATCCAAAATGAACTCGAGGCATGGAATCGTCATCTTCTTTAATGTGCAATCTGTTTTCCTCGAACCAGAGTAGACTGTCTGAGATATATGTGACCTCAATATCATATGTTGATTCACATGTGCATGCACATGCTTTTCTCAGTCTCGCTTATCAAGTAGCCTAGATATCATACTCTAGTAGGAGGGGAAATCCCATCTACATCACTCACAGTCAGTCCCCATGTGTCACAGACACCCAATCAACACCGTTATGGAAATCCTTATTCAGGGTTACTTTGGATGATGTTAAATTATAATGAATGACATGTGTTGAGTGTAGTGAGTTTAGGTCTAAGAACCACATCACCACTTTCATTATGAGAGATGACTATGACCACCAACTATGGTTTCCATGTGTCACTCTCAAGGTGGGTGTGTCTGATTAACTATCCTCTAATAGGTATCTATGTGCTTGGTTTGATATCACATATCATGACTAATGAGATTCTGTCATCATCCAACATACAATCTAGTCTTTAGTATTTCTATTGTCTATCTACCGTCCGTAGTAACAGCCGACTAGGGACATAATAAGAATGTACATACTCAGCATTTGTATGATGTCATTGTTTAAGTCACGTACTTGAAGATATACATCATTGAGTAACGTTGTTCTCTAGAAATACATCATATTTCCTCATTATCTCATAATTGTGTGAAATAGAATGAATTGGAAGCTTGCCTACATATATTATCAATCAAATCCTCTATATGATATGCCATCTCAATCATCATATCATTGGCTCTTTGGGCTTACATACCAGCATAGGTTTCCTCTCTTTGAGATCTCCATGTTGAACCACTTCAACACTTTGTCAATGTATGCTTTGACTTAGTCCCATAAGCCTTCTATATATATCTCTATAGATCTTGATCCCCAAGATATAGGATGATTCCCCCATTTCTTTCATAGAAAAAATGTTTCCCAACCATGTGTTCACCTTTTTTAAAGTAGGGATGTCATTCCCCATGAAAAGTATGTTGTTACAACCCCATTTTCTTGAAAATATAATGTAATGTGTATTTCCCCTTTTAATGAATAAATGATATCCTTTTCTTTGAATTGTGATAGATTTAGTGTGAAATGGCTTTGATTGAATGATTGTGGGCTTTGTTAGTCATGAAGCCCAATTGAAAAGAAAAGGGAATTAAAAAGAAAAAGAAATTGGTTAATAAAAGAGAAATATGAGAAATCGATAATTAAAAGAAGATAAAGGCAAACCAATATTCCCCAATATGGGAATCCATGCCTTTGGGTTTCCTTGAGGTCCAAGGGACCCAAAATAATGAGATAAAGCCAAAAGGAATAAGGATATATTTTTAATTGGGAGTAATTAATAAGAAAACTTGGGAGAGAAGTAATTCTTCTCATACATTGTTTTTGCTTCCCAATTTTCGTACAAATATAGGGAATATTAAAAGGAACATTCCTTTAAAATTTGAGATAAATCAGAGTTATGGTTTGGGAGATATTAATTTTACAAGATTATCTTGGATTTGGTAGTTTTCCTGAATTAATTGATAAATGTATTTTCTTTCCTTTGAACGCGAACAATCGAGTCCGTTGGATTTTGATCCAACGACGATGGGTCATCGTCTAAGTCCCCCTGGGACTAGGACTCTGTGTGGTTGTAGGGGAATTTCCCCTTTGATTTTCTCGGAATCCAGGGAAACGCATCACCTAATAATGGTCCCATTAGATTCGGGAGAAAGAACCGCGAAGGATCAACCCTATTTTTATTGAGTTTCATCATCTTTCTGGGAAACCCCCAATTTGCCTTAGCCTGCCTCGACCCTATAAATAGGGGAGGATGATCCAAGGCACCAACACCTCTGTTAGATAGCCCACGCGCTGCGGAAGGAGGAGGGGAGTGCGTTGGTGAGATCAATTGCCCAATTGCTCACGACCGGTGACCCCCATAACTCAGGAAGCAGCGCCGGAGTCCGGCGAGAGAAGTGCGGTTGCAGTGCGATCGGGGCAATCAATTGCAGACGTCGTCGTGTTCGGTTGAAGAGACGAAGCTACCTGGACCACCAGCGCAAGCAAAGGAGGGAAGGAGCCCGAAGTCAACTCCTAGGTTGACCACCAGAGCTCCCTCTCTCGCACGAGGTCGAGGAAGAAGAGGAAGTGGTGTTTTACTATTCTACCCCCCGCGTCTCTGTTGCTGGTAAGGGGCATTCAAGTAATTTCCTCCCTTTAAATCACTGTGTAGAGGGCGAGTGCATCCACAGCCGCTGGATCCTCAGTGGATCCGCGGACCATGGATCAAGCGACCCAGGATTTTTCTAGAAATAGCAAATAATTGATAAAAATGAATTATCTTAGACAAATCATATCTGGAGCTAGGAAGCTCATATGGGGAAACTTAATACATGAAAAATGACCAGAAAAATATGAGAAATTTAATAAAAATGCTTTGAGATCCTGAATCTAACTCTTTTTTGTAAAAGTATATTTCTAGAATGGAAAAAGGTTAATTTGTAGATAAAAACTATAATTGCTGATAAAGAGTATAATTAGTCTTGCAATTAAGTTAATTCGAGTTTGGTTAACTTATTTTCTATTTTTAGATGATTATTAACATGTTTTGATGATAGAATTACAAGTTTAGGGTTTGTAACTCCATATGTGGATTAAAATGTTTAGAAACCCTAAATTAGAGAAAAAGAAAAAGATATTGCAATATGAAAATTAGGGTTTATATGGTCCAACCTGATCTTTAGGACCTTAATGGAAGATAGGATGAGATAATTAGGGTTAGATGAATATTTGATAAAGGTAAGGTAAAAGTAATAAAAAGGAAATAAAACCCTAATTATGGTTAAAACCCTAAAAAGGGCAAATAACCTAGGAAACGATTAAAATTAATGAGTCATGATGACATGATTGATAATATAGAAATTTAATGCCTTTTTCAGGAATAAATTGTGTGTGTGAATTTGCTTGATTCCTGGTTGATTGAGTTTTTCTGCATTCAAGCCTACATAACAGGTATGTGGTTACGCTTATGACTACCTGAATTAGTTTTCCGTGATTTTGTCGCAGTTTTTATCGTGACTTGAATTAAACTGTTGGATGTTTCAATTCATGCAAATTTTAGTGTGAATATGACTATCACCTAAGAATTATGCCTACTAGCTCAGATCCCAGTCCCCTATGTAGCTTAATGGGTTGACCTAGTAAAAGGCTACCAATGGGGTAGGCCCATGAGGTCACTAAATGACTTAGTAAATGGCTACCAATGGGGTAGGTCCATCAAGTCATATTGAGTTTGAGATTGGACTACCTCTGGGTAGTGCCATGCGAGTCAACCCTAGATATTGGTCTACCTGTTCGGTAGGATCATGCGGGGTTTAATGAAGATCTACCGTATGAGAGAGGTAGTATCCATGTCCACTGCAGGGACAGCACAAAGGAAGGGGATAGGAAGGGATTGAGTAGTACCGCTTCAAATGTAATTTGAATGTTAAATGATAATTGGTTGTTTACATTGTTAATATAGTTGCACAAAGTTTTGTCATCCCCCACATACCAGCTTTATGTTGATCGCGTATTTGTTTGTCGGCGTTTTAGGTACAAACCCTAAAGGAACAAACAGTAAATTGTCACCTTGCAAAATAAGAAGTAAAGTGCAAGGAGGATTAGATAGAGCAATTCCAGTAAGGGATAGATAGTTTTCCCAAAGTTTCAAAAGGTAAATAAAGTTTTAAATTTTCCTGCCAATATTCAGTTTTATAGTAGAATTTCATAATTATCATTGATTATTTGTTGAACCTATGATCCTGTAATTGATTAACGATTCCGACCTTCGAGTCTCCCTTGATTGGGGGTTACCGGGAGGCAGGGTCGTTACAAATGGTATCAGAGCCATAACCCCTCCAGTAGGTGGGGCCCACATGGGCATGTGGCATGCCAGTCTTGAGCCGTGCGGTCCAGGCAAGTTGGAAAGGGCTATCCGTAGAGATGAGATGGAGCCGCCCTTGCGCTGGTAGCCGTGGACGGGAGCTGGGTGTCCATGGGCCATTGTGGGTTTGCACTGAAATGGGGTCAGATTATGAGACCATATAGTTGAGCCTTGATGAGGACGTCAAGAGTCTAAGTGGGGGAGATTGTAACATCCCAGGATTTGAGGCCTCAGATAACATGATCTTAAAAGGAATGATTGGACTACCCATATCACCAAGGTGCACCTCCTTTTCCGGGAGCCCATCTCTAAAGAACTCCATAGTTAAGTGTGCTCAACTTGGAGTAGTACTAGGATGGGTGACCAGTCGGGAAGTTGACCCTGACTTGCACATGAGTGTGGATAAAGTGCGCAGTTAAGGCTAGTAGTGGTCTATGGGGCCAGTCATCATTCCTGAAACTCTGCTAGAGGCTTGGGCAGTGGGCCCAGTTGTTACAATTGGTATCAGAGTGTAGGTTCTCCATCTAATCATTAATAATTATTAAATTTTACAAATTCCATAGAACCGAGGGAGTTATTAGAGGAGTGTCCGAAAGACTGAGGTGTCTATAAAAGGATCACTTCCAGGGGCTGGAAAGATTTTCCTCCGCACCGCTAGTCGGAATACGAGGACTCCCAGATTGTGTGACTGCCTGGCCGATGTCCTAGGATATGACTCGAAATAAGATACCTTTAGGACTCTCTCATCTTGTTCATCCCTTCTCAACTCAAATTTTGTTAAGGACCTTAAGGATTAGGGTTTCCTCTCTTCTCCTCACCCTCTTGAGGTATGGGTAAGGTTGATAAGGATTAAGGGATCCTCCACAAAATTAATGAAAAGCATGTAAATAAGATTTCATGGACCTAAGCTTAATAGATTAAGCGCAAACTAATGAATAGATACATGCTTAGGTCATATGACATAAGTTGTCATTGCCCTCAGGAGAGACCTGAGGAGAGAGAATGAGTAGAGAGAGTTAGTCCTGGAGGTAGAGACCTCCATTAAAAGTAGAGACCTAGCACATCCTTTGAGGATGATGGTAACCCTAACCCTAAGAGAAGGTTAGAGAGAGAGACATGATGAGATTAGATGTCATGGTAGACTGGGTGTTTGGATGGACATGCCTATGGTTTGTCATATGAGCCATGAGAGGTTAGATGGCCTAGCACCTTTGGCACCCCAACCCTCAGGAGGATCGTGCATGCTTGAGCAAAGGATAGCTCCTTCCTGGATAAGGTTAGAGATGAACCTATATAAACCTTATGGGTTGTTGCAAGTAGGATATAGCTTGCACCCTGAGTACAACAATAATGTGAATAGTAGGTTAAAAACTAAGGCCAGAAGGATATGATGGATGTCTTATGAGATAAGCATATGGATAATATCGAGCCAAACATGAGTTGAGCATAGGCTTCACCCACATAGGGGTATGTTTGTGAGCATGAGCCTTCATGGAGAGGGGACCCCTAGTAGTAGGGATGGATGTGGAGTTAGCTCTAGAGAGAGAAAGCAAGAACCCAGCAGGAAAGTTGGAAGCTTAGGTTCCGAGACTAAGGAACAGTGGATAGTAGAGGATGATGCGACCTAAGTGGATGATAGTGGTTGCCCTATGAAGGCTGATGATATCTTGGTTGCCTTTATAGGAGCCAAACCTTAGAGAGAGGATGATGCTTCTGGAACCTATGTGCCTATGGTATAGGAGTTTACCTGCTGAGATGAGATAAAGAGTGCCTTAGACCCTGAGGAGGTTCAAGTAACCAGTTATGGGGCTTTATACCTAGTTGGTTGTCCTTGAGGAGGACTCAACTCTGAGGTGTTGCTCATATAAAAGGATCATGGGAGTACATGGCATACCTTGGGCATGCTTGATTCGTGGTTAAGAGGTTGAGCATGTAGTTGGATATCCAAAAGTGAACCTAGGGTTCCTGGCTGAAGAGGGGAAGCAGTGTACCCAATGCTCCTGATGAGATTTGAATCTCTATAGTTTCGAGCGTGGTACTCCTCATGTGTAAAGGTAAAAGAAACCCCTTAAGTTAAGGGTATGTTTGATGAACCCTTCCCAACATAGTTGATCTAATGTTGAGGAAAGAGAACAAGTATGACCTAGCATGGTTTAATAGGTGGTCTACTTGTGCCCTAGTAGCTTCTAGGTTAGGCATGTTCATATGGATGTAAACCCTAAGGATGCTTGTGACCTTGTTGTCAAGGGTTGTAATTTCCTCCCATCCTGGGAGAGGGACCCTTTAGTTGGGTGTATACCAGTTCTGTTGGAGTTAAGATAACCTAAAGAGGTTTTATAGGATCCTGAGAAAGCTAGGTGAAGAGTACATGGCATGATAATGAACCTATAGACCCATAGATAGCCATCTCTATGTGCATGCGGATGTGTTGCCATGGAGGTAACAGGTAAGGGGCCTGACCAAGATAGGCAGGTCGCCATGATCCCTGTGAAAAGATGAAAGTCAGTTGAGAATGTAGAGAGAGATGATGAAGGCTTGGGTAAGGTTCTAAGTAGGACATGTACTATGTTAGAATCCTAAGTCTATCCAAGGGTCAGGTAGGGATAAGACCGATGGAAGAAGGAGTCGTCTAATTCCCTAGTTGCACATGACCATGGGGTCGAGAGGTAACAACTATCATTGTCTAAGGGCCATGGGTTAGGAGATTGATCACCTTCATGAACTCATGGGACCCAAAAGGCAGATGAGTAGGGCACTCTCTGATGCATAAGGGAAAAGGGATGACCCCAAAAGTTCCAGCTCCCTATAGACCTAGAGGAGATGACTTAGGATTATGGTGGGACCAACTAAGTCAGAGACCCGTTTTCCCCTGGAAGTAGTGTGGATATCATGATGTTTGTGATATAGAGACATAAGCTGCATGTTTCAACTTGGATTTGAAAGTGTACGGGCACGGTGGGCTGTACCATCTCTACTCTTGGAACAGGAAGAACTCTGTATTTGGACTGCAGCCAAATGCTTATTTCTTCTTGTTATGAGAGTGAGAGATAGGAAAATACGCATGCCTTACACCAATGATAAAGATGATGTAAGTTGGAACGTAGCTACAAGGTATGATGATAACATACCCTGGTAAAGTGAATGATACATGGATGGTTTGCAAACACTAAGAGAGGTAGTGTAGTCAGCTTATGAAGATGTTTTATCAAGAACTATTTGGAATTTGCAAGTTAACCAAGGTCGAGTTCGATCACAGTGAGGATGAGCTCAGAGCTTCTTGATAGACTTAGAGGTTGAGATGAGATGATAAGTATAATACATGGAGGTGTATGTTACCTAACACCTAAGAAGTGGTAATGAATGCTCTGGTTGAGATATAGTGCCTAGTTTAGCTGGAAGCTAGAAAAAGTTGAGGTTGTTCGACTAACCCTATGTTTGGAAAGTGGATATGTTTTGGCTAACACACAGCGGTAATAAGATATGTTGAACAAGTTAATGGATTGATGTAGTAAAAGGATGGTGATAGAACCTCAGATACACATCTTTGGATAGGAAGATAATAAAACCCTTTTGAGAGTGGTTTAGGGTTTCCGAGGTATCAAGCTTGAGGAATCATAACATTACAGGAGGACATGATTTACCTTGGTACTACAAAATTAGTAAGTGATGGTAGCATTCTGGATGCTTAGAACAAAGTTGCATGTAGCATGTGGCCATACAAGCCAGGAGGTGAAGGACGAACACCATTAACCCAGTACAGAGATATAAAGTATAAAGAGTTCTCAAGAGGGAATGGGAGTTCATCACTATGCATGTTGTGAGTCTCTCCTAGACCAAGAAGGTCAAGATACACTATGGGTTATGGTAGATCGCCTTACCTAGATGACATGAGAAAGGAAGAGTTCTGCCAAGGGATAGATCCGGTTGAACTACATATAAAAAGAGACGGTTCAACTACACCATGATGCGAACTCAAAAGTTCTTGATGTGACCTAAAGGTTCACTTCCATGAGGTGGAAGTAGATACATGAAGAGCTCAGTGTTTGTACAGTCTATCACCCCATACTAATGGATAGTATGATCCAGACTAGAGGGTCTGATGAGGGCATGTGTGCTTATTTAGGGTGATACATAGAGACAATTCTTAAGATGTGATGCTAACCACCATAGCCTTTATCGGGATGCAAGGAGTTCTATAGGGAGGTTGTGTCGATCACCACTTCATTATGATGATGTTGGTGAAGGAGGCCTTGCGAAGGTCAGAAAAGAAACATAGTGTGTGCAGATGATGTCGCTTTGATCGTGCAATGGCTGAGAGAGAGCCCAGTGGTGACATGAGTCACAAGCTCATGCAAAGCAGACTGACATGCAGTTCACTGTGACAGAATATGTGATGTGAAAATCCGACCCCTCTAAGCTACAGCTGAGAAAGTTGAGTCCCCGATATATGTGTCCTTTTGAGATGGATTGGTGGAGATGGTTGTGTTTAGCCTTGCCCTTCCGGATAACATGAGGTATAATGTGTTACATGAGTCCGATCTAGAGCACTATGTGAGATACCCAAGCCATGTGCTGAGCCCTGAACCTATTCAGCTTTTTGAGAGGCTGAAATGTCTTGAGTCCCCTATGAGGGTACGATATACCAAGATAAGAAAGAACGCAGATGGAAGAATATGAGATGATGATGGTTCTTGGGTAGCACCATGGAAAGGGTAAGGCCACATGGGAGCCATGATGGACATATGAAAGGCTTATCCTGAACTGTTTGTTTATTTGCTTGGTGGAATTTTGAGGGAAAAATTCCTATAAGAGGGGAAGGATGTTACAACCCCATTTTCTTGAAAATATAATGTAATGTGTATTTCCCCTTTTAATGAATAAATGATATCCTTTTCTTTGAATTGTTATAGATTTTGTGTGAAATGGCTTTGATTGAATGATTATGGGCTTTGTTAGTCATGAAGCCCAATTGAAAAGAAAAGGGAATTAAAAAGAAAAAGAAATTGGTTAATAAAAGAGAAATATTAGAAATCGATAATTAAAAGAAGATAAAGGCAAACAAATATTCCCCAATATGGGAATCCTTGCCTTTGGGTTTCCTTGAGGTCCAAGGGACCCAAAATAATGAGATAAAGGCAAAAGGAATAAGGATATATTTTTAATTGGGAGTAATTAATAAGCAAATTTGGGAGAGAAGTAATTCTTCTCATACATTGCTTTTTCTTCCCAATTTTCGTACAAAGATAGGAAATAATAAAAGGAACATTCCTTTAAAATTTGAGATAAATCAGAGTTATGGTTTGGGAGATATTAATTTTACAAGATTATCTTGGATTTGGGAGTTTTCCTGAATTATTTGATAAATGTATTTTCTTTCCTTTGAACGCGAACAATCCAGTCCGTTGGATTTTGATCCAACGACGATGGGTCGTCGTCTAAGTCCCCCTGGGACTAGGACTCTGCGTGGTTGCAGGGGAATTTCCGCTTTCATTTTCTCAGAAGCCAGGGAAACTCATCACCTAATAATGGTCCCATAAGATTCGGGAGAACGAACCGCGAAGGATCAACCCTATTTTTATTGAGTTTCATCGTCTTTCTGGGAAACCCCCAATTTGCCTTAGCCTGCCTCGACCCTATAAATAGGGGAGGATGATCCAAGGCACCAACACCTCTATTAGATAGTCCACGCGCTGCGGAAGGAGGAGAGGAGTGCGTTGGTGAGATCAATTGCCCAATTGATCGCGACCTGTGACCCCCATAACTTAGGAAGCAGCGCCGAAGTCTGGCGAGAGAAGGGTGGTTGCAGCGCGATCGGGGCAAGCAATTGAAGACGTCATCATGTTCATCCAAAGGATACGAAGCTACCTGGACCATCAGCACAAGCAAAGGAGGGAAGGAGCCCGAAGTCAACTCCTAGGTTGACCACTAGAGCTCCCTCTTTCGCGCGAGGTCGAGGAAGAAGAGGATGTGGTGTTTTACTATTCTACCCCCCGCGTCTCTGTTGCTGGTAAGGGGCCTTCGAGTAATTTCCTCCCTTTAAATCACTGTGTAGAGGGCGCGTGCATCCACGGCCGCTAGATCCTCAGTGGATCCACGGACCATGGATCAAGCGGCCCAGGATTTTTCTAGAAATAACAAATAATTGATAAAAACGAATTATCTTAGAAAAATCATATCTGGAGCTAGGAAGATCAGATGGGGAAACTTAATACATGAAAAATGACCAGAAAAATATGAGGAATTTAATAAAAATGCTTTGAGATCCTGAATCTAACTCTTTTTTGTAAAAGTATATTTCTAGAATGGAAAAAAGGTTAATTTGTAGATAAAAACTCTAATTGTTGATAAAGAGTATAATTAGTCTTGCAATTAAGTTAATTCGAGTTTGGTTAACTTATTTTCTATTTTTAGATGATTATTAACCTGTTTTGAGGATAGAATTACAAGTTTAGGGTTTGTAACTCCATATGTGGATTAAAATGTTTAGAAACCCTAAATTAGAGAAAAAGAAAAAGATATTGCAATCTAAAAATTAGGGTTTATATGGTCCAACCTGATCTTTAGGACCTTAATGGAAGATAGGACGAGATAATTAGGGTTAGATGAATATTTGATAAAAGTAAGGTAAAAGTAATAAAAAGGAAATAAAACCCTAATTATGGTTAAAACCCTAAAAAGGGCAAATAACCTAGGAAACGATTAGAATTAATGAGTCATGATGACATGATTGATAATATAGAAATTGAATGCCTTTTTCAGGAATAAATTGTGTGTGTGAATTTGCTTGATTCCTGGTTGATTGCGTTTTTCTGCATTCAAGCCTACATAACAGGTATGTGGTTACGCTTATGACTACCTGAATTAGTTTTCTGTGATTTTGTCGCAGTTTTTATCGTGACTTGAATTAAACTGTTGGATGTTTCAATTCATGCAAATTTTAGTGTGAATATGACTATCACCTAAGAATTATGCCTACTAGCTCAGATCCCAGTCCCCTATGTAGCTTAATGGGTTGACCTAGTAAAAGGCTACCAATGGGGTAGGCCCATCAGGTCCCTAAATGACTTAGTAAATGGCTACCAATGGGGTAGGTCCATCAAGTCATATTGAGTTAGAGATTGGACTACCTCTGGGTAGTGCCATGCAACTAAACCCTAGATATTGGTCTACCTGTTCGGTAGGATCATGCAGGGTTTAATGTAGATCTACCGTATGAGAGAGGTAGTATCCATGTCCACTGTAGGGACAACATAGAGGAAGGAGATAGGAAGGGATTGAGTAGTACCGCTTAAAATGTAATTTGAATGTTAAATGATAATTGGTTGTTTACATTGTTAATATAGTTGCACAAAGTTTTGTAATCCCCCACATACCAGCTTTATGCTAATCGCGTATTTGTTTGTCAGCATTTTAGGTACAAACCCTAAAGGAACAAACAATAAATTGTCACCTTGCAAAATAAGAAGTAAAGTGCAAGGAGGATTAGATAGATCAATTCCAGTAAGGGATAGATAGTTTTCCCAAAGTTTCAAAAGGTAAATAAAGTTTTAAATTTTCCTGCCAATATTCAGTTTTGTAGTAGAATTTCATAATTATCATTGATTATTTGCTGAACCTTTGATCCTGTAATTGATTAACGATTCCGACCTTTGGGTCTCCCTTGATTGGGGGTTACCGGGAGGCAGGGTCGTTACATATGTCATCTACATATAATATGAGGAATGTCACTATGCTCCCATTACCCTTCTTGTACACACAAGGTTCATCTTCATTTTGAATAAATATAAACTCTTTGACTGTCTCATCAAAATGAAGATTCCAGCTCCAAGATGCTTGCTTCAATCCATAGATTGACCTTTGTAGCTTACAAACTTTATTTTCATCCATTGGATTTATTAAACCCTCATGTTGTGTCATGCACACATCCTCGAGAAGATTCCTGTTAAGGAATGTGGTTTTAAAATCCATATGCCAAATATCACAGTCATGATAAGCTGCAATAGCAAGCATGATCCTGATGGGCTTAACCATGGCCACTGGAGAAAAGGTTTCATCATAGTCAACACCTTGAACTCGTCTAAAACCCTTTCCAACCAATCTGCCCTTATAGGTTTGAACATTACCATCCATGTCAGTCTTCTTCTTAAAGACCCACTTGCACCCTATGGGTTTTACCCCTTTAGGTGGATCCACTAAGGTCCATACCTTGTAAGTACATAGATTCCATATCAAACCTCAAGCCATTTCTCAGACTCCGGTCCCTTAGTTGCATCTAGATAGGTTGTTGGTTCATCATCTATGACCAACATACCACCTTCTTGAGTGACAAGATAACCAAATTTTTTAGGCTCAAGGCATGTCCTACTAGATCTATGAGGTTCCTATGTTACTTGAGCAATTTGACATTCCACAACACTTTATGATTCTCTTTG
The DNA here is from genome assembly GCA_963693085.1 of Alisma plantago-aquatica. Taxonomy (NCBI): domain Eukaryota; kingdom Viridiplantae; phylum Streptophyta; class Magnoliopsida; order Alismatales; family Alismataceae; genus Alisma; species Alisma plantago-aquatica. The sequence goes on from OY856412.1 coordinate 745,250,413, forward strand.
TTCCTCTTGTGCCTCTATTGATTGAATGTTTTCTTGTTGATCTCGGACCCCTTCCAGTTCTACTTTTCTCCCACTGATTCCTTTGGAAATAAAATCCTTTTCTAGGAATACACCAGTCCTGGAAACAAACACTTTGTTGTCAGATGGGATGTAAAAGTACTACCTCCTAGTTTCCTTGGGATATCCTACAAAATAACATTTATCAGATTTTGGTCCAAGATTTTTAGGAAACATTTTCTTGACATAAGCTTCACATCCCCAAATCTTCATAAAAGACACATCGGGATGTTTCCCATGCCATATCTGATATGGTGTCTTTTGAACTGATTTAGCTGGTACTTGGTTTAGTGTAAATGTGGCAATTTCTAAAGCATAACCCCAAAAGGTAGTCAGAAGCTCAGCTAAACCCATCATTGATTGTACTATATCTAGTAGTGTGTGATTCCTTCTTTTTGATACACCATTATGTTGAGGTGTTCTAGGTGAAGTCCATTGGGATACGATCCCATGGTCTTGTAGAAGGTCCTCAAACTCTTAACTTAAGTATCCTCCACCTCGATTAGAATGAAGTACCTTAATACTTTTTCCAAGTTGGTAGTATACTTCATTCATAAACTCCTTGAACCTATCAGGAGTTTCGGACTTACGTTTCATCAAGTAAACATAATTGTACCTACTAAAGTCATCAGTGAAGGTATTGAATTATCGATACCCACCTCTAGTGGTTTCTCTAAAAGGCCCACATACATCAGTATGTATGAGTCCTAATAGATCTCTATCCCTCTCATTGTTACCAGTGTAAGGGGTCTTAGTCATCTTCCCCAATAAACAAGATTCACATGTCTCTATTGATTCAAAATCAAAAGAGTCTAGATTTCCATCTTTATGCAGTCTAGATATGTGATTCCCATTTATGTGCTCTAGACCCCAATGCCAAAGGTATGTTTTGTTTGAGTTATTGAGGTTTAGTCTTTTGGTATTTATGTTATAAACGTTTGTCTTTTTATCTTGAAAATAAAGACCATAAGGCAATGGGGAACTACCATAAAAGATCCCATCTTTTGAAATAGAACAACGACCATTCTTAATATGAAATTCATTTACATCCTTGTCCATACAAGATATAGAAATGATGTTTCTATCTATGGCAGGTACATAATAGTAGTTCACTAACTCTATTACAAGCCCTATGGGAAGAAATAAACTATAGGTTCCAACTGCAGTAGAAGCAACTCTTGCTCCTTTTGTCACTCACATTTCAATCTGGCCCTTCCCAAAGGCCTACTTCTTTTCAGATCCGACATATTCAAGCATATGTGAATTCCACATCCTGTATCAAGTACACATGATGAAGAAGTAGAATAAGATTATCTCGATAATGTATATACCTAAAGTGGAGATCTCTATCCCAATCTTCTTCTTCCTGAATGCCTTCATGTACAAAGGGAAACTTCCTCTTGTACTTTTCTTTCTCCTTGTCTTGAGTGTTGAAGATCTGGATTGGTGCTTAGCCTCAGAAGTCTTCATGGCCTTGATTTCATCCTTGGACTCACCTCCACTAATGAACATCACGTATATGTACTTCTTCATTCTTGCTTCAACATTTATCAACATGCCAAGCAAATCTAATAGTAGTATGACCACATTAATCAAGTGACAACACTCAATAAAATGGTTATATGATTCAGTAAATGATTGTAGAATCATATATTTGGCCAACACCGTGCTCAAATAGAATCCCAATTCATCTAGATGATGTACATGTCAAATCATATTGAGCACATGGGCCTCTACCGAGTCTCTCTTTGTCATCTTACACTCAAAGAGCACTTTTGTGACATTGTACCTTTCTTTCTTTGTGAGGTAATGGTAAAGATTCCTAAGATGTGTTACCATCTCAAGAATACCCATATCTTTACACTGCTCATGCAACTCACAATTCATGTAGCTTAGCACAAGGTGCCTTATGTCTAAGGCATCATTGACATGCTTCCAGTAAGCATCCACTTGAGCCCTAGGCGCCTCAGGAGCAGGTATTTTTGGCACTGGTTTGTCTACAAGATAGAGCTTATGCTCTTCATTGAGAACCCTTCTCAAAGTCCAAAACCAATTTTGGAAATTTTTCCCATCAGGTTTGTCCTTCCCAAAAACTGATCACAACAATGATTTGTTTGTCATTTCATTCTATAAGAAAAAATTTACATTTTGTCAAAAATTCTTTTGATTTTATTTGATATGAAAATCTTGATGATATTCAATTAGATATTTAATTAATAATCATTCCCACTATTTTATTCAAATCGATAGCCCTCACATATCAATTCGGAATATTGCAGCGTACAACCTTCTAGTGAGTCAAAATCCAAACAATTCAACTATTTCCCGACCAACGCCAGCGTCCATAGTCAATTATTAAGGTAGGAAACTTTTGCCAATTGTATCATATGCAATTCTTGGATTGATCATATGTGCAGCTCCTCACCATAATCATCTACATGATTCTAGGTTCTGAATCCTATTAAGATCACCCAGTTAAGCCTAACAAAAAATCCAACACGATGACAATGCACCCTGCTTGAGCAGATCTACATTACTACCATTACACTTCCACTAGATGGACAGTGCACCACACTAGGGCATAACCTACGCTTAGTCAATCAAGTTAATCATGTGTGCTGCTAATGAAAAGTATCTAAGACTTAATATTTAATTGAGGGAGTTTGTATTTATAAATACATATACTTTATCCAGCACCACATATATAGTATGGATCATATACATGTTATGTCCCACAACAAAAACATGCAATAAACAAAAAGCCATGGTTATGGCCATTCTAATGTAATTCCTTAGAACCATAAGGAATTACCACAACCTAGGGTCTTCATCATATGCATAAACCTATTGTAGATTAAAATTTATGCTTGCCAATCTGGGTTGATCTGTCCAACCCTTGAACTTAACAACTCGCCCCCTAGCCAATCAGTTGGTCGTCTCATCAGTTGTTTGGTCTGCAGTCCAACATATTCTGGGTCCTCCAGTTGATCGGTCGGGTCCACCAGTCAATCAGTTCAGCTCATCCTCGGTCCTTCTCGGCCCTCCAGCCGATCGGCTGGCCTTCGAGATGGTCGATTGACCTGGTGTGAGCATCTTTCTTCTTCATCCTTACAAGAAAATAAACTATCCTACTGTTACATGATTATAGAGAAATCTCAAGTTACATTAGAGGGGAGCAAAGTTGGAGAGAATAATACTTGTGCAATTGGAAATAAGGTAGAGGCTCAGTATGTAAAGTGAGATAAAACAAGAATAACCACCCACACAACCAAGCACTGATAAGAGGGTTATTGGATATAACCCCGCTACACATTCACCGGTAAAAAATCACTTTTAGGGCAACACATGTAAATTGCTTATATATATATGTATTTATATATATGTATATATATAAGTTTTGAATTATGCATGGTATTTGGTTGGACATTTAATATTTTCATTGTATGCAACAAATAAATGATAAAATGAAAAATTTGATCATATCAATTATCCCAAAATATAGTAGACTGGCATGGTTCTCATACCACTGTAGGAAAATATGGCAACAAAATATGTAGAAGAAGCAAAACAAATATTGCCATATTTCCCATTAAACCGATAGATGTGTCAATAACTATATAATGGAAAGGATGGTTTCTAGGATATACATGGTCCTGGAGCAAGTCCATTGACAATCTCCACATCATTGTAGTTGTGCATCTATCTTCTAGTTTCACTAGGACGATGTCTTCCACAGCTCATGTTCTCTATCATGAACAACAGGTTAACATTGTCCTCTTAGCTGAAGGCAACAACCTCCACACCTCTATTGAAGTCCACACATACCTCCTATAACTCCTGTCATCCTTCTAGAATGGATGGGAAGGAGTTGTCCCTCCCGTTGGTGTACTAGACACCAACTTGCTCTCCCACAATTGTTCTCCATTGCTATCCCTCCCTTTATGGGGTAGGACTTGCTCAGGTTCTCTCGCTTACCACAACCAGAGAAGGAAAACAATTGTCAGAGGCAATTGATGTGTTTGATAAGCTCCCAGTACCCCTCTATTTATAGGAGGGATTAGGGTTAGGGTTCCCAGTCTATGTGGGAGTGGAAAGGATCCTAATCTCAAAAATTTACAACCTGCAAGCGGAGAACTAATCACTTCGCCAGGCAAGACGGTCGGTTGGCATGCAAGCACAATCGGTTCGCCCAGTGAATTGATTATTTTGCATGTTTCCCAATATCATATGAATTGGTAATTCTATTCCAATTAATGCACGACATGATGTCAACACTAATCCTTGATGCAATCGAATTGCACCATAAACCGGGCATCAAAGCGAGCCATTCGTCTCACGACCACCAACCAATTAGTTCACTAAGTGAATCGGTCAAGTTGGTGCCCCAATTCGTGCATAACTCAACCAATGCAATATCCAATCAACTTCACACTCCAACTGGTCATTTCATCACATGAGCTGATTGGATGGGAGTCTAGTTAGTTGATTTGTTGTTTGAATTGAGTAACTAAACACTTTAGTATCAATCCAATTATTATTCATGATCAAAACTCCTCTTCTAGGTCAGTTCCTATGTGTGTGACCTTATAGGTACCATATTACGTTGGTAGTGAATGTCCATAACCATTTATGATATCACAAGAAACGAGTGGTGCCTAGTCACACATCATTCCTACCAAAGTAAATGGAAAGTTGGAGAACAATTTTAACCTTCAATCTGTGTATGGTGTTATAATGTTTATCTTGTTCCTTTGTCAGTGATATCCAGATTGAACTTGAGGCATGGAGTAGAACTCCCCTTCAACATTCAATTTGTTGGGTTTTAGGGGAATCAGAGAAGGCAGCAGAAACAAAAAAAATTCCCCGAACAAAATATAAAGGAATCGCATCAACGTCTATATAGTAGGAAGGATGGTTTGTAATGCGTACCTTATCTTGAGGCTTTCTCAGTGACATTACCTCGCAGCTAGTGCAGTATTCACCTCCGGTCTTGGACGGTGTTTGTGCAACTCCTAGTTTCACTGGGACTGTCGGTATTGACAATTGTCCTCTGAGCGGCAGAAGTCTCCCGCCTCTATAGTAGTCCACATAGACCACCTGGAACTCCAATCGTCGTGACGCACAAGGCACCAGAAGGAGTCTTAACCTTTTGTAAGAGTACTAGTCACTGACACACTCTCCTGCCACCAGTCACCTTTCTACAGTTGTCTTTCCCTTGATGTGCCTCCCTTGTCAGGTAGCACTTGCTCGGGCTCTCCTGGTTACCACAACCAGAGAGAATGACAACTTTATAGAGCAACTGGTGTTATGAGTTGTACTTGAGAAGCCCCCAATACCCCTATATATATATGAGGGTCATGCGACAGGGTTCTCTACCCCGGGAAATGCAGGACTAAAGCAGGAGTAGAAGGGTTTGAAATTTCCACAAAATAACTAACTGTGCCAGCTGAACTGATTGTTTCAAGCATGAAACGATCGGTTGGGGACCTGAGCCGATCGGTTCACACCTGAACCGGTCGGTTGGGGCACCTAAACTGGCCAGTTCACTGCCCTAGTCAGTTCCTGATTGACTTTTCCTCTTTTGTTTCAAATTGATCCAAATATCAATCCTTGTTCCAATCAAATTGGACAAGTGAAACGAAGAGAAATTTCTTGCCAACCTGACTTTCCCAACTCGTTCAGTTAGACTGGTTGAGCCGATAGGTTCAACCCTTGAACTGGTCAGTTCAGCCTGTCCTGAGTCGATTGACTCACAAAGCTGAGACGATCGGTTCACCAAGCTGAGCCGAACGGTTCATCATATGAGCCGATCGGTTGGGAGTGCAAACTGTGCAAAATTAGTTAATTGTAGTTTCAATCAATCTGATATTCTAATAAGTCAGTCCAACACTTTGAACACTATGATACTGAGCTATTAATTGATTGAGCATTTAATTGAACTACTAAACTCCTTTAGTAATCAATCTAAACATATTTTGTGGATAAACTCCTCTTCCAGGTTAAATCCTATATGTGTGACCCTACAAGCCCATTTTACGTTGGCAGTGAAAGTCCATAATACTTATGACTTCACAAGCAAAGAGCGGTGCCTAATTGCACATCAGTGCTACCCAAGTGAAAAGAAAAGTTGGAGAACAACTTTCAATCTTACAATCCGTGAATGGTGTTACAGCGAATGCATAATTCCTTTGGCACTGATATCCCGAATGAACTCAAGGCATGGAACAATCATCCTTTCAACATTCATTCACTTTCTTGATCTCAGAGTAGATTGGAGGAGATATGTATGGCATCAATATCACATACTGATTCACACATGCGTGTGCACGCCTATCTCAATCCTTCTCACCAAGTGGCCATGGATATCAAACTCCCTCAGGAGGGACAAATCCCATATCTATCACTCACCCCTCAAAAGCCCCATGTGTCAAAGCCACCCAATCATCACCTTTATAACAACCCATGTTTCAGGACTGCATTTGATGATGTCAAAGTGTACCCAATGACATGTGTTGAGTGTAGTGATTTTAGGTCAAAGAATCACACTTACCACCATCACTGGAAAACTGACTGTGACTACCATGTCATGGTTCCATGTGTCAAACTCACGGTGGGTCTGTCTGGTACACTTGTTCTCTAACAAGTACCTATGTGTTTGGTTTGATATCTCCATATCATGACTAATGAGATTTTGTCATCAACCAACATCACAATCTAGTCTTGTGTGTCATTGTTGTCTATCTACCTTCCACAATGACATCTGAATAGGGACATAATAAGAATGTACAAACTCTTAGCATACGTATGATCTCATCGTTCAGGTCCTCAACCTAAAAGCATACATCATTGAGTACTATCAATCTCTAGATATTCAATCTATTCTATCATTATCTCGTATGACTGTACCAAAAAGAATTGGAAGCTTGCCTTTGATGTTTATCAAATCAATCTTAATGTATCCCACCAATCATCCCATGATTGGCTCTCAGGGCATACATACCAACAGACTCCCACTTGCACTATGAGCCAATCACCCTTGAATCATATTCTTAGTGATCTTCAAACATGTCCCATAAGTTACTTTGCTCTAGTGCTTACGTAGTGCGTTATGGCAAGACCTTGACAAAGTCAGTATTAACTGCATGTCTCTCATCTCTTCGTTGTATGTCACGCGTATGAGATGGAGTTGTCGTAATATGTGATCTAGTATTCCTTTGCTAACCTTTAGCTACATTGCATGACCAAGTACTCCTAACTTATCATCAATGACTGGAATAACTGTAAGTTTATCTCATGAACTTCTAGATCCATATAGTATCCACTAATGTTCTCTAACACATGGATTCTCAGCTTTTCCTTTTAAATGGCTTTATTGGAATATTTCCATTTATCAACATACATTCACTTTTATATATCCCATATATATTTTGCGATTAATTTTCTATCCTTTTCAGAACTTTGCATCAGTGTAACTCTTTACAGTGAACCCTTCCTTATTTCCATAGAACTAGTACTTCTCAAGTGCTTATCAAGTTCTTATGGTATTCCAGTAACCCTTACTAGAACTAGACAGGCATCCACTCATCATGTCCTACATACGAGTTATCAGGATGAGCACATCATATTGTCATGTCCTACATAAAAGATGATGAATGCATTTTATTCTTGCTATGTCCATACATGCAAGATAATGGGATAATTACATACATGATAGATTCATATCTATTCTTAGTGTTCCCATTCTTCATAAGAATTAGACACTTGGCCTTGGGATACTAACTCCATGTAATACAGACAAGTTTTCTCCCACTGAATATGTGCACACTGAACCCTTCAGTATAGATTGCCAATGTATGCTATCTCTTTTCAGGTTAAGAGGTTTTCGAGAACTGTCTCTATAGCTCTCTATTCCTATCACATAGGAGACGTCTCTATCTTCCTTAAAGATAATTTCCACAAAGGATTCCATTCTAGAACATCTCATTCCTCATCGACATGTGGAATGCAAATATGCTCCCACTAAATCACAGATCTCTTCTTTATCTTTGTCACATCAGTCAAACCCTTTGACTATATTATCAAAGTAAAGATCCCAACTCTGAGTTTCTTGTACTCAATCAATCACATTGATTAGTCCATTGTAACTTATAGACTTTATTTGCATTAATGGATTCATAAACCATATAGGTTGTGTCACGTACACATCCTTGTTTTATTCCTCATAGGAATGCGGTTTTAGTATCCGTATGCCAAATCTCTTAGTCATTAAGTTGCAATCAACAAGCTTCATCCATCTCAAAATGTCATACATGTGTCTTAATTCTTAAGACTCATTTGCACTTATGGATTTCATCCCAATGGGTGCTACCATCAAGGTCATACCTTATGGTTCACATGGAAGTCATTTAGGATGTAATGGTCATAAACCATAACTCAAAATCTGGTTCCTCAATATCATCTAGATTGTTGACTCATCATATGACCAACTCATCATATAGATATTTGAGGTGTATCTGTTAAGGAATTTGAGAACTCACAACACTTTGTGATTTTTAATATTCTTTATTAGTGTAGGGTATTCTTTATTTAAGAAGAACTTAGTTATTTGATAATAATCCTCTAACTCCTTAGAGTATGACTCCTTTTGATCATCATTCCTTAATCACGAGCTCACTATGATATACTATCATAATCACTCATACAGATCTCAAACATTTGGTTCGAGTATTTCATTCATTGATCTCATCAATGATTAACACTTTACCAAATTTGTACTTCATCTATGATATTCTTGAACACTTCAAGATGTTCATATTGGTATTTCTCTAAACACCATTTGAAGTATTAGCATTTGCTCCAATAGGTATGTAAATACGTCACATGTATTATACCTAATAGGATAATCATTCTCCCACTACCACTAGTGAAGATCAATTTATCATGTTCAAGAGATTCATGTCTCTTACTAGTTCTCTAACCAAAAGAGTCTAGATTTATCCATCATATGGAAACTAGAAATGAATTTCTCATGATGATGCTAATTTGTTGTTTGAGTTATCAATAACTATTAGATATCATTTTATCATATGCATACCAAGTACCACAAGATAAACAAGGCATTGCCACAAAGATCATATCTTTGAAACATCAACTATATTGATAGTCATCTTGTCACTACAAGATGTAACAATAAAGTGTTTCTATTGGAAAATTGAAACAACAGTTATCAACTCTATTTCGTGCCCTTTAGGCTGAAATAAACTAAAATGTACTCCTATCTATGGTAGCAACACTTGCTCCAATGATGGGTACTCCTTTCTTGGTCCTTTCGTAAAGGCCATCACTTATTTATAGATCTTACATATCATATATGTCAGATATCCATCTCGGTATCATATACCAAAGAAGCGGTTTATTTCATGATACCTTAGGTGGATATATCCATCCCCTCCTTCTTCTTCTTTCGTTCTTCCAGATATAGAGGGAAATTCCCTCGTTGACCCTCCCATGTGCCTTGAGGCCGAAGACAACTTGGGCTACTGGCTAGCATCAGAACCCTTCTTAGATTTGCCCTTTCCCTTGCCCTTAGACCTGCCTTTCTTTTTGTTGATCAGTATCACATATTTAGGCTTGTCCTTCTTCATCTGTGCCTCGAGGCTAAAGATGGCTTGGATTGTTGGCTTGCATCTGAATGCTTCTTTTCTTTACCCTTGTCCTTGCCTTTGAGACTTACCCTTCATCGATCACATTAAATATTAGGGTTTGTCTTTCTTCGTCTTTGCCTCTACTATCCTCAACATGTCCAACAACTCTGTCAATGCTTGTCAAAGTTGTTCATGTTGTAGTTCATCATGAACTATATGATTATCGCAACATTTGTAGTATCATACCAGTAGCTAACTATTGGCTCAGAGGAAATCCTAGTCTAGTCATACCCAATCACATTGAGTGTGTGAATACCTACCGGATCTTCTTCTGTCATGACATACTAGGATAGTGTCTTGGAGACATCATATGTCTCATGTTGTCTCTACAACTCATAGTTTAGAGAACACAACATTAAGCACTCCACATCAATGGCATCTTCGGTATGCTTCCATAAGCATCCTTTAAGCCATTGGTGTGGTTGGATCGAGTTCATCTGGTTCTAGTATAACTAGGACTTGGAGCTTTTTCTCTTCGATTGAGAACACTTCTCAACGTCCTAACCAGTTGTGGAATTATTCCCATTTAATTTGTCCATCTTAAGGACCGATCACAAATAAAGTGATTATTGTTGATTAACCATTTATTGTACAAAAGGAAATATATGCAATTTAGTCCAAAAACTCCTTTTTAACTTGATTGATTTGAAAAGGTTTTACGATATAATTAGGACTTTAATTAATTATCACTCCCACTATTTTTGTTCAAATTGATAGCCCTCACCATCAATTCCGAAGATTGCAACTGAAATCCTCTAAGTCATGGACCAGCTAGGGCTGTCACCCACAACTTAGATCTTCCAGGTAGGCAACTCTTGCCAATTGCATCATATGCAACTCTTGAAAGATTTCATATGAAACACCTTGCCATGATCATCTCCATGCCTCAAGGTGCTAGATCCTATCTAGGTCACCTTGTTAAGTCTGACCCAAAGCCAACGCGATGAATATGCACCCTGCTAGGGCAGACTGACATATTCATCCTTCACGCTTCCATGAGATAGACAGTGCACCATGCTAGGGCGTGCCCACACTTGGCCGATCAAGCTTTTCACGTATGTCACATTTGGAAGGCATCTAAAAATTTTAATATTTAATGAGGTATTTGGTTTTTGTTATAGGTACATATACATATCCAATCACCACAATATATAGTACGTATCATATACATGGTATATCCCACAGAGAACATGCAAAATGATAAAAGTGATGATTATGGCTATCCTAATGTGATTCCTCGAGCCAAGAGGAATCACGGTCATCTAGGTCTACATCACATGCAACTTGTACAAGATGAACTTCGTGCTTTGCGTTTACTGGGTCTGATCAACTCATCTCCATGATTGATTGGCTCGCCATCAGGTCGGTCGGTTGGGAGCCACCAGCCGATCGATTGGCTCCTCCAACTGATTGGTTCGTTTGGTCATCGTGCATCTCCTCATGGCCGCCACCCACTCGTCTTACACCGCAAACCGGTCATCTAGAATGCCAATCGATCGGTTCATGCCTTGAACCGATCATCTCAGTTGTTGTCACGTTGTCTGCCATTTTTTGACATAACAAAAAATAAAAGTTCTATCCTATTTACATTTTATTTGAGAAACCCCGAGTTACATTCGGGGGGAAAAAAGGTAGGAAAGAAATCTCGAGTTACATCAGGAATAAGAGATAGAGAATCGGTGCACAGACTGAGATGCAAGCAACCACATTCAACCATACACAGACATAGGGTTTATTTGCCATAATCACACTATACATCCACCATAAAACTTGTTTAAGGGCGACATGTATCGAGTGCATTCATATTACATATCATATATGTATATTGGGATTTGCAGATTTAGGATTGGGCATGCATAAAGCCAATTTTATTCGCATCATATGCAATAAATAAAGACGACAAACCAAAATCAATCACATCGATAATCCTAAAGTATAGAGCAGTTGACATGGCTCTGATACCACTGTTGGGTTTATTGGGGAATCAGAGAAGGCAGCGGAAACAAAAAAAATATTCCCTGAACCCAGTATAAAGGAATCGCGTCAACGTTTATACAGTAGGAAGGATGTTTTGTAGAGGCGTACCTTGTCCAGAGGCTTGCTCGGTGACATTACCTCACAGCTAGTGCAATCTTCACCTCCAGTCTTGGATGGTGTTTGTGCAGCTCCTGGCCTCAACGGGACTTTTGGGATTGACAACTGTCCTCCGAGCGGCAGAAGTCTCCCGCCTCTGTAGTAGTCCACACTGACCACCTAGAACTCCGATCGCCTTGTCGCATAAGGTACCTGAAGGATTCTTACCATCCTGTCAGCATACTAGTCACTGACACACTCTACTTCCACCATTCTCCTTTCTATAGTTGTCTTTCCCTTGTTGTGCCTCCCTTGTCGGGTAACACTTTCTCGGACTCTCTTGGTTACCACAACCATAGAGAATGACAACTTTACAGAGCAACTGTTGCTCTGAGTAGTACTTGAGAAGCCCCCAATACCCCTATATATATAGGAGGGTCATGGGACATGGTTCTCTACCCCGGGAAATGTGGGAATAAAGCAGGAGTAGAAGGGTCTGGAATTTCTACAAAACAACCAAATACGCCAGCTGAACCGATCATTTCAAGCATGAACTGCTCGGTTGGGGACCTGAGCTGATCGGTTCACACCTAAACCGGTCAGTTGGGGCACCTGAACCAGTCAGTTCACTACCATGGTCAGTTCCGGATTGACTTTTCCTCTTTTGTTTTGAATTGATCCAAATACCAATCCTTGTTCCAATCAAATTGGACAAGTGAAACAAAGAGAAATTTATTGCCAACCTGACTTTCCCAACTCGCTCGGTTGGACCAGTTGAGCCGATCAGTTCAACCCTTGAACCAGTCAATTTAGCCTGTCCTGAGCCGATCGACTCACCAACCTGAGTCGATCGGTTCACCAAGCTGAGTCGATCAGTTCATCATATGAGTCGATCAGTTCATCATATGAGCCGATTGGTTGGGAATGCAAACTACACAAAATCAGTCAATTGCAATTTCAATCAATTTGATACTCTAATCAATCAGTCCAACACTTTGAATACTATGATACTGAGCTATAAATTGATTGAGCATTTTATTGAACTACTAAACTCCTTTAGTAATCAATCTAAACATAATTTGTGGATAAACTCCTCTTCCAGGTTAAATCCTATGTGTGTGACTCTGCAGGCCCATTTCACGTTGGCAGTGAAAGTCCATAACACTTATGACTTCACAAGCAAAGAGCAGTGCCTAGTCGCACATCAGTGCTACCCAAGTGAAAAGGAAAGTTGGGTTACAACTTTCAATCCTACAATCTATGAATGGTGTTATAGAGGATGTATAATTCCTTTGTCACTGATATCTCGAATGAACTCAAGGCATGGAACAGTCATCATTTCAACGTTCATTCACTTTCTTGATCTCAGAGTAGATTGGAGGAGATATGTATGACATCAATATCACATACTAATTCACACATCTGTGTACATGCCTATCTCAATCCTACTCATCAAGTGGCCATGTATATCAAACTCCCTTAGGAGGGACAAATCCCATATCTATCACTCACCCCTCAAAAGCCCCATGTGTCAAAGCCACCCAATCATCACCTTTATAACAACCCATGTTTCAGGACTGTGTTTGATGATGTCAAAGTGTATCCAATGACATGTGTTGAGTGTAGTGATTTCAGGTCAACGAATCACACTCACCACCATCACTGTGAGAACTGACTGTGACTACCATGTCATGGTTCCATGTGTCAAACTCGTAGTGGGTCTGTCTATTACACTTGTTCTCTAACAAGTACCTATGTGTTTGGTTTGATATCTCCATATCATGACTAATGAGATTCTATCATCAACCAACACCACAATCTAGTCTTGTGTGTCATTGTTGTCTATCTACCTTCCACAATGACATCCGACTAGGGACATAATAAGAATGTACAAACTCTTAGCATCCATATGATCTCATCGTTCACATCCTCAACCTAAAAGCATACGTCATTGAGTACTATCATTCTCTAGACATTCAATCTGTTCTATCATTATCTCATATGACTGAACCAGAAAGAATTGGAAGCTTGCCTTTGATGTTTATCAAATCAATCTTAATGTATCCCACCAATCATCCCATGATTGGCTCTCAGGGCATACATACCAACACAATTTGTGTTCCTTAAACCAGAGTAGAGTGTCTAAGATATATCTAAGCTCAATATCACATATTGACTCACATGTAAATGGACACACATTACTCACTCTCATTAATCAATAGGCCTAGGATGTTATACCCCTATAGGAGGGACAAATCCCATATACATCACTCACAGTCAGTCCCATGTGTCATAGTCACCCAATCATCACCGTTATCAGAACCCTTATTCAGGATAATGCTAGATGATGTCAAATCATACCGAATGACATGTGATGAGTGTAGTGACTTTAGGTCTAAGAACCACAATCACTACTATGAGAGGAGACTATGAATACCATTGTAATGCTTTTCATGTGTCACTCTCATGCTGGGTTTGTTCGATACGTTGTTCTCTAACATGTATCTATGTCCTTGGTTTGATATCACATATCATGACTAATGAGATTATGTCATCAACAAACACACACTCTAGTCTTATGTGTTGTTGATGTATATCTTCCTTCCACAATAACATCTGACCAGGGACATAAGGAGAACATATATACTCTTAACATCCTTATGATCTCATTGTTCATGTCAAGTAGAGGACATACATCATTGAGTAATATTGATCATCTAGATATTTATTATGTTATTTCATTATCTCATAATTGAATAAAATAGAATAAATCAGAAGCTTGCCTTTATTATTAAACAAATCATTTACAAATTATACCATTACAATCATCATATGATTGGCTCTGTGGGCATATATACCAACATAAAATATGAGTTTCTATATGATGAAGAAAGGATCCATGTGATCATAAACTTTGCCTTGACTAAAGAACAAAAGGAGAAGTTGTTAAATGAACTAAAGCTCCAAAGAAAAGCCATAGGGTATTCTATGGAAGACATCAAGGGTTTTGAGCCTAGCGATTTGTATGCATAGAATAAACCTGGAAGAAATGTCCAAACCTCTGGCCCAAACTCAAAGAAAACTAAACTAAATGTTAAGGGAGGTAGTCAAGAAGGAGGTGATAAAGTTCCATGATGCATGGATTATATAGCCGATTAGCGAAACAATTGGGTGAACCCTATCCATATGGTACCCAAGAAGGGAGGAATGGTCACTGTGAAATGAAAAAAATGATATGAAGTGGCCAAATGGATAGTGAAGGGATGGAAAAATTGCATAGATTATAGGAAGCTCAACACTACCTCTAGGAAAGACCACTTCCCCCTACCATTCATGGATCAAGTCCTGGAGAGATTGGCTCACAACTTGTATTTATGTTTCTTAGATGGATATTTAATATTATACTAAGTGCATATCTTCCTTAATGACTAGGAGAAGACTACATTCACATGCATCTATGGAACTAATGGCTTGCGAGTATGTCGTTCAATTTATGAAGCACGCCTACAATGTGACAAAGGTCCATGATGTCTATCTTTGCATATTTATTTAAGGGCATAATGAAAGTCTTTATGGTTGACTTCTCAGTGTATGGGACCAATTTAAACAAATGCCTAGAGAACTTAAACCAATTCTTACAAAGGTATGAGAAGAGATATTGGTTCTAAATTGGGAATAATGCCACTTCATGGTTTAAGAAGCCATTGTTCTTGGATAAAAGATTTCTGAAAAGGAAATAGAAGTTAGTTTTAGCAAGATATAGGTGGCATCTGAACTCCCCCCCACCTAAATTGGTGACTGGAGTAAGACATTTTTTTGGGACATGTCGGATATTATATAAGGTTGATCAAGGACTTCTCTAAGTTTGTGAAGCCCCTATCAAGTCTCCTCATAAAGGATGTTGAGTTTGACTTAATAGAGAAATGTCTAGAAGCTTTTAACACTCTAAAGAATGCTTTGATGAAGGCTCCAATATTTCAAGCCCAATATTGGGTGCTTCCACTTGAGATTATGTGTGATGCCAGTGACTATGTTATTGGAGCCGTTCTGGGGTAAAGGAAAGACAAGAAACCCCATGCTATATACTATGCTAGCAAGACCCTAGACGATGCCCAAATCAACAACTACATCACTGAGAAGGAAATGATGGTGATAGTGCTCGCATTTGAAAAATTTAGATCCTATCTGATAGGATCGAAAGTCAAGGTGTACACCGATCATGGTTCAATCAAATACTTGATGTAGAAAAAGGACATCAAGCATAGACTTTTAAGGTGGGCTCTGCTATTGTAAGAGTTTGACATGAAATTATTGACAAGAAGGGAACATAAAATGTGGTTATTGACCACTTGTCAAGAATCATAGTGATCGAAAAAGACCCATTGCCATTTAATGACAAATACACCAACAAAGCCATGATGACAGAAAGACATGTTGAGCCCAACCTACCCTAGTTTGCTGAAATTTGTAACTACTTAGCTTGTCAACAGTTGTCACCTGATATCACCTACAACCAAAAAAATAAGTTGTTCTCAGATTTGAAGAACTACTATTGGGACAACCCACTCCTATTTAAGAGATGTGCATACGATCTATACATAAGGTACGTCCCAGAGGAAGAAGTCCCCAAAATCCTACAAGAATGTGATTCTTCACCATATGGAGGTCATCTTGGTGGAGAGAGGACATAGGCAAAAGTGTTGCAATCAGAATTCAACTGGCCTACTCTATTTAAAGACACCCACGCCTATGATAAGGCATGTGATGAATGCCAAAGTATGGGTAATATCTTTCGAAGAAATTGAGATTTCTATGTTCGATTGGATTGAAGTAGAAATCTTTGATGTCTGGGGAATTGATTATATAAGACCTTTCCCTTCGTCTTGAGGAAACTAATACATTCTCATTGTTTTTTACTATGTTTCCAAATGGGTTGAAGCGGTGGTGAACTCCACTTGTGATTCCAAGGTGGTTA
Source organism: Alisma plantago-aquatica (assembly GCA_963693085.1). Lineage (NCBI taxonomy): Eukaryota > Viridiplantae > Streptophyta > Magnoliopsida > Alismatales > Alismataceae > Alisma > Alisma plantago-aquatica. The sequence goes on from OY856412.1 coordinate 745,267,222, forward strand.
TTAGGTTATTTTAGAAGACTATATTTCCCAGGTTTGGTGTCCCACACACCGTCATCAATGACGAGGGATCACAATTATGGGAAAGACAATTTAAAGCTCTATTAAAGAAGTGTGGGGTAAGGCACAATGTGGGTGCACCATACCACCCACAGAAATCTGGGGAAGTGGAAGTGTCAAATTTCTAGGTCAATCAAATTTTGGAGAAAACTATCAGCCGAACTAGAAAATATTGTTCAACAAAGCTTGATGATGCACTTTGGGCTTACTGAACTGCATATAAGACCCCAATAGGGACTACCCCTTATAGACTAATATATGGAAAGTTTTGTCACTTACTAGTAGAAGTGGAGCACAAGGCTTTTTGGGCCATAAAATTCTTGAACATTGACCCAACCTTATGGGAAAGAAAATATTTCCAAAATTGCAAGAGTTGGAAGAGGTTACGCTGCATGCCGATGAAAATGCTAGAATCTAAAAGATAAGAACCAAGGTGTGGTATGATACCCATCTGAAAAGAAAAGACATGTTAGAAGGTGATAGGATCCTCCTATTTAAATCTAGCATCTAGCCTTTTCCTAGCAAGCTCAGATCAAGATGGTCTTGTCTGTTCATGGTATACAAAATTTATTCATTAGGGACGATGGAGATTAGTAGTGGAAAGATAGGGACGCTCAAGGTAAATGTACCTCACGTGAAGAGATCCTATGAGGACAAAGCATTTGTGAGAAGATCAGAACTCCAGTTGGAAGAATGGACACCTACACCACCAAAGGAAATTTTAAGGAAGATAACATGAAAGTCAAGTTAACAATTATAAATCAATGCTTCTTGGGAGGAAACCCAAGCAAATTTTAAGTTTTTTCCTTACCTTAAGTTTGATCAAATTTCTATCAATTAGAATTTATTAATTTTGTTTCAACTTTCATCTTAGCGGTTGGAAATTTTTGTTTCATTTTGTATTTTTAGTGTACATACATTAAAATCAAAGATTCCATTACATGATCCCTTAATATTTAAGTTTTCTTAAATCTCTAGACTTTAGTCACAAGTTCTAGATATTTTTCTTTGTCTCTTAATTTCAAGTGTGTATGGAATAAATTTTAAAATCAAATCAATTAGTATTCTAGATTTCTGGAGAGCCAATGATCGTAGGCCGTTGAGAATGTTCAAATTTTAGCAACTACTTAGGTTAAAATCTCAGCGACCACTAATATAGATCTTTGGCAACCATTGAAGTGGATTCCTTATGACCAAGGAATCATCGACCACTGTCACACAATTTTTAGTGACCACTGGAATTCCTCCAATTCTCGATGACCACGTCAAGGTTGCATTTCTCAGTGATCTCTAGTCCAAACATTTAGCAGCCATGTACACTCAAACCTTGGCAAGCACTGAGAATATTTCTCATTGACCATTAAACCCAAGCATATTAAAACACCTTAGGTTAGTATCTTCTCATATACCTTAACAATTAGAAGCAGCTAAGCCTTAGAGAATTCCAGAGACAACTTAAGCACAATCCAGACACTGACAAGAGATGCCACCCTACCACCAGTGAACCCTCAACTACTTCCGAAATCATTCAAGGCAACCACAACACCAACTATTGTCAAACCCTCATCTCCCCTTCACCCCCCTTCAAACAACTACTAATGAATAGTAATACTATAACTTTAATCAATCATATCTCTATCATCACAATGTCATTCTTTGCCCATAGCCACCCCTTGCACCAGAAAGACTACGGATCCTATTTTGATCACCCATGTCTTAGGGTTTTGAACCAAGCATCACTACTGAGATAGGCGATCACCTATTTTTTGAGTTCATAATGATCATTGTTCAACACGAGCCTCACAAGGGCACTGACAAAATTTCTTTTAGTGACATGTACTCTCTGATTTCTCAACAACCTTGATTTTCATGTAATGAACATTTTGAGTTCTCAGTGATCATAGAGATTTTTTTGTCAACGACCACTAAACCCGAAGTCAAGGAGTCTAACCCTATAATTTTCAGTGACTGCCTTTATAAAGTTTTTAGCGATCTTTAAAATCATAATCTTCAACATCCTCTTTCTCGCTATTCACCTTTTGGCCCTCTAGAATTTTGGTGAATGCTGAGATTAAAATCTTAGCGACCACCAAGTTAGCATAGGATGATCAGTGAACACTGAGATTATTGAAATCTCAATGACTGCTGAGAATTGTTGACTTCATTAAAACTGTTGCCTACTTCTTTCCTTCAACTTCTCACCCAATTTCCTATTTTAGTCAGTTGAGTAGGAGTGACCCCATTCTATTGATAAATTGAATTTTAGAAAGCATGCAAAATGTCATCAACAACCTCAGACTCCTTGAACAAAAGAGCAACTTCCCTAGATGGGATAGAGAAGGAAATCAACCTCATCGGCAATGCCCTCAACAAAGTTCAAGGCATGCCTGAAGAAAAGAGAGTAAGTGTGCAACTTAGGAAGGAACAATATGAAGCTCTACTAGGTAATGAATCCCTAGTGTCAGATGAAGAACCTCACCAATCTGAGGAGATGAACACTTCTGCATTCACCCCTTCTGAGGAAAAAATGAAGACAAAGAAGAAGAAGAAGGCGTTAAAGGCTGCTCTAGATGCCCTAACACATAAGAAGAAGAAGACATCATCACTTCTTGGGGCAACATCGTCAGTTGAACTGATAGACGCAATCGCTAGCAAGACCCAAGTGTCAACAAACAAGGGACACAAGGGATTGAAGATGGTGTTCCAACCTCTAGACCAGGAGCACCACAAAAAATATAAGATGTTCATGAGAACAAATACGTTCAAACTGACATGATATAAAGATAGCGAGGACTTCAAGGAGCTAGGACTCCACAGTCGCATCAAGGAGTTTCTAAAGGGGATAAACCTCTGCGACATATGCATGGTAGCTCAAAAATCTTACATGGGCCTCACCACCGAGTTCATGTATTCTCTTATGAAGGCGTTTGTCAAAGATAAAGAGAAATATGAGGTAGGAGGGGGATACTAACTATAAGTAAAAATGGGAGGCAACAATTTTTATGTAATGGAGAACATATTGAATGATATATTTACAGCAACACAAGAGCAAGCCAAAGCATGTATGGAGGCAAGATATGATAGGATGCAATTGGGTTTAGCAGTCATGAAACTTGGGAAAGGCTTATCAGGGAGACCAAGCACAGCCTAAGAAAATCCAAAGAGGTCCAGATAAACTCCTATTTCATCAAAGTGAATCAGAAAATCATTGCTAACTGGGTGTTTGCACCTTTAAAACTGAAAATGTAACTAGAGGGGACCTTTTCCTAATCCGGTCTATGTTATAAAAGTGACATGTCAACATCAGGAGATTCCTTATTGACAATCTATGCACATCCACATGCAAAGAAAATAAGTAGAAGACAAAGGAATTTTGCATGGGAGGCCAAATAGCTCTTATTATATCTTACTTCATTGACCTAAAAGAATTAATACAACATGAGGTGACTAAAGGATACAACCAGGTTGACATGAACTACCTCATCATGTCTGGGATAATCAAACAAAAAAAGGAAAAGTGCTTTATAAGGAAGCCAAATCAAACATTCTCCTTTCCCTCCCTGAATTGAGATACTATGACGCTCACAAACTAAGGCCAACTAGAGAAGATATAGGCAAAATGTTATCTGGTGCAATTGGAAGAGTTGTAGACCCACCTTCTACAAGAAGAAGAATGAGAACAAGAAGCAGAACCAATGAAACCAAGAACGAGGGAGAAACTACTAGTCAGAATCTACAAGGTAGTCTCCCAAGAACCAACATTAGCACCAAAGTCATTTCGGACACAAGCATAAGAAGTAGGAAGTATGGAGAAGCTGATTTAAATAGATTAGGTTGCATTCAATATAGAAGAGGTTGAAGTTTATGCCAATGCTCATCCTAGCTCAACCTTATATAAACAAGTTCCCAAAGAACATGCATTAACTACAGACGGACAACCAAATAGTACAAATAATGTCTGGTCAAAAGGAGAAGAATCAAACAAGCTACAGAAGGCACCATCACCACTAGAAAAAGTAGGTTTCGATTAGCTACTAGAGCCAGAGAAACCAACTCCATCTCAACATGAAGCCAAGAAGGAATTACTGCCATCATCAACTAGCATAGTGAATGTAACCACAATACCACTGTGCAGACAACAATGATCAACAAGTCTGGGAGAAGAATTGGGGCGTCAATTTGATGTTATCTCTGAGAAAATACAAAGCTCTTCTTCCAATACACTCCTTATTTCTTCTAGCCTGCAAGTACTAACTACACAGGTAGAAAGCCTAGATGATAGGACAAAAACCCTCCCCCAGTTCATGCAGGACATACTCACTAGCCAAAGAGCAATTATGCAAACAATTCAAGCTATGGCAGTGGAGATGGCAGAACTGAGGAAGGAGAGGGACGAGATGCAAAGAGATAGAGAAATCATGCACAAAGAGCATAAGGAGTGCCTATATGAGATGGAGGAAGAATGACATTAGATGGAGGAGTGGCATGCTATAAAAAGATCAAATCACATAGTCAACCCTTCACTGTAGCAAGCATCTTAAAGTCCCTCAAACCAAGATGAACAAAAAGATGAAGAGGCTGCAAGCATGTCTGTACTACCTAGAGAGATGTTAGTCAGGGAAGAAGAGCAGCCACCACATGAAGAGGCATCTACAACCAAAATCAACACCACGGTGCAAGATTTAGATTTAAACTCTCCAGCCAAAAAGGATGGCTTGGTCCTCAAAAACCAACCTGTAGGAGAAGGAGTCAGGTACGAGGAGGCAATCACTGAAAATTCCATAACTTATGACGATGTGATGCTCAGTAGGTACCCAGACGAAATGAAGATAGGTATGGAAATTGATTAGTCTACCTACAAGATATGAACCATAACAAACATAATGACGTCATATACGACATAATGTTGACCACCATCCTTACCGTGCTAGATGAAATGATGCTCGAGACAACACTGGAAGAGTCAACACCACCAATGGATGTTGCATCTACAACAACAATGCCACCCTCACCAGAAATTCTAACAACACGTACACAAGACAAGGTGTTGATAGAAACAACAAAGATAGTAGGTGAAGGGATCTCAGATGGAGATGAAGGTGTCCTTGCCTCTTTCTCCATAGGTTCATCACTAAGGGAACATAGTCCACCACCAGAAGTAGCACCAAGAGGACCAATGCCTCCCCCACTACCTTACAAGCTGATGGGCTTGGACATGCCATCGGTGTCCCACATTCATGTAGGGATGTTAATGTTCTGGCAGACATATTACATGACAGCCTGCCTGCAGTAGATTTTATATACAACAACCAAGGGAGAATTCTTACTAGAGAAAATTTTTGGTGTGCCATTGAACACGGGTTGTACCTTAGCAGCATGAAGGAACTCCTCCACCTTGAATAGACTTTTGTGTACTCATACAAGAGAAGGAACACAATTTGTCATGTTGCCTATCTGAACCTTTAAAGACTAGGAATTGATCATGCTAGATCTATATAATCAGAAGATGACAATTTACAACTATTGCGGTGATGAGTTGCCCAACACTTCTCTTGTGTTTAAAAGAAAAGAAGCATGTGACATTCTAAAGGTGTTGATATGCCTCCAATGTGCCATCTAGAAGGCCAGAGCCCACCATGTCTCTTACTGGAAAAACTTCACAATAAATACCAAGGTTGCATAAGAAGTACAAGGGTCAGTGGATAGTGCATTCATCATAGTATGCCTAATTGAAGTAGTCAACAAAGGCATCCCCTTTGAAGATATGTTTCATGAAGACATGCATGGACTTTATGGTATATATGTGATGGACGTTATCTACAATCATCGTTTCTTCAATGACCCGATGATGCCCCCTGATGTAGTGCCTCATAGGCTACATACAAGGGTATGACTACCTGAGAAGCAGCCATGGTGTGAGAAGATGTGAACCCTAAGGAAGGACCCTTCTAAACCTATGTGGGCATCAAAATAGGAGGTAGGATGGTGAGAGGAGAAATGTGATGTCCCCAGATTTTCTAAAACTTAATCTAATGTTTGACGTCCAAATTGAAACTCACCTTAGTGAGAATCCCAATTTAAACACCACACACTAGGCTAAGAAGAAGAAAAATAGAGTAAGTCAAAAGGAAACAACAATAGCACATGCACATGTACAAGAAACAAACCACAACACATGTTCACCATTCAACATATAATTACATAATTAATTGTAACAACATTTGATTTTATATATTGAACAAAAAACTTTTACATATACATGTACTACCACTAAACAACAAGATATTAAGACAACAAGTCCAGCTGTACATCTACTATCCTCACAACTCTCAACTATCCTGGTTCTTCAAGAGCATATGTCCACAAACCTAAACAAAAGATTACATGTGGTACACATCAGCACAATATTCAAGAATATTGTATTGAGTATGCCAACGTGTCTTTTTATATACCTCTCATTACTAAGTTTGGCAATAAGATAAAACTAATACTTGGCAGTTATAAAGAAATATAAGAAAAGGAATATACTTTCACAAATATGTTCATTAACATAAGAGAAAACATATTTTAAGCTCATTTTCCATTATATCATCCATGCATTTACTACCTAAGAGTTGAATGCATTAAGGCCTTTATGATCTACTACCAAAGAGTTTGAGATCATTATACATGTAATCTACTACCAAAAAGTTTGAGATCATTATACATGTGATCTACTACCAAAGAGTTTGAGATCACTTCAAAGTACTATACTACCAAAGAGTTGAAGTACTTTACTTTTCAACACTTTACTAACAAAAAGTTGAAGTGCTTGGATATAATGGAATATAATTATTATGTTTCATGTGTTCATAGCCATAAGTATGGAAAATCAATCAAGATATCATAAAAAAACAATGATTTCATCCAATATCATATGCCAAGGGTTTACAACACATATAATGCAAGCATACTGTATAATAAGCCAAGTAAGAGGTAATGGCGTACCTTGATCAAGAGATATTATAACCATCAACTATTCCTCATGTCAACTCTAACCTTTGTTCAACCCTGATTAAGACAAGATCACATATCACCATCTGGTTCTCATCATCTTAACCCTAGTCGTGTTCATTAGGGTTTGACTTAGTCATTAGGATATTTGCTTATTTACTTGTCTTATCTTCTCATCTTTACTTGTATTCTTGTCTTAGAATCATCTTATTGGTCTTAATTTTTGATTGTGTTATAGGATAGGGTTAATCATTTGAACATCAGGTTCCATTTCATTTTGTGCATGTATTAACCATAGAGTATATTCATTAAGCATATTAGGATTTATATCACATTAAGAGCAACCATAATTGTATACCATGATTTATGTGAATCATTGTGTTCTTAGAATTACTTATACATTTCCAATTACTGATATGATCTCAATCTGTAATAAGGGTTTCTTGAACATATTTGTAATTATTGCATATTAATTAGGGTTACTAGCCCTAATTAACCATATGGAGATAATTACATGATTTTACACATCAATATTATATTATTTGACCTCAAGTGGATTATACATCGAATTTAGGAGTTACTGACACATTCTCATAATTTTAGGCCATCATTTGATATTTATTATCCATCAAATAAGTATAATACATCTTGCATGATATCACTGATATTTAAGCATCAAACTATTGATATGATGGTTCCATGTTATTCTACGCATTTTTTTGACAATTTTGGTATATTATTTGTATTTTTCTAATAATCAAGTTATTTATTGTGACTTATTGAAGATAAGAGAAATTACTGAAGATTTACCCTTTTACGTCCAATGGGACGCTGACATGCGGCTCCTTACGGTGCGGCCTTCAGCTCCTGGCCCACGATGAGTTGACTGATTTAGGTTGGTTTGCATCAGGTTTAACTGGACCTGGTTGAGACGAGTCTAGTTTGATTGATTCTTTGACTGTTCGGTCCTCTCTTCTCCCCCTTTCACGTTCAAAGCCCGACACATGCCCTTTCTATCCACGTGCATGAACACCGCCGCCCGCCTGTTCTCAAATGCTTCCGTGGGTTCAGATATCAGTGATGGGTTTCAAAGGATCGGTCCCCTGTGAATAGCTTGTCCATCCATCCTCCACTAGTCTCAGTGTTACAACATGTTCCTAGCTTTGCTGGTAATCCTAGAGTTTAAGATAATCTTAATGTTTGTCATGCTTTTGTTAGTAATATTCTATCTTGTACTTTATATTAATAATATTCTATCTTATGCTTTATATAAACTTTAGTAACCTTAAATACTTGTTTGGGAAACTCATAATCATGACGTTAGCATACTATAAAGATCTGAGTTGGAGTTAATATAGCATTAACCCATACATGTATGTAAGAAGAGAGTTAATGACATTGGAGGAAATAAATAATAAATATTTTTTTTGAAAATATTATCAAAATAATATTTTATGATTATAAAGAATTCAATCATGAATCCAAAAAAAAATAATAATAAATCAAATCAGAGTTAAAATGAGAGAGTTATGCCCTTTTTAGTAAACATGTATAGAGTGTCGCAACCGTGGTGCTGTGTCGTGTGTCGCGACCGTGACAAATGCCGCCCAAGACAGCCAATTGTAAAACGATCATATCTCGGGCTATACATATCAGTTTTCAACGAAATGAAGTGTGTTGGAACCGCAATTTGACCCTCTATCATCTTAGAGTCTTTTTTAACGAGATTGCAACCTAGAAGGTGATTTCTAGGGTGATTTTTGTTGAAGAATGTAAAGAATGAAGGAAATTCAAAGGGTTTTCCATAGATTCGACTTGGTAAGTAGTTTAATTGTTGATTTTTCCTTCTCTTCATTTCCCGTTGCTCAAAATTCCTAATCCCATGAAATTGAGGTTTGTCTTAACCTCCGATCATCATACTATTCCTAAAAAATACCTACTTTAGGGTTGAAAGGAAGAAGAAACTGCTGACTTGTTAGGGTCTTGATATGGATTCAAGATTTTCAAGGATGGGCTACATTTTTAGGGTGTTTTCAAACCATATTGTGAGTGGGTACTTTAATTAAATAGTAGATTAAAAAATCTTCAATTTCTTAGTATGCGAGTACAAACCCTAAGTTGCCTTTTTGATCTAGCTTTTTCAAGATGATATGAAATGGATTATTTCTCTGTTGTGATGAATTTTAGATTATGAAATAACATTTGAAATGATTGTTGTGAGACCCCTAGCCTTGCTTAAAATGTTGAACAAGCTTAATTATCATTATTTCATTATTTTAACCCTAATCTAACCTTGTTATGTGCTTTGAAATCATAAGACAAGATTAAGTTTCAAATCCGGTCCAATTTGGACACTTTTTGAGCAAGTTATGCAATTTTATGCACATTTTGAACTTTTTTGCAATTTACCCAATTCAGAAGTTTTCTTTACAATTTATCACATGCATTTTGTTCTTTGTATTTTTACACATCATTCTTGAGCTTTGTGAGACATGGGGCAGCTACTTAAACCTTTGTTTGAAGGTGTTTTCCTAGAGGGTAGTTTAGGGTTTACCCCTTCATGGATGAGCTACATGTAGTAGCTATCAACTAATGAATTATATGTTTTTCTTGGAAAATAAAGAAATGAGGGATAATCATGTCTCTATGGATGGTTGGGGAGATACTTGTTTGTGCTTGTATATTATTAATAGTTTAAGGCCATGGACACTTGGAAAGATACTAGAACTTCAACTTTTTCTTTTTCTTTATCTTAAAGTTTCATATACTTATCCCTAAGCACCCAAATGAGTCATTTGCTCTCCAAAATTCCCTACTTATATGAACCTCATTCTCCCACTATGATTCTACAAATTTCCTATCCATGGAAGAAAAAAGCGGGGATCTTCTTGAAAAAAGAATGTAGGGTTGCAATTGACTTCATTTTAGGGATTGAAAAGCTTCCTTCTAGTGATGGTGACCTAAAAGAGTAAGAATCCTCTTCATTCCTTTGTTTATTTCTTTTTTATCCTTCCTCCTACCTTTCTCCAGGTTGGAACTTTTTTGTTCTATGGTAGAAATTTCTCTAAATCTCTAAAACCCTACCTTTCTTGCTCCTTATGCTTAGGGTTTGCTCATTTGATGAAAAAAAGGTGCTAGGTGGATGAGTTCACATCTTATACTTGAGTTCTACCCTACCTGCTCAAGTTTTATTCTATTTGAGATTTCATCTTCTCATTAGAGGCAAGTTTTATAACTTGCTCCACGTTTATTACTTACGATAAGCTTGCTTGCTCATGATCTTGATTTTAAATGATGATCCATGCACTAAAAAGCTATGCTTGACTTGGATTTCAATTTTTATAATGTTCCCTGTTCTGATTTCAGTTATAGATGAACTTGTGATCATGTTTACTTTATTCCTAAGGTATAATAAGACTTGGATCAGGTTGGTTTGACAACCAATGGTGCTAAACACCTGTCAACCAATGGTCAATTTTAAGGTTTAAAGTTGATTTCTTCTATAAACACATGACTCAATGGTGGTACCATTGCAACAACCGATGGTGTTGTCTTCATGACAACTGATGGTGGTGACCAAGGGTGTCAACTAATGTTCACCCCTTTGGCCATGTGTTGGCCTAATTAGAAGCCTAGTGATTAACAACTAAGTACCTGAATGATGCTATCAATCAATGGTGATATTAGTTTGATATTTGATGTTGCTTAATGAATATAGTGCTGATCTAACAACCTATGGTGACTTAATGGTCACTAATGATGGTGGATCATGTCCCCAAAACCTATGGCGAGTTAATCATATAGTTATAACATCAATTAAACCCTAGACCAATGGTTTCTTGAATCACTTGATGCAATGGTCTGACTTATACCGTAATTGATGGTTTTAACATATGAACTTGACCCAATGGTCGAGATATAATGTTCATTCCTCCAATAAGTAGCATGGTGGATAATGTAATATGTTGGTCCTAATAATGTGATTTAGATGGTTTCCTTTATATGATCAACATAAGGAGCTTTCTTGTTGACAATGGATGGCTTGTTTTAAATGAACAATCGATTGTGAGTTTTACCCTACTCTCTCTGGAACTTTTTGTGTTGTTAATAAAGGGATGTCTAGGGTTAGATGGTGACTCTTTCTATTGAAAAAATCAAGGACTTCATAGGTAGTTTATCCAATGTGTTTACTTATGTAAACAACCAATGGTCTTACCTTTTAAACATCCAATGGTTCTGGGTGACATTTGTGGTATGGTGATATGCGTTGAATGATGATGGAAAAAATGGAGGGTTACCCTTAATAAGGTAGTCTTACCTATTCACTCATGTGAATAGAAGGGATGATAACCATATTGTGTTGATATGTTACCCTAACGAGGTATCACTCTTTATACCTAGCTTTAATATAAATAAATGATGGTAATTGGGTATGAATAGTCCTTGAATGATTAATATAATCATGGAGTACTCTCTTATTGTTGTTGAAACCCTGGTATGCTATAACCTGATGGCTACACCTTGATTTATATGTGGGTTTATACTTGAGAATAGTATGGAATGTGATGATGATGCTTCACCTTATGTATCCATGGTCCAATGGGGATGCTTTGAGTTAGGATTTGGGTATAAGTGCTAATTAGTAACATTAATATAATTTATCTTGTTGAACCTAAATTTAATGCAAATAGATAAAGATGAGTATTCATGTTTAACATTCTTATATGATGGAATGATGGTGAATTAACCTCCTTAATACGATCATAACCTTAACATGTTAATTGGTGGTTATCATAGCCACATGGTTGATACTTTCTTGTGCTAAACATGTGCATTATGAATATGATGAGGGTTGATCATATCTAGATTCCTTGCATGTTGATGTAATAAAGGAATGTTCTTAATGTTAATATGACCCTGCTATGATTGTTTATGAATAACTCCTAACTCATTAATTCAATATTGTGTTGATCTAGTTTATTATATGTAAGTGAAGTTGTTGAGCCCTTCTATAAGGCATGGAATGATAATGATGATCTTGCAGGGAATAGTATGATGGTCTTGATGACCTTTGGGCATGGCTGAGCCCTGAATGAGGTGTAATTCTCTTGTTTTTATAAGGGTTGATATCCTGTGATATTGTGAAAAGGATTTATATCTTGTGATAGTATGATGACTAGTGTAGCCTCATGAATGACAAGTGAATAGTACCATGTGATCATGAGATGAGAAATTATGTTTCACATGTTTTATATCTTTTGAAGTTGTGATATTTATATGCTTGTTAGAAGTGAATTAGGGAATGTAAGTCCACTTGTTTGATGTAGCCTTAATTCACCCAATTGGCATAACTAATCAAGTGAAACTCTAATCATGTAATGCCATGTGCCATAGATCCATCAGAATGTTAGAACTTGCCAGATGGTGAAATGAGTATTCCTAAGGGAAACTCGGAGTGCATACTGATGAGTATGTGGGGTGCTTGTCATCTTGAATTCAAGTGTTTGGGGAGGATGACTTTGGTCATACCTAGCCCTCAGTTTGAGAAAGACTACGGTCGTGTCTCGGTGATTATATATGTGACAAGATTGGAGGAAAACTATGGTTGTACCTCTGTTGGTAGGGTATGCGTACCCACCTCCTTTCACTAGTGTCGTGACTTGTACCAAGGACGGACTAGGCTATTAGTAGCTTGACCTTATGTGTCACTGTGGCGGACCCGTACTGACTAGGGGCAAAGAAGATCTTAGGAGTCCGGCTCTTCCTAGATCTTATATGGCACTGATTTCGACTTAGTAGTGGTTAGTTGGATATTGAGTACTATCCTCAAATTCCTTAGGGTATAATAAAAGATGTAAGACAACCATGTAGCATATCTGTTTATGGTTATACACAATGCTTCATATTGGATGATAACCCTTGTTTGCTTTCTTTTCACTGAGATCATGTATAGTACACTAAGTGATAATAGATATACTTATGTTGCAGTTATGCTCATGTTGTAAACATGCTTATGTTGTCAAATATACTGACACTAATGGTTAAGATGTTGCTGCTATCTATGTTTAATATTGCTAGCCATGCCTATGTAATTAGAAATGCTTAAACTACTAATCATGACTATGTAGTTCATTTTGTTATGATGTTAGTTCTACTTATGATATAGATCTGTTCCCTTTATTTGAGATGCCAATATTGATAGCCATGTTATGTTACTAGACATATTAATGATGTCAGGTAGGGTTGTCAATGGGTAAGGGTAAACCTGTTTACCCTTTACCCATACCCTGTAGGGGAAGGGCAAGGGTAAAGGATTTTCTTACCCTTTACCCGCCTACCCGCTACCCTCTAACCCACTACCTTAGTGGGTAAGGGTAAGGGTAAGCCATTACCCATACCCTCTAACCCGCTACCCACCAATATTTATGTATAATATATTGAATGTATGGTCATATGTTGTTTGAATCTATGTAATATTTAATTTTATTGGGTCATCATTTTAAATAATACATGATATTGTTTTCTACTTCTTATATTTTTAACTTGGTTGTGTATGCAACACAGTTTTGGAGGTGCAAGACACATGTATATATGTAGTCTATGTTTCATTAAGTTATTTGTAGTGTAAGGCAAACATGTATATAATAACAAGATTTAATCTTTAATGTATCATTTAATACATATGTGAGGTAGTGTTATCTATTTTATTTGTGCTTTATATTTTTGGTTGCAACAACATTTTAGAGGGTATAAGATATGCATGTTTCTAAGAATAACTCTATGTCATATTGTCCTTTAATATCATTTTAACGTAGCAGTCTTAATCTACTAGGAATAATTTATTTTTTCACACACCAATGCTAGGGCACTACCATTTGTACATGCATTCAATACAACAATTGTAGAATATTACTTAGAAACATTTTGGATATTTAAAATCCATTATGGAACATCTTGATATTTCACTCAAATAAATGAATGTACTAGCTAGACCATTATTGTTAATATTACCAAAAATTTGAAGATGACATATAAATTCCCCACTTAACCCTTACCCTCCCCATTTACCCTGTGGGTAAGAGGGTAAGGGTAAGGGGAGGGTAAGGATAATGGTGGAGTGGGGAATTAACCTTACCCTTACCCGCCAAACTTGGTGGGTAAGGGAAAGGGTAAGACCTTACCCTCCCCATACCCTCCCCATTGACAACCCTATGTCAGGGATGCTTATGCTACTAGATTGCTTGTTTTGTTAGCAAGGAATATGATGATAGTCAGATTAATTATAATGATTGTTATTAGATGCAATTTGATGATATTTTAGTAGATATCTATCCAAAGAAATGGATTTTTTTAATCTATATATTCATTGATGATCATACTTGTTGCTAAGATTAATTGCTCAATCTGTTTAGCATACTTGAACTGTTCAATCTGTTCAATTGATTATTAAATACTCCAACTGCTTAGTTATCTACTATTTAAAATGTTGTAATCAATAAGCGTTGTTGGAGGTTATATCTCTTGTTGGGACATGGGTCTTACCCTTGTGGTTTGCCACATTTTTTTTAGGTAATCGGCAGTGATGAAAACAAACATGTGGTAGCAAAGAGGAGCTACAGTAATGAATCTTTGAGAAAGTTGATTAGATGTCTAGTGTGTCCTAGAGTCGTCCCTGTACTCTTAGGTCCAGGTGCGAAAAGTTTGTATATGGTGTTTCACACAAATCAGACTTTTATTAGCATACTAATGCTTCTTTGTGTGGCATATACGAATATTGTTCTCCTATTTATATATGTTGTAGCTAAGATGATAGAAAAATTTGTATCCAATTCTTGGCATAGTATGGATATAAAAAAGATGTTGGTCTCTTATTCAAATGTTTCTGAGTAGGTGTTGACGTTGAAATCAGTTTTAGTTTACCCATATTTTTGGGTATGTGATTAATGAGTGATTGATTGTGCTTTATTTTTTGAGTAATCTCATTTAGTGTAATGGGCTATCACAAGTTGGTATCAGAGCTTTAGGTTCATCGAGTCTATAGGGACACTAGGACTTAGGACTAGGATGATGTGAATATTAGGAATATGAGATAAAAATATGGTGCAAACTGCCTAATCTCAGTATTTGGGTGCCCTGGCTAGGTATTCAATTATTAAAGAAAGGTATGGAACTCTTAGATTGTTATCTTTCTGATTACTCTATTCAAGTAGTCATTTTAAGACAATCTAAACAGCATAATGAATAAGAAATCCTAGTGTGAATATCTCAATCCTACCTTAAATAAGATGAGAACTGTATCATTATCTTTTAAAACTTGAATGTTTGGTAACTATAAGAGAAAGATACAACACCATGAAATCTAAATCTGAATACAAATAAGGAAAATAGGAGTTCTTGAAGATGTGATTCAAGAAGATAATAAAGTAAATGACAGATAAGTTTATGCTTATAAAGTGATTCAATGTATGAAATCTACATAAGATGGAGAGAACTCCAATAATAAGTATAAAATTAGAAGATAAATGAGAATAATGACAAAGGAATATGGTGGAACCTGAGTTAATCTTAGATCAACTTATGTATGTAAGAAAATTTTAATGTAAAATCAGCATGGCATGTGAAAGAAATTAAGGGAGATGATCCTTGTTTAATGAAGAAAATTTGGAATATGATGATTTACTTGTTGATAAGTGGTTGAAAAACATAATAAAATAAGAGAACATACCCAAGTATGATAAATAGTCATCAAGGAAGGAGTAATGAGATATGTTATTCATGATTATTCCTATGCTAATGGCAAGGAACCCGAAATAAAAAAGGTAAAATGATACGTAAGAAGTTGTAACTTGCATAATCAAAATAGAATTGGTTAACGTTTTGCTAGTGACCCTTGAACAATGTTGCTATGATGTGGGAAGTATATTTCCTTTCTAGGGAATAGCTTTCAAGTGGATCATTGCCACTTGGTATGTGTGGATTCATTGTAAACATGAGGGTTGATAGCTTATTATAGCATAAGGCTACTTGGACTATGGTTCCAAGATCATAAAGTTTGTGATGAGTTTGCTTTTGAGCCTTCCAATAATTAGGAAGACTCCTCTTATATATCTTGAGATTTTTTATGTTGGTAAAATTATATGAGATAAGGATGTGAGTTCCTTATAGAACATGAGGTGGATACAAAGGAATGAATCCTAGTATCCAAGATGTATCAACGGTATGGGAAGTATGTGAAGGTTGGAGATGTTTATTAAATGAACATTACAAGTATTCCTCTCCCTTAGAGAGAGAAAGAGAGTTGATGGTGACCCTATAAATGTTGTTTGGAAGGAATAACAAAAGTGATTCTATAATGTTGTGTATGGTTCAATGATATCTAGATAAGACCACTATCAAGGATAGATGGTTTGTTGATCAATAGATATGTGATACCGTGTTTCTTTAAGATAAACCCATGATTAAATATCAATGCATAAGAGTTATATTAGCTGACATAATTTACATGACCATGATGAGTTTAGGGTTATGCTCTTTAGACTAACCAATGTACAAATAAAATTTATGAATAGGAGGAACAAAGTGTTCCAGTAATGTCTTACAAGTTATATCAAGCTTTGAATGATGACATCTCAAGGTATTTCAGATATGGTCAGTAACATGGTCAACATCTTTGCTAAACCTTAAAAATGTTGAAGCAACTATACTTATGTGTGACAACTTTAGAAAGAGTGAGATGGGGTTGATTCAATGTCTTTATGGGATCATGATATGTCTTCGAAGTAGGTTGTGTAAATCCTAGTAAGGTGAAGATAGTGTTGTTGTTTCAACCCTAACAAGGTTGACTAGGAATGATGTTTCCTTGTATGGAATGACAGGTGCCAGCGTCAGCATATGTTTTGATGCTGAAGAAGAATTGATAAGTGATCCAGTGTTAGTGTAACTAGGAAGAAAACAAAAGAGGATGGATACTTCTCCTTTTTTATGCTTCAAGGAATGGTATGGGATACATGCCATGATTGGTAAAAAGCTAGCAATTATGACTTTTGACTAATGTGTTGATACAATAGATATAATTTGAGGATGATAGCTAGAATTTAAAGTTGAAAATTACTATTAGATTTATACAGGTGGCACAACAAGTTTCTATGCTCAATATTTGCAAATGTCTTCTTATGTGGGGGTTTCTGTGTTGTCCCAAGATAAGATGTGTATGAATTGAAAGAGAAGAACATGACCTCTATAAGCGTGATGTGACATTACCATAATATGGAAGTAACCATATGTAATATTTAGGATGATGTGCAAGAGAAGTATCCATCTATGTGTACCTTGGATGTCGGGGGAGAAATCCCTATTAGGGGTTTATGGTTGTGAGACCCCTAACCTTGCTTAAAGTGTTGAACAAACTTAATTATCATAATTGAATTATTATAACCCTAATCTAACCTTTTTATATTCTTTGAAATCATAAAACAATCTTAAGTTTCAAATTTGGTCCAATTTTGACACTGTTTGAAGAAGTTATGCAATTTTATGCACATTTTAGACTTTTCTGCAATTTACCCAATTGAGAGGTTTTCTTTGAAATTTATCACTTGCATTATGTACCTTGTATATTTGTTTCTCATCATTCTTGATCTTGGTGAGCCATAAGGGACCTATTTAAACCTTGGTTTGAAGGTGTTTTCCTCAAGGGTAATTTAGGGTTTACCCCTTCATGGATGAGCTACCTTTAGTAGCTATCAACTAATGAATTATTTGTTTTTCCAAGAAATTCAAGAAATGAGGGATAATAATGTCTCTATGGATGGTGGGGGATCTGCTTGTGTGTTTGCTTGTATATTCTTAATAGTTTAAGGCCATGGACACTTAGACAGATACTAGAACTTCAACTTTTTCTTTTTCTTTATCTTAAAGTTTCATATACTTATCCCTAAGCACCCAAATGATCCATTTTCTCTCCAACACTTCCCTCATTATATGCACCTCGTTCTTCCTCTGTACTTCTATGAATTTTCTGTCCAAGGAAGAAGAAATAGGGGATCTTCTTGGAAAAAGAATCTAGGGGTTGCAATTGACTTCATTTTAGAGGTTTGAAAAGCTTCCTTCTAGTGATCTTGACCTAAAAGAGTAAGAATCTCCTTCTTTACTCCATTTATTTCTTTTTTTATCCTTCCTCCTACATTTATCCAGGTCATAACTGTGTTTTTCAATGGTAGACATTTCTCTAACGCTCTAAAACCCTGCCTTTCTTGGTCCTTATGCTTAGAGTTTGCTCATTTGATGAAGAAAGGTACTAGATGAACGAGTTTACATCTTATACTTGAATTTTCTACCCTAACTTATAGAGTTTTCTTCTATTTGGGATTTCATATTCTCATTAGAGGCAATTTTTATAACTTGCTCCACATTTACTGCTTACCATAAGCTTGCTAGCTCATGTTCTTGCTTTTAAATGATGATCCATGCACTAAAACGTTATGCTTGACTTGGATTTTGATTTTTATAATGTTCCCTATTCTAATTTAAGTTATAGATGAACCTTTGATCATGTGTACGTTATTCCTAAGGTATAATATGACTTGGATGAGGTTGGTTTGACAACCAATGGTGCTAAACACCTATCAACCAATGGTCAATTTTAGGGTTTAAAGTTGATTTCTTATATAAACACATGACTCAATGGTGGTACCATTGCAATAACCGATGGTGTTGTCTTCATGAAAACTGATGGTGGTGACCAAGAGTGTTAACTGACGTTCACCCCTTAGGTCAGGTGTTGGCGTAATTAGAACCCTAGTGATTAACAGCTAAGTACCGTAATGATGCTATCAAACAATGGTGATATTAGTTTGATATTTGATGTTGATTAATGAATAAAGTGCTGATCTAATAACCTATGGTGACTTAATGGTCAGTAATGATGGTGGATCATGTATCCAAAACCTATGGTGAGTTAATCATATATTTGTAACATCAATTAAGCCTTAGATAATTGGTTTCTTGGGTCACTTGATGCAATGGTCATGCTTATACTGTAATTGATGGTTTTAACATATGAACTTGACCCAATGGTCAAGATCTAAAGTTCATTCCTCCAATAAGTGGAATGATGTCTAATGTAATATGTTGATCCTAATAATGTGATTTAGATGGTTTCCTTTATATGATCAACTTAAGGAGCTTACTTGTTGACAATGGATGGCTTGTTTTAAATGAACAGTCGATTGTGGGTTTTACCCTACACTCTATGGAAATTTTTGTGTTCTTAATAAAGGAATGTCTAGGGTTACATGGTGACTCTTTCTATAGAACAAATCAAGGACTTCATAGGTGGTTTATCCAAGGTGTTTACTTATGTAAACAACCAATGGTCTTACCTTTTAAACATCCAATGGTTCTGGGTGACATTGTAATACGGTGATATGGGTTGAATGATGATGGAACAAAGGGAGGGTTACCCTTAATAAGGTAGTATTACCTATTCACTAATATGAATAGAAGGTATGATAACCATATTGTATTAATATGTAACCCTAACGAGGTATAGATTGTTATACCTATCTTTAATATAACTAAATGATGGTAATTGGGTATATTTAGTCCTTGAATGATTAATACAATCATGGAGTACTCTCTTATTGTTGTTGAAACCCAAGTATGCTATAACACGATGGCTACACCTTAATTTATGTGTGGGTTCATACTTGATAATAGTATGGAATGTGATGGTGATGCTTCACCTTATGTATCCATGGTCCAATGGGGATGTCGTAAGTTAGGATTTGGGTATAAGTCCTATTTTTTTTGGGCCATATCGACTAAGATCAGTTACATCAGCAAACTAAACTAGAGAATAAACGACTAAAGACAGATTTATCTGATATACATGTTTGAAGAGCACTAGTAGGGCATCTACTCCAATCCGTAGGCAGTGATGGTTGTTTTAGGAAAAATTTGGCTAGCATGTCGGTGAGCTTGTTCTGGTCTCTCGTCAGGTGCACTATATCTTGTATCTTTGCCCTCTGGAGGTGCTCGTGGGTTCTCATAGTAATCGTGAGATATTTCGGAGGAGGTTCAGCATCACCTTTGATCCACTGTACTGCGTTCCAGGGGTCCGAGATGATGATCCCGGTCTGGATGTGGTTATCCAAAGACAATACCACACCCTGTAAGATAGCTTTCAGTTCTCCATGAATTGCATCAACGCCGACGATCATCGTTGCAGATCCTGTGATCCACTCTCCACTAACAGTCCTAGCGATTGCGCAGGCGCAGGAACGGTTGGTAGCGGAAGATGTGGCCACATCCACTGTAATGATAGAGGATGAGCTTTGAATTTGCTGGACAATATTTGGAGCCTTCACTTCTACAGTAATCGTGGATGTTTGACAGAAAGCATTGCGTAAAGAGATTGCTTCAGCGTAGCATTGCACCGCAAGAACCTGATGAGGGATGGCTCTATGTGCGAAAATGAATGTGTTCCTATTTTTCCACAACTTCCAGCAAGTAACGGCGAATACAGTACCCCAATCACGCACATTACGCAATGTATGGAGATTATACTCGAGCCAGTCTTTGACATCGGTGCTTGTGAAAAAATGGATGGCTTCAGTCGGCAGTAAGTGAGACCATGTCGATTTGGCTTCTTTACAGTCTCGGATTGCATGAATGCAGTCTTCTTCTAAAGCTTCACAGCGTGAGCATCTGGCGTCATCAGCTATCTTCCTTTGTGAACAGAGAGAGTTTGTGAGGAGCCGATTATGTAGCAGCAACCAAAGATGGGTTTTAATCCGATGAAGGATGGGAAGAGACCAGATGGTAAGGAAAGGTGCCTGATCTGTGTTAACAATCATTTGATTAATGAGCATATACGCAGAGTTAGCGGTGAACCTTCCATGTGCCTCTGGTTTCCAAATGCGGACATCCTCCCCATAGGAAGATCTGGGAGTCGGCATGTCAGTAATAAGGTTAACAGATTCGGGAGTGAACCAAGCATTCAGAAACTCCAGATCCCACGCTCCATCGTCTGTAACATGACTTGAAACCTTGAGATCCAACAAATCATCAGGGGGAGATAGACCATCTTTTAAACATGGTACTTGCCCCTGCCCAATCCACTCGTCCGACCACACAAGGGTATCATGACCCGAAATGGCAATGCGGTTTGAATGTTGCAGGAGGAAGGGGATGTGGCTGCGTATACTCCTCCACAGGTGCGATCCAGTAGATTTGTATTGTCCGCGAGAAATGTATTTTCCCGCCATTACCTCCACCCAAGGTATTTTGTATTTTTGAATGAATTCCCATGCTAGTTTCATTACTAGTGCAACGTTGAAGCTTCTGGTTTTCTTGATACCCCGACCTCCCATCTTCTTAGGTTGTGTGATTCGCTTCCAAGCAACTAGGTTCAGATGTCTTGAAGAAGAGGACCCATTCCATATGAAATTCCTGACGATTTGATCGATCTTATCACATGTGGAGATCGGCAGTTGTATAGCTTGCATAATATAGCAAGCCTGAGATTGGAGCACCGATCTAGCAAGTGTTATCCTCACCACGAGGGACAACATATTGTTCTGCCAAGAGTTAATGTGCTTGTGAAATTTCTCTACTAGAGAGAGGAATAATTCTTTGCTCTTTCTTCTATGAATAATGGGTACGCCCAGATGTCTTCCCATGTTGCTGGTTTCCTGAAATCCCAGTTTCCTGCTGATTTGGTTTCTAGAACTTCTGGGTGTGTTATGTGAGTAGAAGACAGATGAATTTTTGTAAGAAAGGAAAAGACCAGAGGCATCACTGAATCTCCGGAGACATCGACCCATAATTTTTGCTTGATGTAGAGAGGCTTCTCCGAACAGGATGATATCGTCAGCAAAGCTGACATCTGTGATCAGCACCCTCACTTTTGAGATAAGAATAGGTCTCCAGTTGCCTGAAGCTGCTTCCATCTCTATCATCTGGCTGAAGCGTTCAAGGCAGAGAACAAAGATATATGGCGAGAGAGGATCTCCCTGCTTAACACCACAATATGGGTGGAAGGAACCCGCTATCTCGCCGTTCCAAATCACAGACGATTGCCCAGAATAAATGATCTGCATAATGATATCTAAAATATTCCTGGGAATGGAGGTGCGGATTAGAGTATCAAGAATGAATTGCCAACTGAGTTTATCGAATGCTTTTACCAGATCCAGTTTAAGAGCAAGGTACTTCTTGGAGCTCGTTTTGGATTCCATGGAATGGATTATTTCTTGGACTAGCGAAGTGTTATCTCCAATCCTCCTTCCTGGCACAAAGCTCGACTGGAAGGGCGAGATCCAGTCCTGTAAGAAAGGTTTGATTCTTGTCGCAATGACCTTGGATAATAGTTTGGTACAAACATTATTTAGTGAGATGGGCCTGAACTGAGAGCACTGCTCCGACGAGGGAACCTTAGGAATAAGAATGATCGTGGAATCCGTCGAGGAAGGTGGAAGACTCTTGCCAATGAACGGTTGTTGTATGAAGGTGCAAAGCTGGTTTTGCAACAGTGACCAGGTCTTCTGATAGAAGGCGGCATCTACTCCATCAGGCCCTGGCGCCTTCACCGGCGACATATAGCTAAGGGCAGACTAGATCTCACCCGGTGAGGGTGGTGCTGACATCTTCTCACGCTGCTCCGGGGGTAGGCTTAGAAAGGAACCCATGAACTGTGGGCTTTCCGTTCGCCTAAGCGCCTCATTGCTTTCCTGATAAACAGAAGAAAAGAAGTTAATAATAAGGAGTTTCAGCTCCTATTCATCGTCAAGCCAAACGCCTGATCCATCCTTCAAGCGTGTAACTCTATTGTGTTGCCTCCTCGCCTTGGTTATAGAGTGGAAAAAGCGGGTATTATTGTCACCAAGTTAAATCCAATCGCATCTGGATCGCTGTTGGCTCTCCGCCTCCTCCCGACGAAGAATAGAGTCTAGTTGAGCTTGTAGAACAACTGTATCTTGGGCCATCACATGGTCGAATTTGAGGGCGAGGTTCATTTGAAACCATTTAATTTTATTGGAGATTTGATCCTTTGATCTTTGATCAGCTTTACGACTCGCAGTGTCCCAGCTAGACGTCATAGCAAGGAACTGTGTATTGGCATCGAATAGATTCACTTCCCTAGGCCATGATCACTTCAGCAGGTCATCGAACCCTGGCGTGGTGTACCATCTCATGGAGGTGTGATTCCCTTGCGTCCGTCTCATCTTGGATAGCGCCTCTGACGACACTAGGATGGGAGCGTGATCAGAATGATTCTTCTCAAGTACCTGGACCGAGTTGCGGGTGGGTTGCTCGATCCAGTGGCTGTTCCCCAACGCTCTATCAAGCCGTTCATGGAGGAGCCCCCTCCTGAAGGTGGTGTGCGCTCCGCAAGCTCCCAGGTCTTGCAGCGAGCATGCCTCGGCGGCTTCGATGAAATCTCGACTGTTGGTGCTATCAAAGGTATTGCTTCTGAACTTTTCATATGGGTACATAACCACGTTGAAATCCCCCACCACCACCCACGGGCCAGTGATGGAGGGAGCCAACATAGCGAGTTGGTTCCAGAGGAGTTTCCGACCACTCCTCAGCGTGCTAGCATAGACGAAGGTAAAGCACGATTGATGAATTCTGCAGTGAATAAACTGTTTGTGCGACACTAGGATTTCCAAAGGGATATCGTTCTTCCAGAGAAGCCATATTCCTCCGGAAAAACCAACTGCCTCGACTCTGTGAGATTGAGCGAAGCCCATCTTCTTGATGATGCTCAGAGCTCGATCACCACTGCACCTCGGTTCGAGGATACAAAGGATTGAAGCACCGTACTTTCTTGAGAGTTCTTTATCCGTGTTTTGGGTATCCTTATCACAGACACCTTGGACGTTCCAAGTGATGAGCTTCATGAACTGGGATCAGTTAGAGTGGAGTTTCCCATTGATCTCGCCTCTTCCTCCAAATCTTGCAGTAGGGAGGTTTTCCCGCGTTTCCTGGTGGAAGTCTTACTGCCTTCCCCTGAACTTACAACCTTTCTGTTACAAAGATGGATCCCTACTGAGTTGCGGCTCGGACTCCTATAGGGATGAGATGGGCCCTCTTTTCCAAAGGAAAAGGGTGTGGTGACGAAGGGGTGGGTTGTGCTAGGCCTTCCAGGAATTGTTGAATCGCCTGAAGGGGTAACAGCCGAGTGAGATGGGTGGGGGCCCTCTGTTCTTCGAACCTGCGGTGGTGCCTGTGTTAATTGCTGCAAGGGGACTGGTTGGGCTGGTTCATTGCTCCTCTTGGATTGTTTGAAGTTTTTTTTCATGCGCTCCAGTCGATTCCAGTAGTTACTGTCTCTGCCACAAAGTCGACATCAATAACCTCTGTGTCTCCCTCTTCGTCTTCTAGATTCTCTAGGCTCAAAAACTTATTTGCAAACCTGGATGGGTCCTTCTTTTGTGCCTGCCTTTGCTTGCGCGGGATTGGACGAGCATGAATAAAGTCTGTAAATCCTTGCAGGGGGTAGGGAGGACTGGCGTTGATGAGTCGTCGGCCGCAGCGGCGCTCCTTGCCGCGTTCTCGTCTGTGATCCGTTTGGAGCAGTCTTTTTCCAGGTGCCCTGCCCGCCCGCAATACATGCAGATGCATGGGATATTCTCGTACTCAATGCGATAGCGGTTGCCCTCGATCATCACTTGAGGGGTGAGGGGTTTGCCCGTATCCAACTCCACTACAATTCTTGCAAAACGTCCTCGCCGTTGTGAGATCGTGTTGAGATCAACTTTGATTGTTTTCCCAATATGGTCTCCAATCTGCACAAGAAGCACCTCCCTATACAGATGAATAGGTAAGTTCGGTATTCTTAGCCAAGCGACCAACTTGGGTGGAGATGAAGCCTCCGGCGAGAAGTCTGGTTGCCATCGCTGAACCGTCAGGTAAGAGCCAAAGAGTGGCCAAGGTCCTCCCGTTAGGGCATGCATAAAATCATCCTCTCGTTGGAGTTGGACGACAAAGAAGTCGTTGGCTAGGTCAATGAGATTGAACCCTCCTGTCGGTTTCCACATTGATTTTATCCTATCCCGTAGAGTCAAGAAACCGGTATCCTTTGAGAGCAACTTGACAACCACCATGTATTGCCATGGTTTTAATAGACAGTCCCTGGCGTCCTTCTTCAAGTCGAAGGCCAGAACTCCATGATCAGACGAGACTACTATGTCGTCAGGCCACAGGTTGATTCCGCAGTCGTCTGCGTCGATGTGGATATAGCCATGGTCTTCTGTGTTGCCCTTCCCCACCTTGTCCCGATACGAAGGCTTGGGGTTATGAGAGTCGCTCTGTCCGGTGGGTTGATTGTCGGCGCCCGGTAGATCTGGAAACTGTTGTTCATTATTCTTGCCCGCATCGACGTCCATGGCCTGATTCATGGGTTCCGCAGCCTTGTCATGAGTTCGGGCATAGCTAGCAAAGTTCAGACTCAATCCAGTATTGCCCAGCGCCATTGTGGACCATCGTGGTTGAGAACTTCCGTCCCCATCATCATCCAGAAGGACGCCGCCACCTTGATCGCTGCTTTCGCCAGACGCCCTAGGGCTAACCATCATGCTCTAGTTTAGGGCAATTCATTAGCTATTGTGATTTTAGTAATATTAATATGATTTATCTTGTTGAACCTAACTCTAATGCAAATAGATAAAGATGAGTATTCATGTTTAACATTCTTATATGATGGAATGATGGTGAAATAACCTCCTTAATATGATCATAACCTTAATATGTTAATTGGTGGTTATCATAGACACATGATTGATACTTTCTTATGCTAAACATGTGCATTATGAATATGATTATGGTTAATCATATCTAGATTCCTGGCATGTTGAAGTAATAAAGGAATGTTCTTAATGTTAATATAACCCTATTATGATTGTTTATGAATATCTCCTAAGTCATTAATGTAATATTGTGTTGATCTGGTATATTATATGTAAGTGATGTTGTTGAGCCTTGCTATAAGGCATGGAATGATAATGATGATCTTGCAGGGAATAGTATGATGGACATGATGACCTTTGGGCATGGTTGAGCCCTGAATGAGGTGTAATCCTCTTGTATTGGTAAGTGTTGATACTCTGTGATATTGTGAAAAGTATTTATATCTTGTGATAGTATGATGACTAGTGTAGCCTCATGAATGGCAAGTGAATAGTACCATGTGATGATGAGATGAGAAATTATGTTTCGCATGTTTTATATCTTTTGAAGTTGTGATATTTATATGCTTGTTAGAAGTGAGTTAGGGTTTGTATGTCCACTTGTTTGATCCAGCCTTAATTCACCCAATTGGCATAACTAATCAAGTGAAACTCTAATCATGTAGTGCCCTGTGACATAGATCCATCAGAGTGTCACAACTTGCCAGATGGTGAAATGAGTATTCCTAAGGGAAACTCAGAACCAATACTGATGAGTATGTGGGGTGTTTGTCATTCTGAATTCAAGTGTTTAGGGAGGATGACTGTGGTCATACCTAGCCCTTAGTTTGAGAGCAACTGCAGTCATGTCTCGGTGATTATATATGTGATGAGATTAGAGGACAACTATGGTTGTACCTCGGATGGTAGGGTATGCGTACCCACCTCCTTTCACTAGTGTCGTAACATGTACCAAGGAAGAACTAGGCTGTTAGCAGCTTGACCTTATGTGTCGTTGTGGTTGACCCACACTGACTGGGGGCAGAGAAGATCTTAGGAGTATGACTCTTCCTAGATCTTATATGGCACTGATTTCGACTTAGCAGTGGTTAGTTAGACTTTGAGTGGTATCCACAAATTCCTTAGGGCATAATAAAAGATGTAAGATAGCCATGTAGCATATTTGTTTAGGG
Organism: Alisma plantago-aquatica; assembly: GCA_963693085.1. NCBI lineage: Eukaryota > Viridiplantae > Streptophyta > Magnoliopsida > Alismatales > Alismataceae > Alisma > Alisma plantago-aquatica. Next base: position 745,294,136 of record OY856412.1, read on the forward strand.
TTATACACAACACTTCATATTGGATGATAACCCTTGTTTGCTTTCTTTTCACTGAGATCATGTATAGTACAATAAGAGATAATTGATATACTTATGTTGTAGTTATGCTCATGTTGTAAACATGCTTATGTTGTCAAATATCTTGACATCAATGGTTAATACGATTCCTCTAGCTATGTTTAATATTGCTAGCCATGCCTATGTAATTAAAAATGCTTAAACTGCTAATCATGCCTATGTAATTCATTGTGTTATGATGTTATTTATACTTATGATATAGATTAGTTCCCTTTGTTTGAGATGCCAATATTGATAGCCATGTTATGTTACTAGACATATCCATGATGTCAGGGATGCTTATGCTACTAGATTACTTGTGCTATTAGGAAGGAATATGATGATAGTTATATTAATGATGGTGATTGTTATTAGTTGCAATTTGATGATATTTGAGTAGATATCTATCCAAAGAAATGTATATATTTGTTATCTATATATGCATTGATGATCATATTTGTTGCTAAGGTTAATTTCTTAATCTGTTTTGCATACTTGAACTATTCAATTTGTTCAATTCATTATTAAATACTCCAACTTCTTAGTTATCTACTATTTAAAATGTTGTAATCAATAAGCGTTGTTGGAGGTTATATCTCTTGTTGGGACATGGGTCTCACCCTTATGGTTCACCACATTTTTTTAGGTAATCGGAAGTGACGAAAACAAACATGTGGCAGAAAAGGGGACCTATAGTAATGAATCCTTGAGAAAGCTGATTAGATGTCTAGTGTGTCCTAGAGTCATTCATCTACTCTCAGGTCCAGGCGAGAAAATTTTGTATATGGTGTTTCAAACGAATCAAACTTTTGTTAGCATACTAATGCTTGTTTGTGTGGCATATACGAATATTGTTCTCATGTTTATATATGATGTGGCTAAGAGGATAGAACAATTTGTATCAAATTCTTGGCATAGTATGGATATAAGAAAGATGTTTGGGCTCTTATGCAAATGTTTCTGAGCAGGTGCTGACATTGAAATCCATTTTAGTTTGCCCATATTTTTGGGTATGTGATTAATAAGTGATTGATTGTGTTTTATGTTTTGAATAATCTCATTTAGTGTAACGGGTTATCACATTTGCAATCCATCTAAATGAAAATTTTTAAAGTAATTGTAAATGTTACATGAATATATTGAAATTTAAGGTTTTTGGCTATGAAAGAAATTGTTGTATAATTGAATAAAGAAGTTTGCCAAGTTGAATTTCATTGGTTACGAATGATTGTTTTATTTATGTGTGTATTACATATATGTCAAAAAAGATCTTGGATTTCATTTGATGATATCAATGTTTGCTTGATATATCAGTAAGAGGGTGAAACCCTAAATGAATGGAAAGTTGGAGGTTTGCAAATAGACATCTTGATTCAATGTTATTTTTTTTTATGTATGATGTTTTAGTGAATGGTGTGGAAACCCTAATTCAGTTCATTATAGGGTTTCATATATATATATATATATATATTCAATTATACGTGAACTGCTGAGAGCAATCTTTGTTCAATGATGTTATGATGTATTATGTAAGGACCCTGACTTGCGTTTAGGGCTTACCCTGTTTGCTTTGCTTAACCTTGATGGTTTGATGCTTGCTAATCACCTTTAGTGGTGATTAGGGTTTGGTTGTGCTTTGTTGAGAGTTGGAAGTGCTACTTGCAATAAACCCAAGTTTAGGGTTTTGTGAGCAAGTTTGCCACCTTGAGAGGTGTTCTTCTCTCTCTTTGCTTCCTCTAGGGTTGAGAGGAAAGTTTGGGCCTGTTGTTTGAGTTCTTTGGGATTTTGTTGAGCTTGTTTGGGCCTTGTCATTCCTTGTTTGGGCTTGCTTGGGCCATGTGTCGGTCAAGTGGAGCTTGTGTCGGCCTAGGGTGGAGCTTGTGTCGCCCATGGTGCTTGGTCCAACCTTGGTCATGTTTGGAGAACACATGGTGCACATCTTGGACAAGTGTCTTATGGCTTGCATGAGTGGTGGCTTGAGTTGGTGGACATGTGTTCCTTGAGTGGACGACACCTAGCATGGGACAACCTTGTTTTCTCCTCCTTTCTCATCTATATAGGTGGTTCCTTCCTTAGCTTGAGGACCCTTTAGTTCCTCTCCTTCTTGTGCACGACACACCCTCTCTTTCCATTGCTTGGTGGCCGACACACCCTTGAAGAAGGAGCTTGGAGGCCGATACACCCTTGGAGAAGGAAGGTGGCGGCCGATACACACCCTTGGAGGAGATTTGGTGGTCGACAAGCTTGGAGCTCTTCTTCCTCCTTGGAGCTTGGAGCTTAAGGCGGGTTGCATGACTCTAACCCTAACTACTCTACTCTCTCCTTTCATATATGTTGTTTTGATCTTGCCCTTGCACGTTAGCAATTCGTTCTTAGTTTTCTTGCATGTTGGCCGATCCTTGCGATCTAGGGTTTATAGGAGAGAAATGCTCCTTTCTCCCCTTGGTCTAGATGAGTGAGCTTTGATCCTAGTGTCATGAGAAATACCACTCTTTCCTACTCGATTGAGGTGAGCTATGACCTAGTGACTCGGGCAATACCCTCATCTCACCATGGGCAAGATGGTGAGATTGTTTAGATGATCTTGAGTAGTGCACCTTGGTCGAGATGGGCTTGGGGAGGTGCTGCCTGACAACCCTTGCCCTAGTTTTACCTTGCACAGTTTGAGTGAGCTAAGTTTTCCTTCTGCTCACCCAGCAACTCTGTGCTCTACTCACCCCACACGTCTGCTCGCTCTATGTCTAGCTTGCCTTGCACGCGTGTCGCTCTGTAACCCTGCTCGCCCGATATAGTTCTGCTCGCTCAGTGGTTTTGCTCACTCTGTCGCCTGATACCTTGGCTCGCCCGATAGGCCCTTTGCTCACGCGACTCTAACTTGCTCGCCCGACATTATCCATCTCGCCCGATAGGCCTGCTCACTCGGTTTCCCCCCCCCCCCCCCCCCCCCCCCCGACGCGCCCTGCTCACTCGAGGTTTGGCTCGCCCTGCACCTGTGTCGCCCGACATAAGAACTTGCTCACCCGCTGACCATGTCACCTGAGATTACCCTGCCCGCTCAGTGTATCTGCTCGCCCGACACACACTCTACTCGCTCGATGGGCCTGTCGCCCGAGACATACACTTGCACGCTTGAGTTCTGCTCGCACGCCTGATGACCTTGTGCATGTTGGAGCTGCACGCCCAACAGGGTTGCACGCTTGCTCACGTTTCAAGGTTGTGCTCTGCCCGCTTGCTAGAGCTGCATGCCTGACCTTGCACGCCCTGGTTTTGGTGAGAGTGAACTCTATCCGAGTAGGATCTTTTGGTGAGGGTTTTGTACCTTTTTGTGAGGAATCTTGGGGTCATGGAAATGACTTGGCTAGCGATTGCCTTGATAGCATTAATAACACCTTGCTCACCTAATAGTTACAATAATTACTATGTTAATGCTTGTGTTATTTGTCTCTTTTTAATATGATGTCAAAGTATGATAAGATACATGAATAGTTGCATAGTAATGTGTCTTGAGAACACGATTATCAGGTAATGTATAGTGACATGTGCAGCAATGATACCTTAGGAGGATAGGCATTGTCCTTATACCAATGATATGCTAAACCTTAATTGGTCCTTGGTAACAAACCCTAGATGTGAGATGTGAATGATAAGTCTCTTGGTTACTTTCATATGGTTATTGAATGATGCTAACCATGCAGGTAATGCTTAGCCAAATGAAAGGCTATGAGAAATGGTTAATGTGAATATTGTGATGACAGGTGTATTATGATTGATGTTCCATAATAATGTTGAAAGCCTTGAGAGGCTAGGGTACAATATAAATAGGGTTGAGACCCCATGATATGTGGTGATCCTTGAAAAAGATCTAGATGGTTGGCAAGAGGCCAAATGATAACATGTGATGTGAGATCCTTGTGATGGATCAGTATGATGTAAATTGTAGGAAATGCATAATGTGGAGTTTATGTTGTTTTCCTTTTTGTTATGTCTTGCATGTTATACAACTTGGTTGAACCTTGCAATCCATCTAAAAGATACTTATTAATCACAGTAAAACCTATCATGTAGTTTTCCCTGGCCATCGATGAAACGGGTTCTCCTGCGGGTCAACCCGGAGCGCATATTTTTGAATATGTGAGGTTTCTCCTAGCCTAAAGTGAGGAGGTAAGAGTGCAACTATGGTTGTAGACTCAAGGGCGAGGTGAACATAGCCTAGTGATGATAAGGGTGAGGTGAACATAGACCAGTGATGATAAGGGCGAGGTGAACATAGCCTAGTGATGATAAGGGTGAGGTGAACATAGCCCAGTGATGATAAGGGTGAGGTGAACATAGCCCAGTGATGATAAGGGCGAGGTGAACATAGCCCAATGATGATAAGGGCGAGGTGAACATAGCCCATGACTCCAGATATATGATATAATGAGCATGAATGCGTTCATGACTCAGATCACGGTGTTTAGACACGTGGCTCAGTTTTACTAGCACCGTGACCTGTACCAAGGCGAGCTAGGAAAAGGGTAGCCTGAGAGCTAACCCTGTGGCTTATGACCACTTCAGCATGAGACTACAGTCCTGCTTATGTTATATTCATGTTCCACGGCAGAGGGTAGCCTGAAGAGCTAACCCTGTGGCTATGACCACTTCAAGCATGAGACTACGGTCCTGCTTTTGTTATACTTATATACAGAACATGAGGCGGAGAAGGTCTTGGATTCCGGCTCTTCCATTGACCTTGTATGGCATGGCTATGGGCTTCGCAGCCGAAGGTTGGAATTGAACGGTACAGTTCAATTCCTCAGGGCATAATAAAATGTAATCCAGCCATTTAGTTGTACTGCTCAAGACAAACACGAAACAGTGGTTGAGGCCTTGTTTGTGTAGTTAACTTTATCTCGCAGTTGATTGTGCATTACTCCTATGTGGTGAGTTTTATATATATATTATCTTGTCAATCATGTTCCATTGGGAAATATGTTGGTTATATGCCCTTTTGATACAGCTAGTAAGACCGAGGATGGCTTGTTATTCATAACTGATCTTGTTATATTCTTTATCAATAATCTGTTGTGTAAGCTCTATCTTATCTGAAGTTTTGTAGTTTTGGCGAGGAGTTATGCCTCCCGCTGGGACAATGTTTCGTTTACCTGTTAGCCGTAAGAAGGATAGTTTGCTGTTAGAAACCCCTCTTGATGGTTCCTCTTTGCTTTAATAAGAGTGTCCATATTTTGTCTTGTCTTTCTCGGGACACCGCATTCAAGTGGACCTCATACCACTTGATATGCATGGTTTCAATGTCATCCTTGGGATGAATACCTTAGAAAGGTATAAGGTTGTCTTGGACTATGGTTCCAAGTAGGCAGTGTTTGATGATGCTGGAGAGAAGTGGATCTTCCAGGGAGATAGGAAGATTCTACCGACATGCTTAGTATCAGCTTTGGTGGCAGATAAGTTGTTGCGACAAGGATGTGAGGTGTTCTTAGATCACATGGTGGATACCGTAGTGGATGCCAAGGCGAAAGGTCCTAGCCTTGAGGAGGTGTCAGTTGTTCGTGAGTTTGCAGACGTGTTTCCTGAGGAGTTTCCTGGTGTTCCCCCACCCCGAGAGATTGATTTCGAGATCAATCTGGTTCCAGGAACACAGCCAGTTGCGCAAACACCGTACAGAATGGCTTCAGGAGAGATGGCAGAGTTGAAGAAGCAGTTACAGGAGTTGCTAGATAAAGGTTTTATCTGACCCAGTACGTTGCCTTGGGGTCTCCTGTGTTGTTCGTCAAGAAGAAGGATGGTTCGATGCGGTTGTGTATAGATTACTGGCAGTTGAATAAGGTCACGATCAAGAATAAGTACCCGTTGCCGAGGATAGATGATCTGCTTGATCAGTTGCATGGTGCTACAATGTTCTCGAAGATCGATCTACGGTCCGGATATCATCAGTTGAGGATAAAGGCGGATGACATACCGAAGTCAGCCTTCAGGATGAGGTATGGTCATTATGAGTTTGTGGTTATGCCGTTTGGGTTAACCAATGCACCTGCAGCTTTCATGGATCTGATGAACAGAGTGTTCCGTCCGTTCTTAGATCAATTTGTTATAGTCTTTATAGATGACATCTTGATCTATAGTCGGGATAGGCTAGAGCATGAGCAACATCTTCATCGAGCATTGACTCTTCTTCGCCAACATCAGTTGTATGCCAAGTTCAGTAAGTGTGAGTTCTGGTTGGATGAAGTGACCTTCTTGGGCCATGTGATATCCGCTGAAGGAGTCAAGGTAGATCCGAAGAAGGTGGAATCTGTTGCATATTGGGAACAACCGAAGACACCGACAGAAGTTCATAGTTTCCTTGGTCTAGCAGGATACTACCGAAGGTTTATCAAGGACTTCAGTTCGATAGCTTTGCCGATGATGAAGTTGACCAGGAAGGATGTACCTTTTGTGTGGGGTGATCAATGTCAGCAAGCTTTCCAGAGTCTGAAAGAGAAGCTGACTAGTGCTCCAGTTTTGATCTTGCCAGAGCCTGGGAAAGACTATGTTATTTTCTGTGATGCTTCCAAGAAAGGTTTAGGTTGCGTGTTGATGTAGGAAGATCATGTAGTTTCCTTTGCCTTGCAACATCTCAAGAATCATGAGGAGAACTACCCGACTCATGATTTGGAGCTGGCAGCAGTAGTCCATGCGTTAAAGATTTGGAGACACTATCTGTATGGGGAAGTGTGTCAAATCTTTACGGATCATAACAATCTGAAGTATATCTTCACGCAGCACGAGTTGAACATGCGACAGAGGCGATGGATGGAGTTGATCAACGGCTACGAATGCACTATCGAGTATCATCCTGGTAAGGCAAATGTGGTAGCTGATGTGCTTAGCAGAAAGTCTTCTCTTTCTTCAAAGAAGGCACAGTTGAGTTCCCTGGTCTGCCATAGGCGAGATACGTTTGTTGCTCTGCGACAGATGAATGTACAGATGGAAGTTTCTTTGTTGTCTGGTCTTTTCGCACAGCTGCAAGTCAAACCTACGTTGAGGCAGCAGATCAAGGATGCACAGTAGACAGATGAGGCGGTACAGTTGATTAGATCAGAGTTCGGCAGCAATAAGCGTGATGGGTTTCATGAGTCAGAGGATGGACTAGTTTGCCATCATGATAGGATGGTGGTTCCAGATGCTGATGATCTGAGGAAGTTGGTGCTTGAGGAAGCACACACGTCGATGTATGCCATGCATCCAGGTGTCACCAAGATGTATCATAGTCTGAAGGACTTGTATTGGTGGCCCGGTTTGAAGAGAGACGTAGCTGAGTTCGTGGCTAGATGTACGGTGTTTCAACAAGTGAAGGCTGAACATCAGAAGCCGACAGGAACGTTACAACCCTTGCCAATACCGCAGTGGAAATGGGATCACATAACCATGGATTTCGTAGTTGGTCAACCCCGGACAACTAGAAATCATGATTCCATTTGGGTAATAGTGGACAGATTGGCGTAGTCTGCCCATTTTCTGCCTGTGTAGATGACGTATAAAACTGAGAATCTCGTTAGAGTGTATGTGGATGAGATAGTTTGTTTGCATGGTATGCCAACAACGAAACTTCTGACCGAGCTCCTTAGTTTACAATATGTTTTTGGGAACAGTTGCACAGGTTACATCCAGTGTTCCATGTCAGCATGCTAAAGAAAAGTCATCCAGATTCAGGTATAGTGATACAGCCAGTTGAGGTTGAGCTTGATGCAGATGTGACCTACAAGGAAGGTCCTGTGGTGATTCTTGACAAAAGGATCAAGAAGCTAAAGAGGAAGGATCTGGTTCTTGTGAAAGTTCTTTGGCAGCGTCGTGGCGCCGAGGAAGCCATGTGGGAGCTTGAGGTAGAGATGAGGAGGAAGTATCCCTCGCTTTTCTCTTCGGATTTTGAGGACAAAATCCCTAAAAGGGGGTTAGATTGCAAGGACCCTGACTTGCGTTTAGGGCTTACCCTATTTGCTTTGCTTAACCTTGATGGTTTGATGCTTTCTAATCACCTTTAGTGGTGATTAGGGTTTGGTTGTGCTTTGTTGAGAGTTGGAGGTGCTACTTGCAATAAACCCAATTTTCGGGTTTTGTGAGCAAGTTTGCCACCTTGAGAGGTGTTCTTCTCTCTCTTTGCTTCCTCTAGGGTTGAGAGGAAGGTTTGGGCCTGTTGTTTGAGTTCTTTGGGCTTTTGTTGAGCTTGTTTGGGCCTTGGAGTTCCTTGTTTGGGCTTGCTTGGGCCTTGTGTCGGCCAAGTGGAGCTTGTGTCAACCTAGGGTGGAGTTTGTGTCGCCCATGGTGCTTGGTACAACCTTGGTCATGTTTGGAGAACACATGGTGCACATCTTGGACAAGTGTCTTATGGCTTGCATGAGTGGTGGCTTGAGTTGGTGGACATGTGTTCCTTGAGTGGACGACACCTAGCATGGGACAACCTTGTTTTCTCCTCCTTTCTCATCTATATAGGTGGTTCCTTCCTTAGCTTGAGGACCCTTTAGTTCCTCTCCTTCTTGTGCACGACACACCCTCTCTTTCCCTTGCTTGGTGGCTGACACACCCTTGAAGAAGGAGCTTGGAGGCCGATACACCCTTGGAGAAGGAAGGTGGTGGCCGATACACACCCTTGGAGGAGCTTTGGTGGTCGACAAGATTGGAGCTCTTCTTCCTCCTTGGAGCTTGGAGCTTAAGGCAGGTTGCATGACTCTAACCCTAACTACTCTACTCTCTCCTTTCATATATGTTGTTTTGATCTTGCCCTTGCACGTTAGCAATTAGTTCTTAGTTTTCTTACATGTTGGCCAATCCTTGAGATCTAGGGTTTATAGGAGAGCAATGCTCCTTTCTCCCCTTGGTCTAGATGAGTGAGCTTTGATCCTAGTGTCATGAGCAATACCCCTCTTTCCTACTCGATTGAGGTGAGCTATGACCTAGTGACTCGGGCAATACCCTCATCTCACCATGGGCAAGATGGTGAGCTTGTTTAGATGATCTTGAGTAGTGCACCTTAGTCGAGATGGGCTTGGGGAGGTGATGCCCGACAGCCCTTGCCCTAGTTTTACCTTGCACAGTTTGAGTGAGCTAAGTTTTCCTTCTGCTCACCCAGCAGCTCTGTGCTCTACTCACCCCACACGTCTGCTCGCTCTATGTCTGGCTCGCCTTGCACGCGTGTCTCTCAGTAACCCTGCTCGTCCGATATAGTTCTGCTCGCTCAGTGGTTTTGCTTGCTCTGTCGCCCGATACCTTGGCTCTCTCGATAGGCCCTTTGCTCACGCGGCTCTAACTTTCTTGCCCGGCATTAGCCATCTCGCCCGATAGGCCTGCTCACCCGGTTCCCCCCCCTGACGCGCCCTGCTAACTCGAGGTTTGGCTCACCATGCACCTGTGTCGCCCGACATAAGGACTTGCTCACCCTCTAACCATGTCGCCCAAGATTACCCTGCCCGCTCAGTGTATCTGCTCACCCGAAACACACTCTGCTCGCTCGATGGGCCTGTCGCCTGAGACACACACTTGCACGCTTGAGTTCTGCTCGCACGCCCGATGACCTTGTGCATGTTGGAGCTGCACGCCCAACATGGTTGCACGCTTGCTCACGTTTCAAGGTTGTGCTCTACCCGCTTGCTAGAGCTGCACGCCTGACCTTGCACGCCCTGGTTTGGGTGAGAGTGAACTCTATCCGAGTAGGATCTTTTGGTGAGGGTTTTGTACCTTTTTGTGAGGAAGCTTGGGGTCATGGAAATGACTTGGCTAGCGATTGCCTTGATAGCATTAATAACACCTTGCTCACCTAATAGTTACAATAATGACTATGTTAATGCTTGTGTTATTTGTCTCTTTTTAATATGATGTCAAAGCATGGTAAGATACATGAATAGTTGCATAGTAATGTGTCTTGAGCACATGATTATCAGGTAATGTATAGTGACATGTGTAGCAATGATACCTCAGGAGGATAGGCATTGTCCTTATACCAATGATATGCTAAACCTTAATTGGTCCTGGGTAACAAACCCTAGATGTGAGATGTGAATGATAAGTCTCTTGGTTACTTTCATATGGTTATTGAATGATGCTAACCATGCAGGTAATGCTTAGCCAAATGAAAGGTTATGAGAAATGGTTAATGTGAATACTGTGATGACAGGTGTATTATGATTGATGTTCCATAATGATGTTGAAAGCCTTGAGAGGCTAGGGTACTATATAATGAGGGGTTGAGACCCCATGATATGTGGTGATCCTTGAGAAAGATCTAGATGGTTGGCAAGAGGCCAAACGATAACATGTGATGTGAGATCCTTGTGATGGATCAGTATGATGTAAATTGTAGGAAATGCATAATGTGGAGTTTTTGTTGTTTTCCTTTTTGTTATGTCTTGCATGTTATACAACTTGGTTGAAACTTGCAATCCATCTAAAAGATACTTATTAATCACAGTAAAACCTATCATGTAGTTTGCCATGGCCATAGATGAAACGGGTTCTCATGCAGGTTAACCCGGAATGCATATTTTTGAATATGCGAGGTTTCTCCTAGCCTAAAGTGAGGAGGTAAGAGTGCAACTGCGGTTGTAGACTCAAGGGCGAGGTGAACATAGCCCAGTGATGATAAGGGCGAGGTGAACATAGCCCAGTGATGATAACGGCGAGGTGAACATAGCCCAGTGATGATAAGGGCGAGGTGAACATAGCCCAGTGATGATAAGGGCGAGGTGAACATAGCCTAGTGATGATAAGGGCGAGGTGAACATAGCCCATGACTCCAGATATATGATATAATGAGCATGAATGCGTTCATGACTCATAGCACGGTGTTTAGACACGTGACTCAGTTTTACTAGCGTCGTGACCTGTACCAAGGCGGGCTAGGAAAAGGGTAGCATGAGAGCTAACCATGTGGCTTATGACCACTTCAGCATGAGACTACGGTCCTGCTTATGTTATATTCATGTTCCACGACAGAGGGTAGCCTGAAGAGCTAACCTTTGGCTATGACCACTTCAAGCATGAGACTACGGTCCTGCTGATGTTATACTTATATACGGAACATGAGGCGGAGAAGGTCTTGGATTCCGGCTCTTCCATTGACCTTGTATGGCACCGGCTATGGGCTTCATAGCCGAAGGTTGGAATTGAATGGTACGGTTCAATTCCTCAGGGCATAATAAAACGTAATCCAACCATTTAGTTGTACTGCTCAAGACAAACACGAAACAGTGGTTGAGGCCTTGTTTGTGTAGTTAACTTTATCTCGCAGTTGATTGTGCATTACTCCTATGTGGTGAGTTATATATATATTTTATCTTGTCAATCATGTTCCATTGGGAAATATGTTGGTTATATGCCCTTTTGATACAGCTGGTAAGACCGAGGATGGCTTGTTATTCATAACTGATCTTGTTATATTCTTTATCAATAATCTGTTGTGTAAGCTCTATCTTATCTGAAGTTTTGTAGTTTTGGCGAGGAGTTATGCCTCCCGCTGGGACAATGTTCAATTGTCTCACTCCGTTGGTTTATACCCTTTTTAGGTAGTCGAGCTTGTCGTGGTGGTGGTCGCGAAGTTGCGGCCGAGCAGCAAGGAGATCAGTAGAAGGCAAGATTTGGAGATGCTGCTGTTTTGGATGTTTTGTAGTAGAGTCTAGAGTCATCCTTGTACTCTCAGGTCCTTGGCGGTGTTTTGACGTGGTTTTAAGATGTACGACTGACGCTGCTTGTATATCCTGCTGCTGGCCGGATGTGGGCCTTTATGTATATAACAGGTGATGAACTCATGGTTATGACAAGACAGCTATTTCTCTAAGCTATGAACATGTATCGAGGCTTGTATGGATATGTATATAACATGTTTTCTTACAGGATGTGCACTGAAATGTAATATGTTTCTCAGTTTATCAGTTTTCCGCAATCGGTTTTAATTAACCCGTGTTTTTGATAAGTTGTGGTTATGGTGATTTCCACACGTTTTCACGTAACACCTCGCTATCTGTGTGATAATGGGATGTGTTGCCACATATTACATCCTTATGCGATTCATGTGATTAGTGAATGAGGTAAATGAAACCCTAAGGATAGGGTGTTTAGTGAATCAAGTATTGTGATATTAATATTTCTCAGTATGAGATTTGGTTATGCTTAATAGTTCAGTTGTGGTAAATGTTATCAGATGGTTTATGAAATGAACGGTTTACAAAGATGAACTAAGATATGCTGACGTGATGATTGAATTATGAATTCCAAGAGTGAATTAGACATTTAGATGCCCTAGACACTGTAGAATCCTCATAGGATGAGGCCTGCATTGTGGGGAGGATATAGTTTCCCGACTGGAGGTAGTCCAGATCAAGGTAAGCCAAAGCACACCAGTAAGGTGCGGGGGTCCTGACCAGTAGGGCAAACTCCTTATAGTTGTGTGGTACCCAACACCAACTAGAGATGCCAGTGGTACCTGTGTTACTTGTTGAGTGATCACTGGTCAGTAGGTCCACTCATGCACAATATGCCTGATGGCTTTGACTCACCGCCTGAGTACCCAAGTTGAGAGGTGGAGTCTGAGATATCCGACTGCTCCTATTAGCTGCCGAGAGGCAGACGTGCCGAGGCCCACTACAGACGGGGTCTTACTCGAGAGACAGGCTTAGGAACTCGTGCATACTTCTAAGCCTTATATAGTGAGATCATAGCCTGCTGTGATTCTTTCACATGTTGTAGTACACCTCATGTGGGTTCCAGGCAAAATAAGATGAATGAGAGGTTAAACAAGTATATGCAATTATTCAATTATTCTTTGTATGGTTCTAAATTATTAGTTCTCTTTATGATCTATCAAGCATGTTCATATATTGATTCACTCTTGTAAATATCTAGAGTATCCTACCATATTTATGTTTCTCAATGATTTGTCTTTTTAAAGCTTAATGCTATTATAATTGATATCAGTGCTCGACAATATATCAATAATTATATACGTGTTGTAAACTATTTCTATGAAGTATTCATTCACTGAGCAAGTAGGCTCACCCGTCTACTCACAATTTTTTTAAGGGATAACTCATGGACTGAAGATGTCATTGCATCATAGTAGATCTTCCACATGAGTTAAGTATGAGATTAGTTAAGTTCAGTCAGTCCTTGTCACTCTAGGTCCTTAAATAGAGTTGAGAGAGGGTTGTAAATGTTAATGTGTCTCTTTGTTTCTTTAATAATAGTGTATATATCTGGTTATCATGTTGTACGTACATGGAAGTGTGAGAAACATAATGAATTTTTGAATGTGTATCATTAATATTGAGATCAAATTAGAGTGATCAAGGTTTAATTCTCTTGTAAAGTTTGTTTATGTGATTGAATGTGAGAAAACAAAGAGTTTGAAATAAAAGGAAAAAAAGTTGGGTGTGAACTTTATACTAAGTATAATCCTCAAACTTATGCCTGAATCTCATGATTAGTGGTAACCGTGAGATGTGGGTGTAACAATTTAGTATCAGAGCTTAGGCTGAGTTGTCAGGGACCATTAGGATAGAAAGTCAGAGTTATAAGTATGGCAGTTAGGAGGTAATGTGTCTTTAGCTCTGGGAGGTCTGTGTATTTAGATATCATGGCCTGGTATCTGAATACTTAGGTTGACCAGTATCAAGCTACTCTATCTATTCTTCTCTGGATGCCCTGGCTAGGTTTGCAGAGGAAGGATGGGCTAGAGAAAAACCCTAGAAATCTTAGGGTTAGGAGACCAGAAAATAATGAAGGAGTAATATCTTAAAGAATAGAATGTGATGTAACTCTTGTTTTATATTGTTTCTTTGATTGGATATCAATGGAAATGCTCTTATATATTTGAATTAAAATATTCAATTCTTAGAAATATATGTGGTCCTTTAAGATTATTGTACACTAAGAAGTTAATTTGATTATTGTTTGCATTCTTTGTATCAAGTAGACCAGAAGTTATGTTTAAATGAGTTTTCCCTAAGTGGATATTCTTTCCACATGTTTGAGATGAATAGGAGTTGGTTAATCTTGAGTAACTCTTGGCTTCAGGACTATAGGTTTGGCCTTGTCTTCCTGGAAGGGTGCGTTACTGAGATCTAATGACTCCTATTAACAATATAATAAGAGTAGACTCTGGATAAATTAGACCCACATCATAGTGAGAATGTACATACACTAAGATGTTGAAATGTAAGGGAAAGATTAGAATAGCTTAGAATAAATTGGAACTGATATTTGAGATCCAACTTTGGGGCCTCAGATAAGAAACCTTGAATTAGGAATGAAGGAAGAGGGAAATAGATACAAGACATACAATAGTATGTATAACATACAAAATGAAGAAGAAAGGGTGGAAAAAGAGAACTGAACCATATAACTAATTGAGGCACTTTATCCAATCTGAAATCAAGGAAAGATAAGAGAAAACTACATAGAAAGCCAATATAGAAAGAACCAATTAGAATGAATGGATCATATAATTGAGTAAGATGTACTTATGTACTCTACAAAAAAAAGAAAAATAGGAGAAAAGAGTTAAGTATGTAGTAAGTACATAGAAGGGAAGTTCAAAAGAATGAAAGTCAAGAGAACTAGATAAACATGTAAATTATAAGACTAGGATAAGAAACTGAGATGAAACAAAAATAAGTGATGGAAATGATGAGTTTGATTTGGAAAGAAGGGTTTCACGAGACAATGAGGAGCATGTAATGTGTACTTTTATCATAAAGTTTAAAATATTCATCATTAATGGCTTTTGATTAAAAGTCTTTATTTAGTAGCAATGTAGTTGACATCAAGCGTGTTCAATAAGTTCCTAGTGATGAAATGGAACTAGTACTTAAAAGAAGAACAAAGGTGCAGTTTAATAATGGACAACTTATATAAAGGTAAATTGTATTTAGAATATAAAGGCGTGATTCAAAATGAAACTATGGTTGACATGTGCATGAGACGTTTGATTTGAAATGAAGGACATGTAATTTATTATGCACAAGATGAAGCTAGTAGGGAGAATATTGATCTAGAATTTCAACTAGATAAAAGTAAAAGGATGATAAGAAAGTATATGGCATGGAATATGGAGACATACATAAGAGTGAGAAACATGATCATAAGAGAAGTAAAAGTAAATCATGACATACGAAAGAGTAGAAAATAGGGAGTTGATGATATAAAATAAAGAAGAGACTGAACATGAAGTAGTAATATAGATGATAAAAGAGAGATATTGTGAGATGTGAGGAAATGTGAAATAGTCTAGTCTCCTTGATGATGACTAATATGAGAATTGTGTTTAGTGAATACTTGAATATTATAATTCTATGTCTCAAAATCAACTTCTCTTCGGTAACCTCTTTAGTGAGAGTAACATGGGATGAAGGGATAAGAAAATCATTCATAAATGATACACAACAGTCATGAGAGACACATCTATGGAATATACTAATGACACATAATATGATGATGAAACCCTATAAGGGTAGATCAAGAAAGTATTCTATCAAAATGGTCATGTAAGAGAAAGAAAATTTAAGTGGTAAAGACAAGGAAGACTTTAGTAAACCTAAAGAGAGATAAGGTTTGCTTATCAAAATAAGGGAGTAAAATCATGTCACAATAACAACATGTTAGTGATAAAGATCAAACCCTAGAATGTTTAGAGTTGTAGTAGTTAAAGGGATGTCACTAGTCATTGGACCTTGAACACTAGCATCTCTATAATACAAGATTAGGAGATTTTCACTATGAGAAGTAAACTAGCACTGATAGTAATCCAGGGTGTAAAGGTAGCTAATCTGAAAGGCAGATAAACAATATGGAAATGATTCAGAGCAAAGGATAAGAAATAGATTTGAAATTTAAGAGGTGTGATTTGAACTAAAGGAGAAGTGCAACATGGGCAAAGTGTAATCTAAAATAAATTCTTGCAGCGATAGAAAGAATGATTAATAATCTATTCTTACCTTAAATGTTTCAATTTTGGAGATATTTATTCTATATGATCAAAATGAGAAGAATAGTAACAAGAAGTAAGCAGTGATGAATGGGGAGAGAAATAAGACAAAACAATGACTTTTATAATATGCAAATTTGTTTTTAGAAGTGTAATTTGTTGAAGGTATATTAAGGGATGTAAATTGGTTTACGTATGATTTCAATTGTACAATTGTTGTTGAATCTAGTCTTACAATTCATGTGTACTTTTCTATTTGAGTAGCAGAATAGTAAAATTCAAAACAACATGATGAACTCTCTTTTGTGACTCAAAGGTAATACAAAACAATAGTACATATTGAGTCGTATGAATCGAGATAGTTGGATCAAATTATCAATGTTGAGGTAACATCTTAAGAGTATGAAAATATTGAAAATGGTTGTATCTCTTTCTCTTTCCTATGATTGATTATGGCAAAGAGAATTCTTTTGTTATCATTGAGAAGGCTTGCTTAAAATATGTTGTGATTAAAAGATAAACAAATGACTCAATGTTGAAAATAAAATTTTAGACCGCATAATTCGAAATCTTCAAAGGAGAGAGATACCCCTAATAAAGGTTCTTTAGAGGATTAATGGTGTAGAAGAAGCTAATTGGGAAGTGGAGACAGAGATGTTTAACAAGTATCCTTTCCTCTTTTAGAAATTTAGAGATGAAATTTTTATTAAAGTGGGAGAATTGTTAAACATGTGCCTAGCTTTGCTGGTAATCCTAGAGATTTAAGATAATCTTAATTCTTGTCATGCTTTTGTTAGTAATATTATATGTTGTGATTTATATTAACTTTAGTAACCTTAAATACTTGTTTGGGCAACTCATAATCATGACTTAAGCATACTATAAAGATATGAGTTGGAGTTAATATATCATTAACCCATTAATGTATGCAAGAAGAGAGTTAATGACATTAGAGGAAATAATTAATAAATAAATTTTTATTTGAGAATATTATCAAAATAATATTTTAGGATTATAAAGAATTCAATTATGAATCTAACAAAAAAATGAACCAAATCAGAGTTCAAATGAGAGTGTTATGTCATTTTTAGTAAACACTAGTAAATACACATGTGTGCATTCACGTGACAAATTAAAAATATTAAAGTTTAATTAGATAATTTGGAACACAAATACCAATTATCTCAAGTGGTTATTATTCTCAAATGAAATTAAATTAGAAAAATGAGGTATTGGTGAAAAGAAATTTGTCTATACGAAAAATTTAAATTTATTTAAGAAGATATAGTATGAAAATTTTCTATAAGTGGAAATTAGATAACTATAAGAATGATGATATTAAATAGAAATATTATTTGAATTCCATGAACGATACCCTCATTTATAAGATTCTAGTGTAACTTGAATCTCCTACTATGATTTACATTTCAATGACATACTATGATTTACATTTCAATGACACTATACGTTAAACAAGAGATACCACCTTGCGCTTATAGATGAAATGATACATCATCTAGTACATGATTTTTGTTAGGGTGTGTATTAAAATTGAATACTACCAAAGTATAATAGAAATACTATTCATATATTTGGGTGGCGGAGTTTGAGTCAAAATCATTTCTAAATATAAATAGAGAATTAACATATTTATATTCATGGATTTACAAAGAACCTAGTTTACATATCACATCTGATATAAAACATAAATCGATTCCACAAGTCGAAAGTAAAAATTAATTTGAAGTATATTAAGAATGTACTTTTATTACTTTCCTTGAAAGTTGAGACTTTGTGGAGATCTTGAATTCTTCCTAGAATGAAATTTATTTTTGTACATGTTCAAATAAGGAGATAAAATAGCCTGTTCACTTTCTATAAATCACCAATCAGTTGAACAAAGAAAGAATGAGGGGATTAAGGATGAAGATCATGGTAATGGACAACTATATGAATTCTTTCTAGAATGAAATATCTTTTTGTACATGTTGAAATGAATCAACAAACTTAATGTTGATGTAAGTAAAATCAGACCCGATGGACTTCTCATCATGGTTGGATGGGGTTGCTAACCCATGCTGTTATGGATGACATAGGCAATGACAAAGTACCCATCCATCACAAGTGACAATGGCAGAGCATGGCCATGAAGTATTAACATATTAATGCCAACCTCACCATGGAGGTGAGCAAGTGTGCAACCATAACCTGAAATGTAGTGGCCAACCCTGAAGGTAGTGATGGCATAACCAATATGATGATCATGAAAAAGAACAATCATCAACTCTTCATACAAGCTCTGCCAGCTCCTACAGGAGCCCTGACATCAATGTATGTGGTCTAATAATTGACACAACAAGCTACAATTTAGCCTCTCACAATGAAACACAGATGCAAGATATGCAGATCAAAGAAAAAGAGCGATGAATACTTAAAATGAAACAAAAAAAGAAAGAAATAGTAATGCAAATCAGAGGACAGCACAAAATGTTGTCGTTTACTGTTAATGATGGTGTCAGGAGAACAAAACACGCTTTCAATACCCAAGTCGGACCTCCAAGGAAGAACCATCGGGCACCAAGTTAGACTACACCTCCATCCTTTCCAAACTACTGGCCATACTCTCTTTTACCTCCTCGCCAGGTTCACTTAGGCTCCGAGAGCAATGACAACATGCTTGTTTCTGAAATATTCACAAATATCTCACCTAAGGGGACAACCAACTCCTTGAGAAGCTTCCTAATTGTGGTCAATGCCTTGCTCTTGGCCCTTACGGAGGCCTTCAGCTTGGTCACTCCAACAAAAGAAGTAGGCGCAAGGGTGACAACTTTGCATTGGTGGTCAATTTTGCTTGGGTGCAGGCATCTAGACTAGGATTGTAGGCTGGAACATGAACTTTCGATTTAAACAGATCGATCCAAAACTATATAAGGAAATCATAGAACTCGGAAAATATTGAATATTTATATTATCATCACCTTCAAAGCATTCTGAGTAGAGGCTCTGGCAGCGCCAAGAAGCTTGGTGCTTCCTCTCTTGGGATCGCTGCTCTTCAGCTTTGCATGTATAGTGGAGCGCTAATGTGGATGTATCTAGCCGGTGAGAGGATCACGGTAGCATCAACTTTTGATATGCTCAAAGTGTCTTCCACATCGTCATTTGTTGTTTGTGATTTTCCCTAGCTGTAGGATAAACCATTATGCAAGCTATTTGTAATTTAAACCTGAAAGGAAAAGCGGCGTGGACTTGTTGCAGTGGTAGAAGTTGTCGTGAAGGAAGAATGCAATCCACAAAACATCCGTCTTCTTAAAACCAGAGACCAGGAAATCTGAGTAAGGGGGAGGTGGTGGTGGAAAGTGGTAGGCCTCATCCCACTATTTATTATAACTGCCTTGAGCGATTTTTCTAGAATTATAACTTTTCTTTTCGTGGAGTCCTTTATTCAAGGAAGTTGTGACGGATTGAGGAAGTGATGGTTAATGATGGGATTTCATGGGCAACAGAAAATCTTTTTATTTGAAAGAGAGATTATAGGGAGGTCATGGGGGTAGTTTTTAACATGAGTAGAGTAGTGGAGAGGGGTGTAGTTACAACTTAAAACCAATTAATACATGACTTAGTACCGTAAAACAAGGAGAAAGGAGTGAGTTGATCACATCAAAACGGACTCCAGATGATGACTTGACTGGCAGGAGTATTTTTTACAGAAGCAAGATGACGCTATTTGTAATACTTATACCAAACGACAGATTTATTTGGTTATTTAACTTTTTTAAGAGTTATTTTATTTGTTTTTGGAATGGAAAATAATGGACCGGTAAGTTTGTCCATTTTTTTTGGCAACAACATAATGGGGACAACACAGTGGTAGTGAGAAAAGAGAAATGATGGACGGTTTTCAATGGGAAGAGGAATATTGGAAGTTATTGAGAGAGTGGAAGGGGGGGTGTGGGAGAGGAGTCAAATTTGTATAATATAGAGAGAAGTATACATATTGAACAAATGGGCGCAAGAAAGAAGATGAATCTAAGGAATAATTTCTTTCATGAAAGAAGTTAAAGAGACAAAAATTGGGGCTTGGGAAGAAAATATGGAATGGAGAAGTTGAATGGTTTTTGTTTGATCGAAAACTTCAGAGCTTTAGTTTTTGACAACGTGTTAATAAGGGTGGGGGAGAGAATTTAGGAACCATTTCTAAGCACATTGGGAGAGAGACAAAGAGAAGAAAGACTATGGGAGTGAGTGAGGCAACGTGGATGGAGAGGGGAATGGGGATCCGTTGCTTGGCTGAGGTAGGAGAAAAAATTAAAATAAAATTGTATACTGTTTGGGAAAAGGAGAGAAGAGAGAGAATCAAGAAAAGCTTAGCATTTTGAAATTGACAAAATCTGATTGGCTAGTGGCATTTTTGTAATTAGTGAGACTTATTCACTCTTTTTATACTAGTATAGATGTATAGAGTGTCGTGACCACAAAGCTGTATCGTGTGCTGCAACCGCGACACTAATGTCACGATCGCGATGTTGCGTAGTGTGCGCGACCGGGAAAACGATCATATCTCGGGCTATACTTATCTATTTTCAATGAAACGAAGTGCGTTGGAACCACGATTTGACCCTCTACCATTCAGAGTCTTTGCTAAATGAGAGTGTGACTTGGAAGGTAATTTCTGGGGTGATGTTTGGGGAAGAACGTGAAGAACGACGGAAATCCAATGGGTTTGCCATATATTCGACGTGGTAAGTAGTTTTAACTGTTGATTCTTCCTTCTCTTTATTTCTCCTTGCTTGGAATTCCTAATACAGTGAAATTGAGGTTTGGCTTAACCTCCGATTTTCATCTTCTACTTACAGCAAACCTTCTTTAGGGTTGAAAGGAAGAAGAAACCACTGACTTGTTAGGGTCTTGATATGGATTCGAGATTTTCAGAAATGGGCTACGTTTTTAAGGTGTTTTCACACATTAGGGTGAGTGGGTACTTCCTATAAATAGTAGATTGCACGAAAATAAGTTAAATCATCAAAAATCTTCGATTGCTTAATATGCGAGTACAAACCCTGAGTTGCCTTTTTTATCTAGCTTTTGCAAGATGATATGAAATGGATTATTTCTCTGTTGTGATGAATTTCATATTATGAAATCACATTAGAAATGATTGCAATCCATCTAAATGAGAATTCTTAAAGTAATTGTAGAGGTTACATGAATATACTGAAATTTAAGGCTTTCAACTATGACTAAAATTGTTGTATAATTGAATAAAGAAGTTTCCCTAGTTGAATCTCCTTGGTTACACATGATTGTTTAATTTGTGTGTGTATTACATATATGTCAGATAAGATCTTGGATTTCATTTGATGATAACAATGTTTGCTTGATATATCAGTAAGCGGGTGAAACCCTAAATGAATGAAAAGTTGGAGGTTTGCAAATAGACATCTTGATTCAATGTTATTCTTGATGTATGATGTTTTCGTAAATGGCATGGAAACCCCAGTTCAGTTCATTACAGGGTTTCATATATATATTTGATTATACATGAACTGCTGAGAGCAATCTTTGTTCAATGATGTTATGATGTATTAAATCCTTATGCGAGTCATGTGATTAGTGAATGAGGTAAATGAAACCCTAAGGATAGGGTGTTCAGTGAACCAAGTATTGTGATATTAATGTTTCTCAGTATGAGATGTGGTTATGCTTAACAGTTCAGTTGTGATAAATGTTATTAGATGATTTACAAAATGAACGGTTTACAAAGTTGAACTAAGATATGTTGATGTGATGATTGAATTGTGTATTTGAAGAGTGAATTAGACATTTAGATGCCCTGAACACTATAGAATCCTCATAGGATTAGGCCTGTGTTGTGGGAAGGAAACTATAATGACCCCGCCTCCCAGTAGCCCCCACTTAAGGAAGACCAAGAGGTTAGAGCCGTTATCCCAATAAACTGCATCAAAGGTTTGATAACTAATTAGTAATAATTATGAAATTCTACCAACTAAACTGAAATCTGGTATAAAATATTTGCATACCTTTTAAAAACTTTAGAAATCCACTTCTATCCACAGCTTGAATATATTCTATCTAATCCTCCTTGCACTTTATTTCTTATTTTCACAATGTGTCACTTTACTCATTGTTCTTTTCAGAGTTGCACCTAAAACGCCGACAAACAAAACGTTGGTCAACATATAGGAATATGTTGGTATGTGGGGACAACCAAAATTTCACAAATATGGCTTACAATCTAAATATCACAATCAAGTTAATTAATAAGTAAATTTACGCTTTCAATGTGCCATTCTCCACCGCTTTTGACCTAACCCTGGAATACCCTCTTTAGGGTTTCTCGTTTGCCATTGACTTAAGGCCACCTTCTCAAACCCGAGCTTGGTGCCTGGGGTCACCTCTCATGGTGCCCATTAGTCATACAACAAAGACCACCTTTTCAATCCCGAGCTTGGTGTCTGGGGTCACCACTCATGGTACCCATGGGTCTTCCCTCCTAGGCTTGACCTTTTTGCATAATCCATAAGGATGGTATGTAGGTGCGAGAATACACACTTATATTATAATTGTAATAATCATAGTGACTTTATGATTTGCAAGTATGAACATCCAAACTGATAAGTTCCATTCAATGTAATAAATCATCCAGAAAACCTTTGGGAAACTAATGCGATTATCCATAAATTAACCACATACCTGTCAGGCTGACTTGAGTGCAGAATAATCCAACTAAGTAAGAAATCTAGTAAACAAGCAAGCACACCAGATGATCCTAAAATAAGCATCCAATTTTCCTATCATTGATCGGGCCATCAAGGTCTATTAAGCCTAGTTGTTTCCTAGGGTTACTAGTCCTTTTTAGGGTTTCGATTACAATTAGGGTTTCACTTCATTTTTACTATTTTAAACCCTAATTTTATAAAATTACTCACAAACCCTAATTATCTCATCTACTCTTGATGAAAGATATTAAGGTTACCTTTTAACAACATATAACCCTAATTTCGGGTTAAAGGCACTTTTCTTTCCTTTTTCCCCCATTTAGGGTTTCTAAGGATATTAACCATAATATTAGATTTGAAACCCTAAATCTTGCAATTTCATCTTCAAAATAGGTTAAAATTCATTTTTATCATTAGACAAGTTAACAATGCATGAATTAACTTATTTGCACTATTAAATCTATCCTTTATCATCAATTAGGGTTTCTAATAACAAATTAATATTTGTTTCATCAAAATAATATAATTTTATTAAAAGGGATAGATTCAGGCTTTCAAACTATTTTTATCTTATTACTCACATTTTTTTGATCAACTTTCATGTATTAAGTTTGTTAATATGAGATTCCTAGAGATTTCTTTGAATTTCACAAGAAAAAACATTTTTCTGGAATTTCACTCAGAGAGCGATTTACCAAAAATTTGGGGCCGCTTGATCAATGGTCTGGTGATCCGTCTTCTAATCTGATGTCTCACATCGTGGGTGGCTTAAGTTACCCGAATCGGCCTTGGAGCGTTGAATCAGCATACAGACTATCGTGGACTGCTATTCGACGGTTGTTGTGTGTCGTCTTCGTCCTTCTCTTCACTCGAGGCTACGGTGGTGCTGCGGTGGAGTTGTCATCAGAGCGGGAGCAATCCAGAGGCAGAGAGGGGGTCGAGGCTCATGAGGCAACTGTTCATGATCATTGTGGGGTGAGGAATTGAGTGGGGGTCCTTTTATAGGATTTGGGAGGGTCCTCTTAGGGTTTCTCAACCCCGTCGCCGCTTGTTCCTCAGCCCAATTGGGTGTTTCACCTAGAGGCTTCGAGAGATCCCCAATCTAGGTCGAGAGGGTTCATGATCCTCTCCTAGACTCAATGGAATTATATCCATGAGTGTGGCACCACATCCCGCTATCACATAGACAATGAAATGCCACGCAAAAACATGCAAAAACACCATAAACCACATATTACCAAAAACATGGGTTAATTAAAATCGATTGAGGAAAGCAGATAAAAGAGAACTATTACGTCTAGATGCAAATCCTATAAGGAAATATGTTATATAAACATTTACAAACCTTGATATATGTCCACAACTTAAAGGAACCAGTTGTCCTGTTAGCATCAAAGTTCATCACCAGTTTATACATACATAACGGGCCACATCAGGACAACAATAGGATATACAAGCTACATTAGC
The DNA here is from genome assembly GCA_963693085.1 of Alisma plantago-aquatica. Taxonomy (NCBI): domain Eukaryota; kingdom Viridiplantae; phylum Streptophyta; class Magnoliopsida; order Alismatales; family Alismataceae; genus Alisma; species Alisma plantago-aquatica. The sequence continues at coordinate 745,318,346 of OY856412.1, forward strand.
TATACATCATAAAACATCGTAAAAACACCTTTGAGGAACTGAGAGTATATGGATGACTTCTAGGACTCTACTACAAAACAACCAAAATGGCAGCATATCCATCTCTTACGTCCTACTGCTCTTCCCCTTGCTGCTCGACGCAACCTCGCGACCGCCACCACGTTTGACATGATCACCTAAAAAGGTGGAAAACCAACGGGGTAAGACACCCAGTCCCAGCGAGAAACATAACTCCCTGCCGAAACTATAAAACTTCAAAGAAGGCTAAAGTAGGTAAAGCAGATAATTGATATAAGTAGATTATTTGAGCAGCATACTGAGCAGGTCTTACTATATTATCAAACTTACCAAGATATCCAGGAGGCATATAACCTGATTTTCTTTATGAACCATGATTGACAAGATAAGATTTATAAAATCTTACCACATAACATAAGGAACATATAAGTAACTGCAAGGTATAATAAGATCAACTACACAAGCAAGGCCTCAACCAATGTTCTGTGTTTTGCCTTAAGTAATAAATACTATTCGGCTGGATTACATATTATTATGCCCTGAGGAAGTGAGTTGTATTTCTCAAATCCAACCTTCGGTTGCGAAACCCAAGCCGGTTCCATAAAAGTTCAATGGAAGAGTCGGACTCCACGACCTCCCCACCTCGTGGTCAATGCACAAGTGCAAAACAAGTAGGATCACAGTCTCATTCTTAAGTGGCCTCAGCCACAGGGTCAGGATACCCTCTACCTAGACCACCTCGATACATGTATCGACGCTAGTGAAATTGAGCCACAGGCATGTTCACCATGCTCTGAGCCGTGAATGCATTCCTTCTCTCTTATCACACATCCTAAGCCATGGGCATGTTCACCATGCTCCAACATATTGAGCCACGGGCCTAAAACTGTGCTCTGAAGTCAACAACGTATATATTTTTCACATATTTTCTTTTTCCCTTGCCATTAAATTATCATCTTGGATTCCTTACACCTCAAGGAACCTTAAAGGCATGAAATCTCATGTTGGGAAATATTCCCTTGCCTTTTCCTCTTATTCTTTTATCCCTTTTCTTATTTATCCCTTTATTCAAACAAATTCCTTTTCCTTTTCTTTTGTTTTTATTTCAATTGGGCTTAATAGCCAGTAAAGGCCACCAAGAAAACAAACAAGGCTATTAGGAATGAAAACCATGCATTTCAAACAAATAATCAACCATTGATTTTATCTTTTAAAAGCAGATTTACAAATCTCATTACATGGTTTAGAAAAATGAGGTTATAACATCCACCCCTCCTAATAGGAAATTTTCCCTCAAAATTTCAAGCAATCAAACAAACAAATCACTGTATGCTTTCTCCATGTCTGCCTTCAGCTCCCATGTGGCCTCATCCTCACCATGGTGCCTCGAAAGAACCTTTACCATCTCTATATTCTTGCATCTGAGCTCTTTCACCTTGGTATCTAGAGTCTGCAAAGGTGTCTCAAGATAAGTCAGCTTCCCTTGAAGCTCAATAGGTTCAATGCTCAGCACATGGCTTAGATCTTACACATATCGCTTCAGGTTAGACATGTGAAATAGATCAAGCATCATGCTATACTGAGGGGGTAACACCAAACGATATGCAGGTTCTCCAATCTGTTCTAGCACCTCAAACAGACCCACATATCGGGGACTCAACTTTCCTCTGTTCTTGGCTATAGCTCGGAGCACTTGGATTTTCAAAAACACATGCTCTCCTATAGTGAAATGTACATTAGTCTGCTTTGCATCAGCATATGACTTCTGTCGATCTTGGGCTCTCTTCAGCCTTTACTAGATCAAAGCAACTTTATCAACATACACTTGGAGCTCATCCGACCTCAACAGGGTCCTCTCACCCACATCATCCCAGTGAAGTGGTGACCGACACGGTCTCCCATACAAAGCTTCATACTGAGGCATCCCAATACTGGCTTGGTAGCTGTTGTTGTAGGCAAACTCAGCTAAAGGTAAGTACTGCTCCCATGAGCCACCCCAATCGAGAACACAAGCTCTCAACAGATCTTCTAATATACATACCATCCTTTCTGACTGACCATTTGTCTGGGGGTGATAAGCGGTACTAAACTTCAACCTAGTACCAAGTTCCTCTTGAACTTGCTTCCTAAACTTGGAAGTAAACTTTGGGTTTCTATCTGATATGATGGAACCGGGTATGCCATGAAAACACACTAACTCTCTGATATACAGCTCAGCTAGGTCTGACACCTTAGCAGTGGTCTTTAAGGTAAGGAAGTGTGCTGACTCGGTAAGACAATCTACCACGACCCATATCACATCATGACCTTTCTTGGTTTGGGGTAGACCCACCACAAAATCCATTGTGATCTGCTCCCATTTCTATTCTGGAATCTCTATAGACTGTGAAAGCCCGCCAGGTCGTTGGTGTTCATCCTTCACCATCTGGCATATAAGACAGTTGGTCACACATGCCGCAGTGTCTCTCTTCATTCTTGGCCACCAGAAAAACCTCTACAAGTCTTTAAACATCTTAGTAGTTCCTGGGTGCACTGTGTATTTGGATCCATGAGCCTCTTGTAGGATACATTCCTTTATCGATGAATCCACCGAAACCCATATATGATTCTCAAACCTGATTCCTCTGTATACTCCCACAGATAGACGAGTCTGTGGCTTCATCATAAAACCTTTCATCTTGTCGAGTTGTTCACATGTCAAGTGTTATGCTACGATCTCACTTAACAACTCAGATTCGATCTGGATATTAGCCAATCAAACTCAATCTTCAAGCGGTTGTGGAGTCCACTCCACCAGCTCCTCCAAACTCTTCCACTGACTGCACAAAACAACTACACACCTGAGTTGTTTTCAACTCAAGGCATCAACTACGACATGTGCCTTACCAAGATTAGTGATGGTGAAGTCGTATCCTTCATATACTCCATCCATCGTCACTGTCGTAGCTTCAGGTCTCTCTGTTTCAGTAGGTATTTTAAGCTCTTATGGTCGGTGAAGATATTGAAGGTAGCACCGTATAGGTAATGCCGCCATATCTTCAAGGCATGGATGATAGTAGCTAACTCCAGGTCATGTGTCGGGTAATTCACGTCATTGGGTTTGAGCTGTCGGGAAGCATATGCAACCACATGTCGATTCTATTCCAACACGCTACCAAGTTCCATCTTGAAAGCATCGATGAATATCATGAAACCCTCATTGCCATAAGGTAGTGTCAACACAGGGGCGGTGGTTAGCTTCTCCTTCAACTCCTAGAAGTGAGCTTCACATATGTCAGAACACACGAACTTCACATCCTTCTGGGTTAACATGGTCAGCAGCAAAACAATCTTTGAGAAATCCTTGATGAAGCGACGGTAATATCCTGCCAACCCCAAGAAGTTGCAAATCTTAGAGGGGTTCTTTGGTGCTGGCCAGTCTCGAACTGCCGATACTTTGGCTGGATCTACGTTGATCATTCCTCCTGAGATGATGTGTCCAAGGAACATGACATAGTCTATCCAAAACTCACATTTCAAGAACTTTCCAAAAAACGTATGCTTTCTTAGGATATCGAGGACTCTACCCAAGTGGTCATGATGTTGGGCTATGTCATTAGAATACACCAAAATGTCATCTATGGAAACTATCAAAAAAGAGTCAAGGAAAGGTTGGAACACACTATTCATGAGGTTCATAAAGACACTAGGTGCATTGGATAATCCAAACGGCATGACCACAAACTCATTGTGTCCATATCAGGTTTGGAAAGCCGTTTTAGGTATATCCCCACTTATTACTCTCACCTAGTGGTATCCTGACCTCAAATCGATCTTGGAAAAGACTTGAGCTGATTTGAGTTGGTCGAACATGTCATCTATTCTAGGTAAGGGATACTTGTTCTTAATGGTTTCCTAGTTGATCATCCGATAGTCAATACACATCTGAAGCGACCCATCCTTCTTCTTCACAAAGAGGATTGGTGCTCCCCAAGGCAATGTACTGGGCCAGATAAAGCCCTTATCCAACAAATCATATAACTGGGTTTTCAACTCAAGCAACTCTACAGGGGCCATTCTATAGGGTGCCTTAGATATAGGGTTAGTCCCAGGAGCTAACTCGATGGAGAAATCTACCTCCCTCTCAGGTGAAATCCCTGGTAGATCATCTAGAAACACATCTGCATACTCCCGAACCACCTCTATCTCCTCTATGGATCGCCCCTTAACCTTAAGTTCAGTAACTATGGCTAGGTAGGCTCGTCAACCCTTGGAGATCATCTGCTCAGCTTTCAAGGCAGACACATAAAGGTTGGTCATCACATCCTTCCTTCCTCGAATGGTGAAGTGTGGATGTCCGGTTTTCCTAATAAGGATCTTCTTTTCTCTACAGTAAATCTGGGCTCTGTAGGTGGAAAGCCAATCCATACTGATGATTACATCAAAATCATTTATATCGAGAAGAATGAAGTCAGTGGGAAGCTCATGGTTCAAATACTTAACTGGAAAGATAGGGGTTTTCAAAAGAGATGTATAGATACGACCACTCGAGGTTGTGACATCCAAAACATAACCTAAATCCTTGATGTCCAAACAAATCATAGTTGCCAAATTCCTCGAAATAAAAGTATTAGTAGAACCAGAATCAAAAAGTGCTTTTACATTTTGTCCCATGACTTCCAACAAGCCTACATAGTTCATACCATATCCGAAAGCTATTACATGATCTACTAAACTAAAAGGAAAACTCTAGGGGTTATTACCCTCGATCAACCTATTAGCATTTTCCTAAGCTTCTTCATTGTCGATGGCGAACACTCTAGCTTGTCTCCTCTCTCCAGTTGGGGGTGTTTTGGCTGGTGCTCCTACTGTGGGTGCTGCAGCCATCGATTGTGCTACCACTGGTTGTGACCCCAAATGTCCTCTTGGGTTAGGCTGAAGGCAGTTGGCGCTGAAGTATCACTCTTGCTGACATCAGAAACTCACCTTCTTCTCAAAGTGATACTTCCCAGGATGTGTCCGTCCGCAGGTGCGACACTGCTGGAGGCGATTACGGGGCTTGCCTTTGAGTCCATGCTTGATTTTTTTGTGGTTGCACCCTTGCTCCTTCTTGTGTTCATTCTTCTACCCCTGAGCTCCTTTTGTGAAATCCAGGTATCCTATGGAGGGATTTTGTGCAGGAATCACTATCCTTTCCATGTCCAAGGCAGTGTTGTAGGCTTCAGAGAAGGTCTAAAGCTTAATAGCCATCACATGAGGCTTGATGGCAGGATGCAAATGCTCTATGAAGTGGTCCACCCTCTTCTCTTCATCCATCATGTGTCTGAAACATTCTAGGATGTGAAACTTGCGACCAAAGTCCACAACTGATGAGCTTCCTTCAGTCATATTGGTGAGCTCTCTTTCCTTCTCCTTCTTAGCTAAGAGGGGGATGAATCTGGCAGTGAGAAACACCATATCTTGAAATCGGTCCACACCATTGGTTCTTAGCTTAGGTCTCTCCCCGTGATATGGTTCTCCCACCATATCTTGGCTGCACCTTCCAAGAGGTGAGCAGCAAAGAGAACCTTCTTATTTGGTTGCACCTCAAGCATACGAAATCCATTCTCAACCACAAGCAGCCAAGCCTCAGCCTTGTCGACCACTTTAGACTTATCTTCTCCCCAGAACTTCTCAATGTTCAGCTTGACGAAGTCCAAGATGGTGGCTCCCAGTCGTGGACGAACAGGAAGTGGCTAACCATTCTCATCTCTAGCTATGTCCCTGAGGCCAGGTCCCGGATATCCTTAGTTATCCATTTCTGCTACTTAATCCAAACTGCATCCGTAGTGTGTACCACCATAGTCAGTTCCGGACCACCAGATTGGTCCTCCTCCAGTTGGGCTTCCTCCTCGTACACATGTTGCTCCTTGTATCCATGTCCCTTCTCTTATTCAAGGTTGCTGAAGGGTATCGCGTCAGGGTTGATGACCACATGTGTAGTTTCTTCAGGTCTCTTCCTCTTCTTTAAGGATTCACCACCATGGTTCCCCTTCCTCTTCTCATAAAGCCCCTTCTCCTTGCGGGGAGGCCCACCACTATTGGTGGCAACCGGGATAGCAACAAGCTTTGTACGAGCCATCTACTTCAGCACACAGACATACCTTCAGTCTACACTTAACTAATTATACTTATGTCGATGGCATCTTAATTACATATCTTTTATTAATTTGGTGGAGGATTCCTTAAACCTTATCAAACTTACCCATACCTCAAGAGGGTGAGGAAGAGAGAGTAAACCCTAATCCTTAAAATCCTTAATAGCATTTGAGTTGAGAAGGTATGAACAAGATGAGAGAGTCCTAAAGGTATCTTATTTCAAGTCAAGTCCTGAGACATTGGCCATGCAGTCACACAGATCCGGGAGTCCTCATATTCTGACTAGTGATGCAGAGGAAAATATTGTCAGCCCCTGGACGTGATCTTTTTCTAGACACCTCTGTCTTTTGGAAAATCCTCTAATAACTCCCTCAGTTCTATGGAATTTGTAAAATTTAATAATTATTAAAGATTAAATGAGGAACATATGCTCTGATACCAAATGTAACGACCCCGCCTCCCAGTAGCGCCCACTTAAGGGAGACCAAGAGGTCAGAGTCGTTATCCCAATAAACTGGATCAAACATTCGACAATTAATCAGTAATAATTATAAAATTCTACCAACTAAACTGAAATCTCGTATAAAATAAAACTTTGCATACCTTTTAAAAACTTTGGAAATCTACTTCTATCCACAGCTTGAATCTATTCTATCTAATCCTCCTTGCACTTTATTTCTTATTTTCACAATGTGTCACTTTACTATTTATTCTTTTTAGAGTTGCACCTAAAACGCTGACAAACAAAACATCAATCGACATATAAGAATATGCCGGTATGTGGGGACAACCAAAATTTCACAAATATGGCTAACAATCTAAATATCACAATCAAATTAATTAACAAGTCAATTTATACTTTCCATGTGACATTCTCCACCGGTTTTGGCCTAACCCTGGAATACCCTCTTTAGGGTTTCTCTTTTGCCATTGACTTAAGGCCACCTTCTCAATCCCGAGCTTGGTGCCTGGGTCACCTCTCATGGTGGCCATTAGTCATGCAACAAAGACCACCTACTCAATCATGAGCTTGGTGTCTGGGGTCACCACTCATGGTACCCATGGGTCTTCCCTCCTCGGCTTGACCTTTTTGCATCATCCATTAGGGCGGCATGTAGGTTCAAGAATACACACTTAAATTATAATTGTTATAATCATAGTGACTTTATCATTTGCAAGTATGGACATCCAAACTGATAGGTTGCATTCAATGTGATTAATCCTCCAGAAAACCTTCGGGAAACTAATGTGATTAACCATAATTAACCACACACCTGTTAGGATGACTTGAGTGCAGAACAATCCAACTAAGCAAGAAATCCAGTAAACAAGAAAGCACACAAGATGATCCTAAAATATGCATCCAATTTTCCTATCATTGATCAGGCCATCAAGGTCTATTAAGCCTAGTTGTTTCCTACAGTTGCTAGTCCTTTTTAGGGTTTCGATTACAATTAGGGGTTCACTTCATTTTTACTATTCTAAACCCTAATTTTATAAAATTACTCACAAACCCTAATTATCTCATCTACTCCTAATGAAAGATATTAAGGTTACCTTTTAACAACATATAACCCTAATTTCGGGTTAAAGGCATTTTTCTTTCCTTTTTCCCCTATTTAGGGGTTCTAAGGATGTTAACCATCATATTAGATTTAAAACCCTAAATCATGCAATTTCATCTTCAAAACAGGTTAAAATTCATTTTTATCATTAAAAAAGTTAACAATGCTCGAATTAACTTATTTGCACTATTAAATCTATCCTTTATCATTAGTTAGGGTTTTTAATCACAAATTAATACCTTTTTCATCAAAATAATATACTTTTGTTAAAAGGGATAGATTCAGGCTTTCAAACTATTTTTATCTTATTACTCGCATTATTCTGATCAACTTTCATGTATAAAGTTTGTTAATCCGAGATTCCTAGCGATTTCTATGAATTTTGAAAGAAAAAGCATTTTTCTGGAATTTCAGTCAGAGAGAGCGATTTACCAAAAATCCAGGGCTGCTCGATCAATGGTCTGATGATCTACCTTCTAATATGACGTCTCACGTCGTGTGTGGCTTAAGTTACTTGACTCGACCTTGGAGCGTTGGATCAGTACGCGGACTACTGTGGACTGCTATCCGACGGTTGCTATGCGTCGTCTTCATCCTTCTCTTCGCACAAGGCTGCGGTGGTGCCGCGGTGGAGTTGTCGTCGGAGCAGGAGCTATCCAGAGGCAGAGAGGGGGTCGAAGGTCATGAGGCAGCCGTTTGTGATTGTTGTGGGGTGAGGAATCGAGTGGGGGGTCCTTTTATAGGATTTGGGAGGGTCCTCTTAGGGTTTCTCAACCTCTCTGCTTCCTGTTCCTCAGCCCAATTGGGCACTTCACCTAGAGGCTTTGAGATATCCTCAATCTATGGTTGAGAGGGTTCCCGATCCTCTCCTGGACTCAATGGAATTATTTCCATGAGTGCACATGCACTAGGTTAAGATGAAATCGAGGTGGAAAGTCCCTCTGTAACTTGGCCAGAGTCCTAGTTCCTTTAGAACTGGATGATGATCGATGCTCGTTGGATCAAGATCCAACGGCCCTCATCCCTTGCGCTCAACCAAAAAGGAAAATATTTCCTATTTTCAAAATAAAACCATATTTTTGAAGATAATTTGAGAAAATTATAACTCCTAATCCGTAGCTCCTTTTTATCTCAAATTTTAAGGGAAACACATTAAAGTCTTAATCTTGCATCATGCCAAATTTTGGATTATTATCTAAAGAAATCGGGTCCTTTTCTTTAGTTGCAAGTCATCACTTAATTATATACATTTTTCACATATTTTCTTTTTCCCTTGCCATTAAATTATCATCTTGGATTCCTTAGACCTCAAGGAACTTTAAAGGCATGAAATCTCATGTTGGGAAATATTTCCTTATCGTTTCCTCTAATTATTTTACTACTTTCCTTATTTATCCCTTTATTCAAACAAATTCCTTTTTATTTTCTTTTCTTTTATTTCAATTGGGGTTAATATCTAGTAAAGCCCACCGTGAAAACAAACAAGGCTATTAGGAATGAAAATCATGCATTTCAAACAAATAATCAACCATTGATTTTATCTTTTAAAAGGAGATTTACAAATCTCATTACATGGTTTCGAAAAATGAGGTTATAAGAGAAATAGTTGCCCGACAGGAGGTAGTCCAGATCAAGGTATGCCGAAGCACACCAATAGGGTGCAAGGGTCTTGACTAGTAGGGAAGAATCCTTACAGTTGTGTGGTATCCAACACCAACCGAGGATGTCAGTGGTACCTGTGTTACATGTTGAATGATTAGTGGTCAGTAGGTCCACTGATGCACAATAAGCCTGAGGGATTTGACTCACCGCCTGAGTACCCAAGTTGAGAGGTGGAGTCTGAGATATCTGGCGGCTCCCATTAGCCACTGAGAGGCAGACGTGCTGAGGCCCGCTACAGATGGGGACTTACTTGAGAGACAAGCTTAGGAACTCAGGCATGTTTCTAAGCCTTATACAGTGAGATCATAGCCTACTGCGATTCTTTCACATGTTGTGGTACACCTCATGTGGGTTTAGGGTATAATAAGATGAATAAGAGGTTAAACACGTATGTGCAGTTATTCAATTACTCTTTCTATATTTTTGAATTATTAGTTCTCTTTATGATCTATCAAGCATGTTCATATATTGATTCACTCTTATAGATATCTAGAGTATCCTACCATATTTATGTTTGTGAATGATTAGTCTTTTTAAATCTTACTACTATTATAATTGATATCAGTGCTTGACAATGTATCAATAATTATACAAGTGTTGTAAACTATTTCAATGAAGTACTCATTCACTGAGCGAGTAGGCTCACCCCTCTACTCACAATTATTTTAGGGATAACTCATGGAATGAAGATGTCATTGCATTAGAGTAGATCCACCACATGATTTAAGTATGAGATTAGTTAAGTTCAGTCAGTCTATGTCACTCTAGGTCCTTGTATAGAGTTGAGAGAGAGTTGTAAATGATAATGTGTAACTTTGTTTCTATAATAATAGTGTATATATCTGATTATCATGTTGTATGTACATGGAAGTGTGAGAAAAAAATTGAATCTATGAATGTGTATCATTAATGTTGAGATCATATTAGAGTGATCAAGGTTTAATTCTTTTGTAAAGTTTATTTATGTGATTGAATGAGAGAAAACAAAGAGTTTGAAATAAAACAAAAAAATGTTGGAAGTGAACTTTGTACTAAGTATAATCCTCAAACTTATGCCCTAATCTAATGATTAGTGGTAATCACGGGATGTGGGTGTAACACTTGGAGTCTCCTAGACCAGTACTTGGGCTTCCTTCTTTCGCCCCTGATCGACTGTGTGTGCTTTGCTTTCTCACATGAAGTAGCAGCAACACTGGAGATCTCCACTAGAGATCCACGATGACAGATCTTGCCTATCTTTCTCCTGCATCTGTGCTCAACCACTTCCCCTTAGCGTAGCCCTTCTCGGCTGTAATGCTACTCATCAACCATTGTGTGTTCCACGAATAAGAACTTGCCAGTCATAGCGGATGCCGTAGTGGGATAAGGTGAAAACATTATGGGATCTTTCTAGATCAAATCTAGACATTGATGAAGATTCAGAACACCTTCTCTTACTCCTCTTTACCATCTAATTTGAGGTTGTGAAAATCTATTCACAACCTGCCTACGAGCCCTTCTTCTCCAAAGCTCTCAAGCTTGTCTACCAACCATCTTGCTCCAAGGCTTAAATCTTGACCTTCCAATAGCTAGCTTCACAAGGTATGCAGAAACATCTCCTTGACCCATAACCCTAGGGGAAGCTACTTGCAGTTTCCCCAATTCCTTCCAGTCCTGCATCCCTCCTCCTCACACCACCCGCTCAAGACGGTGGAGAAGCAACAGTAATGGGGATGTGGATCTCCCTTGTGTATACTCTAATTGACTCAAAGGTTGGGTCTTTCAACTTCTCTAGTAGAGATGAGGACAACTACCAGCGTATGCTTCACTATCATCCCACATTCATGGATGTAGTGGTGGTCTTTCGCGCTGGCTGGTGCCACCCCCATGTTCTAGTTGAGCGTAACTTGAAGATGGTATATGCACTATTAGATTAACCAATCCTAGGGTCCTAGCTCGTTCTCCAGAAGCCTATATGTGGATTCTCCTCTTAATTCATATCAGATCCCACATAGCCATGTACATTGGTAATCCTTATCATATTTAATGACAAGCCAAAGTTGTCTAAATTAATATCTATCCTTGGTCCTATGTACATCAGATTATTCATTTATACAACTTCAAAGTACAGTAAACAAATTTGAAACCATTTGCATGATCAAATATCATTTTAGTGATATCATTATATCATTTCAATATGTAAACCCAACTAAGATGGGATCATCACCATATATACATATGGACGTAATTTTGACCACTTCAATCTCCATCCCATGATTCATGTATTGCATTGAGTAAGCAAGAACATCGAAAGTCCACTCTATTACATCCTACGCACCTTAAGAGAAATTGTATCCTCAAAATTAAGTCAAAATCTAGTTCATCACATGATATATCTCTTAAAAGAAATTTCATCCTCGAAATTAGGCCATTCTCTTATTCCAAGAAGAGAAACCAAAACTTCTTTATTTGTATGTGAGGAACCATTCTAGGTGCAATATATCCAAAAACAAAAGCTCAAAACTATATCTATGTATTTCTAGGAAATTTCAAAAGAATCTAATGTTAACTACACCCTTCATATAAGGGTCAAGCTTATGTTCATAAGCTTAGGTTAGGTCAGGACATATTCATGCTTTAGGATTTACATCCTTATTTTACCAAAGAATTAAGGATTCCATCTATACATTTATCATGTTAAAAAGGAGTTAATTAAATTAACCAACTTTATCCATATATATCATATCAAGGTGTCATTATCATTATGTTGTGCTACTATATATTTTTTTTCAAACCATATTCAACATATCTATTGAGCACCAATTATCACTACATTTTATTTACATCTTTAATTTTCATTTTCTCATATCTGATTACAAACTATATGAGTGACTTCATCATTAGATTAACCAACTATATCACATTTTCATTATTATTTATGTATATGTTTAACCATATATTGATAAAGAACTTTAAAACATCTCTAAGTTTTCCATCATGTCATATCCTCATATCACATCTCAAGATCAGATCATATTCTTATATAAATCACTTCATGGTTGTGCTAAATAACTTATGCAAGTGGCTTGTCAAATATATAAATCAAACCTTATCTAGTCCAAATGAGACCCTTCTAACCCTTACCTGAGGGTAGTATCGTGCTTAGCCTCTCTGAGCTCACTCAGCTCTATGAGTATCATATGCGTAAAGCTTTATATTCCCTCCTTGGTCTAGGGTTCTGAGGTCTACCTCATTAGCATTGATGACAAGATTTGGACACATAAGCAAAAACCAAAACATGATATAGCATTCTCTTCATGGGTTCTACACCCATGAAACACTATTTCCCAACTCTCTATTTCATATACACCACTAGAGTCCTACAAGGAACCACCAACCTGAGTATGAGGCTTCATAAAAACTAAAACATAGTTACCTCCTCTAGGGTCTTGGGACTCTCTCTCACTCTCACCTAGATGGTAGGTTCTCATATTCATGTTCACATGTTCATATATAGACAACCTCTTTCTATCTCTAGGGTTTGGTCCTCCTAAGGACATCTAGGGTTCAACAAAACTACAGGAATCATGCATAACACAACTTAACTCAATCACTCAATAGTACTCTAGTTTAGGACATATCATATCACATATTTCTCATCATTCTCATATCTTGTAGTTTAGGTTCTCTGACCTTCTCCGAACGGGTCTCACTCTCTCTGGAGTTAACCCTAAAACTAGTCCTAATACTAGAGGTCCTCCTTTGTGAAAGAGTTTGTGGTTCATCATGACTCATTCTGACTCACAACCTTGTCTTAACTTAACATATATAATCTCATAAAAGCCTAGTTACTTGCATCATCAAATCTCATCTTGCATCCTCAAAACTGAACGTAATTCCTCACAGAAACACATATATCATCATAAACTATCTTATATCGTCTCTATACATCTTAGATAATCATCTAATCTTATTCAATCTATCACATATTCCAACAAGGTTGTAGACATCTAATATAGAACTACTCTCTCCTCTGACTAATGTCATTCACTTTCACTTAGGTTGCATGATCACCTCCCACTTGTACATGTGTGTGGACACATTTTTGTAATACTTACATATATAATAAAATATGATATAGTTTTTCTCTGATAAAACATGTGTGAGAGAAAGCTATCAAGGTTTGATCCAATTGGAATCAAAAACCACATCCACAAAATGAGTGTCCCACTCATAGTAGAGAGTGAAGTGTCATGAAAACTAGTGAAAAGGGGTGATAACATGGTGCACACTAGTGTAGCTACTCCAGACAACGAGTGCCATATGTTTAGGATTTCTCTTCCCTTGATGCACATCATTTCCCAATAATACTACGTCCCATACCATCACATTATAAGGAAAGAACGACAGTTTAGGACTTGCTATACAACAAGCACTAGTCGAAACCTAGTTCTCAGACATCTAGGTGCTAACCTAGAGGCTTGGTCAAATCTAGTCTCTAAAGATGACTAATCAAACCTTAATAGATTTCTAAAGTTCAAGGTTCTTTAGTTTGAGTTGCATAATGAGAAAATGACAGACTTTTCTATTGTTCATGCTCTGATACCATATGTGACGTCCCCAAATTTTCTAAAACTTAATCTAATGTTTGACACCCAAATTGAAACCCCACCTCAGTGAGAATCCCAATTTAAACACCACACACTAGGCTAAGAAGAAGAAAACCATAGGAAGTCAGAAGGAAACAATAGTAGCATATGCACATGAACAATAAACAAACCACAACACATGTTCACCATTCAACATATAATAACATAATTAATTGTTATATCATTTAATATAACATATTGAAAAATAAATTTTTACATATACATGTACTACCACTAAACAACAGGATCTTAAGACAATAGGTCCACATGTACATCAACTCGCCACACAACTCTCAACTATCTTGGTTCTTCAAGAGCATATGTGTACAAACCTAAATAAAAGATTACATGTGGTACACGTCATCACAATATTCAAGAATATTGTACTGAGTATGCCTATGTATTTTTTTTATATACCTCTCATTACTAAGATTGGAAATATGATGAGACTAATACTTGGCATTTATATAGAAATATAAGAAAAAGCATATACTTGCACAAAGAGGTTCATTAACAAAAGAGAACACATATTTTAAGCTCATTTTCCATTATATCATCCATGTATTTACTACCTAAGAGTTGAATGCATTAAGGTCTTTATTATCTAGTACCAAAGAGTTTGAGATAATTATACATGTGATCTACTAACAAAGATTTTGATATCACTTCCAAGTACTTTACTACCAAAGAGTTGAAGTACTTTACTTTCCAGCACTTCACTACCAAAGAGTTGAAGTGCTTGGATAAAATGGAATAGATATATTATGTTGCATGTGTTCATAGCCATAAGTATGGAAAATCAATCAAGATATCATACAAGAACAATCATTTCATCCAATATCATATTCCAAGTGTTTACTACACACATAATGCAAGCATACTATATAATAAGCCAAGTAAGAGGTAATGTCGTACCATGATCAAGAGATATTCTAATCATCACATATTTCTCATGTCAACTCTAACCTTTATTCAACCCTGATTAAGACAATATCACATATCACCATCAGGTTCTCATCATCTTAACCCTAGTCATGTTTGTTAGGGTTTTACTTAGTGATTAGGATATTAGCTTAATTACCTGTCTTATTTTCTCATCTTTACTTGTATTCTTATCTTTGAATCATCTTACTAGTCTTCATTTCCAATTATGTAATAGGATAGGGTTCATCATTTGGACATCGAGTTCCATTTCATTTTGTGTATGTATTAACCCTAGATTATATTCATTAAGCATATTAGGGTTTATATCACATTAAGAGCAACCATAATTTTATACCATGATTTATGTGAATCATTGCGTTCTCAGAATTATTTATACATTTCCAATTACTGATATGAGCTTACTCTATAATTTCTAGGGTTTGTTGAACATATTTGTAATTATTGCATATTAATTAGGGTTACTAGCCCTAATTAACCATATGGAGAAAATTACATGATTTCGTGCATCAACATTATAATATTTGACCTCAAGTGGATTATACATCCCATTTAGGAGTTACTGGCACATTCTCATAATTTTAGGCCATCATTTGAAATTTATTATCCATCAAACAAGTATAATATATCTTGCATGATATCACTAAGATTTAAGCATCAAACTATTACTATGATGGTTCCATGTTATTCTACGCATTTTCTTAGAATTTTGGTATTTATTTGTATTTTTTTAATAATTAAGATACTTACTATGAATTATTGAGGATCAGAGAAATTACTGAAGATTTATCCTTTTTTGTCCAATGGGACACTGACACGTGGATCCTTAGGGTGCGGCCTTCAACCCTTGGCTCGAGCTTAGCTGACCGATTGGGTAGGTTCACATCAGGTTTAACTGGACCCAATTGGGTCAGGTCAAGTTTGATTGATTCTCTGGCTGGCCGGTCCTTTCCTCCCCCTTTCATGCTCAAAGCCCAATGCGGGCCCTTTCTGTCTACGTGTGTGAACACCGTTGCCCGCCTATTCTCAAGCACTATTGTGGGTTCAGATGTCAGCAATGGGTTTAAAAGGATCGGTCCCCCATCTATAGCTTGTCCATCCTCCACTTATCTCGAAGTCACCTCGACCAGAACCTGGCCTTCCTTCTTCTACCCCCGATTGATTGTATGCGCTTTTCTTTCTCACACCAAGCAGAAACAACGTCAGAGATCTCCGGCCAGAGATCCATGACAATGGATCCTGCCTATCCATCTCCTGCATCTGTGCTCAACCTCTTCCCCTTAGCACATCCCTTCTCTGCTGTAATGCTACTCGTCAGCTGATGTTGTGCTCCACGAACAAGAACTCGCCAGTCATGGCGGCTGCAATAGTGGGATAAGGTGAAAACATAGTGGGATCCTCATAGATCGAAGCCAAACACTGACGAAGATTTGGAACACCTTCCCTAACTCCTTTTCACCCTCTTATTGCGGTTGTAAACATCTATTCACATCCTACCTATGAGCCCCTCTTCTCTAAAGCACTCAAGCCTGTCTACCCAACATCTCGCTCTAAGGCTTAAATCCCAATCTTACAATAGCTTCATGAGGTATGCAGAAACATCCTCTTGACCCATAACTCCAGGGAAAGCTACTTGCAGTTGTCACCGATTCCTTCTAGTATCGTATCCCTCCTCACACCACCTGCTCAAGACGGTGGAGAAGCAGCAGTAATGGGGAGGTGGATATCCCTTGTTTCTACTCTAATTGACTCGAAGAATGGGTCTTTCAACTTCTCTAATAGATACGAGGACAACTATCAGTGTATGCTTCACTATCATCCCACATTCATGGATGTGGGGGTCATCTTTCATGTTGGCTGGTGCCACCCCCCATGTTTTTGTTGAGCGTAACTTGAAGATGGTATATGCACCGTTAGATTAACCAATCCTATGGTCCTAGTTCGTTCTCTAGATGCCTATCCATGGCTTCTCCTATTAATTCATATCAGAAGCCATGTAGCCATGTACATTAGTAATACTTGCCATATTTAATGACAAGACTAAGTTGTCTAAGTTAATATCTAACCTTAGTCCTATGTACATCAAATTATTCATTTAAACAACTTCAAAATATACTAAACCAATTGGAAACCATCTGCGTGATCAAATATCATTTTAGGGATATCATTATATCATTTCGATATGTAAACCCAACTAAGATGGGATCATCACCATATATACATATGGACACAAGTTTGATCACTTCAATCTACATCCCATGATTCAGGTATTGCAGTGAGTAAGCCAAAACATCAAAAGTCCACTCTATTACAAGAAATATACTCAAATATGAGGGTATGCTTAAAGAGCAGGTAGATGAAAAACAAGTAACCCAACCCCATCCAGTATCAGAGACTCTAATGCCCATGAAAATTCTAAATTTTGTTGAACATCTTAAGTGAACAACGCAAGAGGAAGGGGAAATTGATGAAAAAGAATTGTAATAAGCAAGGCATGAGGGGCTAAGGCATGAGGGGCTATCTGGGACAATAGAAGCCATCTTCCCAGACTGTGACAGATGGTTGTATGAAGACCTATCTCTCATTGCCTGATAGTAATGAACAAAATGAAAGCAGATCATGAATTGGGTGAAGTGGTTTTTGAAAGAGAAGGAACCTATGTCCTAAAGGATGATCTCTGTGACACAGTACGACCTAACGGGTACATGGCCGTGAGTGTAATGACAAAATACCAATCCCTTCTCAGGGATGGTATGCCTAATACACACATGGTCTGCTTCATGTTGGTGGAGGATATCATTAACAACAAGGACTCTGGTGAGAAGGAGAGACTACTACAACGCCCATAGAGGTCACTGCCATAATTCATATTTCTACCCATACTACATGACAATCGCTGGATGTTGTTGGCAATAAACGTCAAGGTGAAGATTGCAATACACTATAATAGCTATGACGCATACTTCTCCTTGAAGAAGTATACTAATACAACAACACTAAAGAGCGTCATAGAAGAGAAAATGCAAACCTATGCAGAAATGATAACCACAATGATATAAGTTCATGGCAGAGGATACAAATACAACCCCGCTAAAGACTTCAAGAAAGCACAGTTCTTCCATAGAGTTCCAATAGATCCAACAATCTAACAACTGTGGTTTCCAATGCCTCTTTGGGATGTCATCTCTGGTAGAACGGGGAGTGAAGATCATAAGTATGCATCAGGAGAGGTACCATGCTCTCTGAGGTGTTTACATTGACATGATGATACATTCGAGATGGGCGACCTAAGAACCTAGAAATGAAGAGTGAAACTAGCATGTTTATTTTTCAACCTATGTCTTTGACACTCTAGAACGGATTGTATGATACGTTTTGGGTGGATTCATAAATGGGCATGAAAGGTACCTCTCTCGTACCCCTTCTCAATTAAAGCATCTCGCTAATTTTGTAATCCCCTTATTCTACAATATCCAGAATTTTGATCTTGAACATACCCTCCCCCTTGTGAGAGAAATTAAAAAAAAAATTAAATTTTCTAAAAATTAGAATCAAATACCACAAGGACAATTTTGGATCCAATTTTTCTTGATATTGTCATAACTCCCATTTTTAGACTTACTTATATTCAACCTAACTCTTGGCATAACTATTTCAAGAGTGACGGGTTTGGGCTATTTAATTTACCTAAAAACCTGAGTGTGACAATGTTGCAATGCCAACTTTAACTCATGAAAATGTTTTAAGATACTTATGAAGCCTCAAAGTAAGGAGGAATATATTTACTACACTCACAATTGACCACTCTGCTCCCAAGTACAAGTAAGAAGAATCTTTTTACTATGCTCCTGATTGACCACCCCGCTCCCAGGTACAGGTAAGAAAGAAGATAATCCTGGAAAGGAGGAAACAACTACCCCTTCGAGTTAAAAAATCTCCTCTTTGGGATCAAAAGAGGCTTAGCAGCCCGAATATTCCTTGAATTCCTATCTTCCCCAAGCCTGCTAGCAAGAATAAAAGCCTAGTGGAACTTAAACCATGAGAATTGTGCCCAGTAAGATGTTGAAAGTCTTCACCCAGTCGGTGTATTATTGCACTCAGAAATGTAGATATGTCATTCCTGGTAGTGAGGTGTAAAGAGGCGAGATCACCTCCTTACTAAAATTTAAAGGAAATACCAAACATCCACTTTTTTCCAAGAAAAATAGACATTGTGGACATCATGTATAATACTCCAAGTAAATAAGCATGTTTAGATTAATACATGTAAAATGTCAATAGAAGAGGAAAGAAACTAAGTTATTACATTTCTCTTTGAACTCAATTCACTACATGAGTTTCTTTGAAAAGGAAAAACTGAAAAGAAACTATAGAATCTAGCAGTAAGTAGCCTAGTCATCCTTGATTGCAAAACTTGAATCGACTACTCTTGAACTTGGTCACCTTGGCCACATTCAACACCTTGATCTAACCCTAGGTGGTTGGGAAAGAACCCGTCAAAAGGGAAAGAAAACAAGGTATGTGTCAAAGATAATGAATAAGGATAAAAGATAAGAAACAAGATGGAAATAAAGGCTAAGATTTCATCATAAGATGAAGACAGTCAAAAGTATGAGACATAAATAAATAGATGCTTACCTTAACAAAAGAGTAAAAGTTTGCATGCATGATTAATATTGACTACCTAAACTATGTAGTGTTGAGGCACCTACCTAACCTCAACCAATAGGTGAGGGAGAGTAACACATTCCAATCACCTACAAATATTCTATATTGGGGAGAGTAGCACATTCCCCTGGGCGAATTTACATATGCCCTATCTATGGGTGGTTGTACAAAAGTACCGATACACTAGTTAAATAGTCTAATAAAATCAACGTGCTAAGAACTTTGGCAAGTATAAGCATCAAGTAATAGAAACATGGCAGTGGGGTACACGACCCAAGAAATAAGTATAAAAACTGATTTTTGAGGCAAACATAGCAAAGGAAATAACAAAAGAGGAATTAGGGATAAAAGCCTCATTAGGTAAACTAGGTTAGGGTTTGTAATTGTTCCCAACTTAGGTGTATGGAAAATACATACCTTTGTTAATGAAATCCAATTACTTCTCTTTCACTACTTTAATTGATTCCAAAGCCCACTTTCCCGATTTTCAATATATAATCATGAATCGGGGTTTTGCATATGCATTTTTTTTTATGACGAGGGAACCACTCCTGCACGAGCACTACTTTTTTGACCCCCGCAGGCAGCTTAAACCCCCGGATGCCCCCCCCCCCGCCCATACAGGGACCACCAAGTAGTCACATCATTGGCCGACCGACGCGTGGGCTAATTCACTTCGGTGGAACGCTGGGAGTCGAACCCGTGCCCCCTGGTTTTGCATATGCATAAAGGTAAAGAAACCCTATCTTTTGGACTTCTTGAACAAAACCATGATTTAGACGTTGAAACCATAACTATTAATCTTATTAGGTTCTCCTGATTAAGAAAACATATAATTTTGTCTATTTTGGAGTTATGAGGATTAAAGTGCATTTTTGGTGATTTTTGTGTATTAAATTCATTTTCTAGAAAACACCTTTCGACAAAACTCAAAACCAAACCTCAAATGTATTTTTATTAGAAAGCTTACATTTTTCTAATTCCAAAACATATTTTTTATTTTGGACAAAGAAATAAAAAGATATGATTTTTCCTATTCTGACCAATCAGGAAATTAGAAAATTATATTAAAGTAGTGGAATTCGTGAGAAAAGAGAAGGGGGGGGCCGCCTTGCTAACTTGGCCCAATCATAGCCAACCAAGTAACGGGTCAAAGGTGTGGCTTTGACTAGCCCAAACCAATTGAACTGATGGCGAAAGGACAATACTTCCTTTGGCAAAAAACAAAGCAAAATAGAAAACAAGGAGGGTAGAGAAGAAAAACACTAAGGGATTCATCCCCTTCATTAGCCACACCATGGCTAGCGAGCAACAACTCAATTTTTGTGAAAATATGCAAGATCGATCAAACTCAAAAACAAGATCATGATAAGAAAAATAAGATCACAACGAACCTGCTGATGAAGACAATTCGAGCTGAGATGGAGTAGAGAACGAGCAACAGCCACCGCAAGCTAGGCTCATTCCAAGCTTCCTGACGTCCACACGCAAAAGAAATGAGGAAATCAATAGGACATGAGAGTTGGGTAAAAGGAGACAAAGTAATTGGGGGTACTATTTATAGGTATGGTTTGCTCTAGGGTTTAAACACCATGGCAGTGAGAGAGCTCAATGGCCAATTTTTGGCATTTCTCAAATCGTTGAAAATGCACCACAATTTATGGATCAATCGGAGTGGAATCACATGAGGAAAGTGTGGGATCAAAATTCTCGTAAAAAGGTTGACTACAGATTGAGAAATATGGATTCAAAGATTCAGTATGAACTCGTTTGTTTCCTTGTTAGGCACGAGCTAGGAGATAAGCACTCAATCGTCAGATCAAGTGGGTGAGCAATTTGGACCGTCCATCAACACAAAAAATTGAAAAATAAAAGAATACTAATCTAGACACATTTATTGCATACCAATCTTAATCAGACTAAAGTGGCAAATATTTTTATTTAATATTTTCTCTCTCCTTGATTAAGGGGGCAAACATGCTCCATATTAAATGAAAATGTGACACCTAGCCTATTTTTGATATGAGGATGCCTTTTGGGAACTTTTAATGTGTTAAATAAATCAAATCTTATTTTCTCTTTCCTCCTTCATTAATGTTTATAAGATTCTCCAAATTTTATGAAACTTCACCCACAAGTCACTTTAACTGCCTTGGATACGAATTTTCCATCAAATTTACATGTTGGATTTGTTTGTACAATTATTTAATTTTTTTAAGGTTCTACACATTTTCTTTCTCCTGATTTCAACTTTTAATAAAATATTCTCCTATTTCAGTGAAAATTAACTGAAAGGCATATTTTAATGTCTATATCACGAATTTGGCATTAATTGTTAATGTTGAAGTCATTACCAATTTTATTTTGTATTATTGAGTTATCTCTTATTTTCCAATTCAATTAATACAATTATACTGACTAATTTTCCAAAAGTTGTGAAACTTATCACCCAAGAAAACTTGTACTCAAAGAAAATGAATTTGGATTTAGAATTATCTTTTGATTATTTGCTAGGAAATTTACTCTTATTTTCACTTAATGGGAAAACTGATTCATTTAATGTCACTTTATCTTAGTTTTAGGATTTTCTTTTCTTTTTCCCACACAATAGGCCATAGAAACTTCTAGATCAATTTTATTTTATTCTTATCCCTCTTAAGTGGAAATTTTGCAAATTAAACCAATTAGTAAATTTTTACTGAGGTATATGTGCTTAACTCCTTATAATGTAAAATATTGGGAAGAAATGTATACCAAAACCTTTATCATTTCCACTAATTCAACATCAAGGATAGAAATGAAAGAAAAAGCTTAGGAAAAGGCTAAACTAAGATTAGACATGAATTTTAGTTCATTGCATGAGGACTGGAAGCCAAAATTTATACAACTACCTTTCAAAGAGGACCTCACACAACCACCTAACATTACATCAGGATCCGATTGGGTAAAATGGTAATTATAATAGTAAATATGGTTGAGGAAACCTAATAATGAAATAAACACTACAACCTTAACCTACCCCAACACAATAGTTAGCATCTCCAAAAAAAGTTGGGTGTGAAATCTACCTCAGCCAAAACCTTGTGCAAGTATTGCCTGAAAACGGGCCATGAGTGTATCACAACAAAAAAATCCTTCATCCAATGAAGGTTGTAGCAGACAATATGAGTACCACAACTCCTGGTCAAAAAGAGTAAGTTTTAGGATTGACAATACCTAGACACGATGCATATGTCTCGACTGAAGGCTTACGTAACAACAATCTTCACATTCACAAAAATAATGAATTAATAAAGTCCTTTGATGTTATTTGATGCTTTAATTCTAATTGATTAGCCTGAGGACAACTTAGACTCTAAGTATGTGGGAGCTGATAACGTCCAATGTTGTAGATATTTGAATGCCTGATTTACCATAATATTATCGTTTCATAATGCTTTCTTTAGATAAATCTAGTTATTTTGGCACGTTTTGACATAACCACCTAATCTCATCCAACTTCTACTTAATTCTACCAGAATATATAAAGAATAGGACTTGAATTCAGACAACTGATGACAACAAAACATCAGTGGTTGATGGTCTTGATGTCCCTGCAACTATAGGACATGTACATTTTGGCAACTGTTGAAACTACCACCTTAGCGGATCATGGCCTTGATGTCTCTGCGACCGCAGGTGAGGACCACCTTGGAGATCGATGGGATCAAAGGTTTAGCGGTTACCAACATAAGTCATTCTCAGTGACCACTATTCAATCGATTGCTAGAGCAGAGCACTCTCGCGAGCTACTCACTTCAATGATCATTGAATATGCAACTTCAATGATTGACAAAGAATCAAAATTCAAGCAACCACTGGAAATGATCACTAACAACAACCGATGGATCCTTAGTGATCACTTAGCTCACAAGACCATGACTGATGAAGGGGGTTGCGATGGGGGAGATATGATGAAGTGTTGGTGCATTCCAGAGCCTCCATCCATCTATCATCAGTCCTGGATATCTAAAGATGAAAGTCCAGAAGGGAGAGAGGATCCAGACCATCACCAACACCCTCAGCCTATTCTTTTAAAGAAGGACTATCCTCTCCATCACACCCACACCATATCCAAATCCCAAAGAGACGTACATCAGCATCGGTCTTTTTTTGGTCCCAGTTGGTGTATCTCCCTTCTTCTACTCTAGATCTATTCATCCTTCTCCATCTACTTCAACCATTTTTTTAGTTTCTCTCATGTCTCACTACGCTTGTAAATCCATAATGCTACTCATGAATGTGAGTGGAAAAACATATTGCTTGGATTGGGAGTAGCCACTAAGGCTCTCCCAACAAGTAAATACTTATATCCATTAAATATACACTCTTAGAAAATATTATATCCATATTCTTGGTCTTAATGCTTCACTTATATGATTGGCTATCATTTTATAATGTTTGACTGTTAGTTCCTCAAAAGAGTAGTACTAGCCTTATCTAAGTGTTATGGAGTTTCATGAACACATGAGATTATTGGAATACTTAATCCTATGATCATATGGTTATGCTTGTGATTGTTTGCAATCTATAGAGAGACAACCTTATAATCAAGATCTTTCCTAAGCTCGAGAGAGGAGGGAAAAGACATGCATGATGATTGCTTGTAATCATGCTACGGGTATACAATGGGTGTGATTATTGCATGTTCGAGAGAGACCTTAGTCAATGAAACCCATCCATACTTGTTATATCACTCTTTGTCTCTTCTTTTTCTTTTGTTTGTTTTCTTGCTTTGTTGTTGGTTGAAGTTGCATCGTTCCCTAATGAACACCATACTTAATCTACCCTCTTTGATTGGTGGAGAGGAGCCAAGA
Organism: Alisma plantago-aquatica; assembly: GCA_963693085.1. NCBI lineage: Eukaryota > Viridiplantae > Streptophyta > Magnoliopsida > Alismatales > Alismataceae > Alisma > Alisma plantago-aquatica. The sequence continues at coordinate 745,342,802 of OY856412.1, forward strand.
TTCTACATTTTTAGAAATTATTACTCCTTGTCCCTATGGATCGACCCTGATTTACTACATCAGACCCCATATAATAGTTGTGGGGGACTGAGTGTTGGGTTATAAATTTAAGAGTTTGACTATTTTAGATTCTGTCCTTTTTGGATGTGCGGTTTAAGCAGGTCAATTTTTTCCACTTTTGGTTTTTCTATGTGGGAAAAGTGATTGAGTGACAAGATCTTTTATTCTAATATCAAGGGGGATACTTATTTGTGTATTGGCTTGGTATTTCTTATCATTCTACTTCTTAGCCCTTAGTTTGTATGTTTGTCTATTTGCAAACTAACTTGGGATTATCCAAAGCTCCAGCTTAAGGGGGAGTGCTGGAGAGGCCAGTTATATTTAATTAAGTATTGAGTCTAATTGTATATGGGCCCAATTTTGTCCAGTCCCATTAGGATTTCCAACTTCCTTGTACTTGCCTCCATTCCTATATATAGGACAGGGGTTGACCTTCTATCAATAATATACATAGGGGTTTTCCCCACTCTATTATTTTTACAAAATTGTACTCTATATGTTCTTTGAGTCCATTAGTAGATGTATCATAATCACGTGGACATCATGATGAAGTGGAGGGATGATAAATCCATATCAATTTTCTACATGCCAGTCTTGAATGATGGTTATGTTTCCTGGCACCACACTGATTCTTTATCTCCTAAATATTCACCTTCTTTTTCTTAGCAGAAAGTATCTATTTCTTTTTATATAACGAACATTTCCTCCAAATTTTCAGGAGGGTTTCTAAGGCTTATATGGTGAGGGGGAGGTGTCTCAAACAATGGAAAACATCAGATATGTGAACTATCTTAGAAAAAAAATTTCATGCCTTTCTAAGGTAAGGTCAACTAAAGATGCAATATTTTTAAAAGTTACCTTGCAAGAGACTGAATTCCCTTCTGAAAGATGAGCCTAAATCATTATGATAGTGCTCCTCATGTAACTAATGATGAGGAGAATGAGAAGGCGAGCTATCATGATGGTCTGCTTGAGAACCCATTGAACTTCTTGATGTTGATGAGGTAGACTATGTGGAATATCATACTCAGAATTGTATGTTGAGGGTGTTGTAGCATGAGTTGGTTGTTCAAGCACTACTTAGGTTGTGAGTGAGGTAATCAAAATATTGTAAAGAGCCATCTTTTTGGGGATGCATCTTCATTTGTCCGACTCCTCATCATGTGTTATTGTTAGTGCAGTAGCTATATGCTGACATGTTGAAGGAGGTGTAGTTGGTTGGGTAGTAAAATCATGGACTTTAGGTATAGTAGTTTTTTCGACTTTAAAATCACTCCCTCTAGCCTCAGTGAAATATTAAATAATGATAGGTAGCATTTTGTAGGGGACTTTTGAATAGAATGACAAGTTGATGATGAAGTGCAAGCTTTCTTCCTAGGTGTAGCAGTTGATTTTTCACATTGTTGATGAAATTGTGGGATCTTTGCTTTGATGATTAAGAGCTTGTTCTCACCATATTGGCTTATCTTGGGAAGAGGTAGTATGTTGCCATTCTTCTTGAAGAGATAGAAGGATTTGTAATCCAGGAAGACTAGAAGACTATTGTATTCAAGATATTTGATGTGATTAAAGTAGTCCCCTTCAAATTATGTGAAATCATTTAGGACATCTAGTTTTAAAAGAGCTTTCTCAATAATATTGACTAGGCCACCCATATAGAAATCCTTATGTTGATCATAGATATATGTCCAATTATCAATTAAAAATATTATTGATTTTGTGGGGTCTCCTTCCACGATACACTAAACAATACTGAGGTTTACATGATATATACTCCCAATTTCAATTTTTGTGAAAAGGACGTTGGCGATGTTCTTATGGATAATGCAATAGAGGTTAGAATGAATGGTAGTGCCCTTTGAAGAGCTGGATCTATACTGACCAGTGAGTTTTTCCCATACTCTTTTGGATTTAAAATTGGATTCATCTCAGTCTAAGCTATCACTATGTGCAACTTATACTTCTCCATCAGCACAAAAAGTTTCACTTAATATTTCTCAATTATGATTTGGTCGTTAATGATTAGACAAGCTTGCAACTTGTAGCATCCATCACATGTCTTCCTATCAACTGACATGATTGGAACTTTGAGGGAAGGAAGACATGAATTCCTTGGAATCCATTACGTATGACTGTGTCTTACCAAAACAATAGAAGATATGTTTGCTCCTATAAGAAGGATGTGTACCCGATATAGAATTTTTAATTTGTGTTGATTGTCCTCATCTACAAAGTGAGTTTCCTTGAAAGCTTCTTTGGACATGCTTGTGCAAGATGCCTTATGAGAATTGTTTCTAGGTTAGAAACTTCCATATTGGAGGTCTATGTTGGGAAGTTCCTCTCCCATCAAATTTCTAGGGGCTTATATAGCAGTGATGACTAGTTGCTCAATCCTAGGTTACTTGTTGAGTTCACCAGTAAATGGTGTAGTGGAACAAATTTTCATCATCCTATATTGTGTTTGTTCCTTTTTGTGGCCTTGTGATCACTCTCCTTACATAGGGAGTGTTCCACCCTACTTGTCATAGAAGAAGCTACCTCTTCTTGGGTTATTTCTTTGTTGAAAGTGACCATGTGTATGATTTTCCTAGTACACACCATTTTCATGTTATAAAATGAGAAGTTGGTAGTGATTTAGATTAAAAATGGTGGGGAATTTTAAAAAAATCTTAAGAATATCAATAAAAAAATAGATATATGAAGGTCAATATGAATAGGCTGATCATTCTAACCGATCAAGCTATAAGATCGATAGGTTTCTGTCAATAGATCAATGTTGGTATACCCCATGGAAAATGATCAGTTAAAAAAAGGGTCGAAATAGATGATGTGAGGTTATCGATAGGAAGAGACAAATCACTCCATCATTCAAGGCCCCATAGCAAAGGTCAGGGGGATTGATATTGATTGCACAATATACCTTAAACCATGAAGGTTGATCAATTACATTGGACCATCTAGTAGGAGAATCATTTAAGTTAGGGGTAAATTGGTTTAGAGCACAAGGTTGACCATTCTAGATCCAAAGTGCAAGCAATTCATCGCTAAGATAAGTGCAAGTTAAGATAGAGATTGGTCCCCACTCCTTTTTACAGTCTAGGCGGTTAGTGGGAGGGGTGCCTATCCGGGAGACACGTTTGTCAAGGTGTTCTACATGTGGTTGATTGTAAGAGGTTGATCATTATGGTAGATCAAATGTGATCAACCTATCTAGGAGGGGAGATTAATCACTCTATCTCTACGATGATCTTGATTGAGATTGATCGATTTCTAGGTTGATAATCTTTAGGATACAAATAAGGAATAAATGGCATGGTCGTGCACATACCTTGAGAGAAAAGGAGGTTGATTGATCTTAGGATAAAAATCAGAACTAAAAAATGTAACTGAAAATATAATTAAACTAAGTTGTAGGACTTGTTTGCCTCCCAAGAAGGACTTGTTTTCCTCCCAATAAGCACTTGTTTAAGGTCGATTGCATTGAAGCTTGGTTTATTCAACTAACATGTCGTAGTTTAGAGAGCTTCATATTGGCTCTTCATGATAAGGCTTCATCTCGTATTACTTTTTCAAACTATGCATGTTGACTGAAAACGTCCCATATTATTTATTGTGAATTCCCATCATACCATCACGATAAGCTCTTGCTACTGTAAAGGGTCTTAACCAGTGTGTTAGCATCAAATAGAATACTTGAAAAGTAGGACTTTATCTCCTTTGACAATATCCTTATGCTTGACGTGGGCGTCATTCTAGATCTTGGTTGGTTCTTTATAGATGCTTGCATTCTCATATGTATGCAGTTGGCACTCTATAGTTCTTAGAGTTGTATAAACCCCTTCATTTTAGGTAGTTCATTATCCATGTTGAGATTCTTGATTTCACAAAAATAGCCTTGTTCATGAGTTGTAATGCTAGGCGACATGACTTTCTGTATAATATATGAAAGGAGGTCGTACCAATAGGTTTCTATGTGTGGTATGCTTAAAGAGCATCCCCATCCTTGGTACACCAATCTTTTTAAGACTTCATGATAGATCTCTCAAAGATCTACTTTATCTAGTGATTTGAGGATTCAGACTAACTGGATAATTGTAAGTGATATGGGATGATTACTTTGTGTTTTACCCCACACCTTTTCAATGATGCCTCAAATTTTTTTTTGGGAAAATGGGAGCCACTATCAAAAATCACAGTCCTTTGTACTCCAAATCAAGGAAACATGATGTTTTTGAAAATTCACATTATGATCTTAGAATTTAGAGTAGGAAAGTCCAAGGCTTCTACTCACTTGGATACATAGTCTACCATGAAGAGAATATAATGGTTCCCCAAAGAATACATGAATCTTCCCATATAATTGATTCATGAAATGTAAAATATTTTGACTTCTATCCACTCGACAAATGGCATGTTATTGTGTTTGCTAATGTTTCATGTACATTGGCATGCATCATGTGCTTTCAGAAAAGCGTTAACATATTTTTTAAATTGATGACCATTAAATACTAGAATGTTGGGCCTTCATAGCTATCTAATATTCTCCTAGATTCCCATCATACATAGATAAATGACATTTCTCTAAGATTTATTAGACTTTAACTTTAGGAATATAATGCTTATACAGGTTGCCAACACATCTTCTATAAAGTAGAAGGTCATCCCAGTAGTAGTTCTTCATATTCTAAAATAATTTCTTCTTTTGATTATTTGTAATGTCTAATGGGGGCTGCTAGCATACCATGAAATTGCAGAAATTTGAAGAACATGGTGTAGTTTGGTTGATTGTGAGCAATGACAATAGATATTAATCTCTGTAGGAGTCATTGATGGCCATACAGTCATCATTCTCTATGAGAATTCTAGAGAGGTGACATACCACGACATATTCCATGCCCTTTTTTCCATGGTATCGTGGTCAAATTCTAGAAGAAAAAGCACCCACTGTAACATTCTAGGCTTCTATCGTTCTTGTTCATGAGGCATTTGATTACCTCATCAATATAAACTGTGACCGTTTTTCCTAGAAAATATGAAAGAATTTTCACAAAATCATAGATGATTGTAAGGATCTCCTTTTCTATAGGGATGTAGTTTAGTTTCTCTTTGTATTAGGTTTTGTTTTCATAATAGATCACATAATGCTTTTTGTCCTTTTTTTATCCCAACACCGCTCCAATGATGAAATCACGAGCATCCAATGGCAATTTAAAATGGAGGTCCCAATCAGGAGATGCATGGTTGATATTATATTAAATCATTCTTTAAATTAATAAAAGCCTTGATACAGTCCTCAGTAAACACAAAAGGGGTGTCTTTGGTCAACAACTTTTAAAATGTCTTTGACATTTTAGAGATATCATTAATGGATCTACGGTAATGCCCAGTGCTTCCAAGGAAACTACATACTAGTTTTGTTGAACAAGGCAATTTAAATTTGGAAAAAACCTCTATCATAACTTCTTTAATCTCAATACCTACTTCAAAAACATTATACCCCAGTGTTGGGAAATTGGGGCAACAGATAAGGCAACAGAAATAAAAATTTTAATACATGATTCCCTAATCAACAAAATCTTGTCAGCAAAAAATGTATCTAGGAAAGAGGGTAACAATAGTTATACCTAGTCTTGGAGTAAGTCCAGCGATAACCCTTGTTGCAGTAATGTGTGCCTTTCTTCAAGTGGCACCAAGATAGTGTCAATAGAAGCCTCTTAGTTGATCACCACGTATAACAGTTTGACCTCATCCTCCTAGAGGAAGGAAACAACCTCCTTACCTCTACAGTAGTCCACGTGTACCATTGGGAACTCCACTTTGCTCTACCAGAGCCAACATGAAGGAGTTGTTTCTTTAAACATAGACCTTTAAGGGTTGATTTGTTCTCCTAATTGATGATCTCTTGCTATCCCTCCCTTTTACGGGTAGGACTTGCTTAGTCTCTACCGGTTTCCACAACAAGAGAGGACAAAAATTGTTAGGGCTTATTGTTGTGTCTGGGAAGCCATTGATACCCCTCTATTTATAGGAAGGGCTAGGGTATGGGTTTCCAGCTGTTCTGGGAGTCAAAGAGATGAAATTCATGAATGTTATGGAATGTATGAATAATGAACCAATAGGTTCACTGTCCAACTAGTCAGCTCAGAGGGGAACCGGTAGGTTTATCTCTTAAACTATTTAGTTCATGTACTTTACTATTCTGAATCAAATTGGCATTCAATGCAAAACATGATGTCAGCATCAATCCTTGATCCAATCAAATTTATCATTGAACTGAGTGGTTCATTAGATGACCCAGTCATCTTGAACCTTGAACTAGTTAGTTCACATAGTAAATTGGTTGGTCCATGCCTTGGTTCAACCATTGATCAGCCAATGTTGTTTCTAATTGACCTAACACTCCAATCTATCAGTGAACCAATCGGTTCAGAGTCCAGTCAGTCAATTTTGAACCAGTGCTATTTAAATTGATTACTTAAACACTTTTAGTAATCAAGTTGAACATCATTCATGAATAAACTCTTATTCCAAGTGCATCCTATGTGTATGACATTATAGGTCCCAAATTACATTAGCAGTGAATGTCCATAACCAACATATGACATCACAAGCAATGAGAGGTATCTAGAACACATCATTACTAGCCAAGTAATTCAGAAAGTTGGAGAAAAACTTCAACCTACAATTTGTGATTAGTGTTATCATGATCCTATAGTTCCTCTGTCTTTGATATCTAGATTGAACTTGATGCATTGAATCATCATCCTCTTTAACATTTAATCCATATTCCTTGAACTAGAGAAGATTGTCTGAGATGCATGTGAGCTTACATATCATATATTGATTCACATTAGTATGGCCATACATATCTCAGTCTCTCTTATTAAGTGGTCTGAATATCAATCTCCTCTAGGAGGGACAAATCTCATCTACATCACTCACACTCAATCCTCATGTGTCACAATGCACGTGAGCATCACCTTTTTGGAAACCCTTATTCAAGGTCACGTTGGATGATGTCAAAATACATCAAACGACATGTGATGAATGTAGTGACTTCATGTTCAAGAACCACAATCACCACTATCACTATGAGAGATGATTCTGACTACGATTCCATGGTATCCATGTATCACTCCCAAGGTGGGTCTATTTGATACATTGGTCTCTAACAAGTACATGTGTGCTTAACTTTGTATCATATGCCATAACTAATGAGACTGTGTCATCAATCAACACACATTCTAGCCTTATGTATTACTGTCTATTTTTCTTCCACAGTAATATCCGATAAGGGACATAACAAGAATGTATGTACTCTTATCATATATATGATCTCATCTTTCAGGTCATCAACCTGAAGACACATGTCATCAAGTAATATCATTCTTTAGACAACTATTATATCTATGTCATCACCTCAATATTTAGACAAACATAATAGACAAAATTTCCTTTATTATTATCAAATTAGGTATCTAATGCCAAATTCAAATCGTGATATGATTGGCTCTCTGGGAATACATTCCAACACCTAGTACAATTTCTTCCCATAGAAAGAAGTGGCACTTCTCCTAGTTGAAGAATACTTGTTTCTCTTCGCATCTTTTTAGGACTAAAGGTAGATTCCTCAGGTAATCATCAAAAGAGGATACATTACCTAATAAGTCATCCATCAATAATTCCATCACATGTTTAATGAAATGCATAAAAACAGCTAACAAACATTATTGGAATGTCGATGGGGCATTACACAATCCTAATGAAATTATTAAAAAGGCATATGTGCCATGAAAACACAAAAATGTTGTCTTTACCTACTAATAGGTATGTATGAGAATTTGATAGAATATGAAATAACCATCTATGTAATAGCAGTGAGAATGGTGTGCTACCCATTCTAGGACTTGGTCAATAAATAGGAGAGGGAAATGATCCTTTTTGTGGTAGAATTCAACATATTATAATTGACGCACACTTGCCATCTATATATCATTCAGGCGGGCAAGTGTTGATTATTTCTTCCTTTGATACCAATTATTCCTCCTTCCTTGTGGACCACATGAACTGGGCTAACCCAGTTTCTATCACTAATGGCATAGATGATCCTGGTGTTATAGGTCTTGACTACCTCCTTGCGAACTACTTCTGACATTTTGTCATTTAGCTTTGGACTCTCAATTTAAGATTTTCTTCTAGGTTGTTGTGTTAAAAAGAGAATAATGAATCGAGTCCTTTGATATCTCCTGTAATGTAACCTAGAGCCTTTCTTCTCTATATGAGTTTAGTTGTAATTCATTATGTTGATTGATTGGATGTTCATAATTTACAAAAATTGGGTTTCTCCCTTCTTTGTCTAGAAATTCTTACTTCACCAATTTGGTAAGATGCTTGAACTCCTGAAGTGCCTTTGGCACTGATGCATCTTTAGGCATCCTCTACAAAGATATGTATTTTGTTATTTCAATATATTCTTCCTGATTGATATCTTCCTCTTTGGCTGCATAAAAATAGGTATGGATATCATCTACTTTGAGGTATGTAATGCCCAATGATGGGCTTGTAAGTGCTATCATGAGTGGTTCCAATATTGTATTATGATCTTGGATTTCTATACAAAGCAAATTGCATCAATCTGTAAAATATCTATGGACCATTCATGTGGTTGATATTGAAGTCTATGTGTTTGGTGCCCACTCATATGGTGATAACTCATGCACATGCTATATTTAATGAAAGGGTATTCCAATGATTATTGGGCATAGAGGATCGTCAAAATTACTGATTCTGAATATATAATAGGGAATGAAGAATCTTCTAATTCTAATGTGAATGTCTTCAATAACTCCCAAAGGTTTGTTATAAGTAGGATTTGTCAACTAAATTCTTATATTAGATTTGGTCATACCATTCAATCCTAGTCTTCTTTCCAATGAGTGATACATGAAGCTAATGATGGTGCATAGATCATCCAAACTACATCTTTGCATGAAATCTATAATGTGGAGTGGGATTTTCATGGTTGGAGGATCATTTTTCTTGGTTGACATAGTGGCTTGGATGATAGATGTAGCCATTTTGGGTAACCATACTATCATATCGCTTCACACTTTTGTTTGTACTTAAAAAGGTCCTTAAGAAACTGCGTCTAATTTACCCTCTCATAAATGAAATCAATGAGAGGAACATTCATATGTATCTTTGTGATGGTATCTAGAAAATTGGTTATAGTTTCTCAAGTTGTGCCTTAGCAACAATGAGGGAAGAGTTGTTTGGGTGTATGTGGATCGATAGTCTTGCAAATTGGAAGTTAGTCGTGTCTGTTCCTTGTCACATTTCTTGCCAAAGAGGTTTCATCTTTGATTGATCTGTAGATTTCTCCTTCGGAGGTGGAAAAGCATGCAGAATGGTCCTCGAATCATAGGGTGGTCATTCTTTTAGACTCATGGTTCCTAGATTTTGCTCAGTGCATGAAGGAAACTTCCCTCCTGCATTCTTGATAGAGGCTGCAAATGAAGCTACTTGTTGACCAATCATCATATTATATTGTAAAGATCAGAAATTGTGTATTTACAATCCCATATGGGACTTCATAGCATCAGATTGTTGTTGCTAAATAGGTCTTTCTCCAGACGATCTATAAGTGAATTTATATGGTTGATACCATTCCCTTTTTAGAGGAGAAAGCTTCCTCTTTGCTACTAATTCAAGTTGGCTTGACTATTTTGCATCTTGTTCTACCAGGAGTTGTTTGATTGCTGGAAACCTAGTGGACTATGGCCTCTTCCCACTGCCTGACCAATATCTATATTGTTTGATTACTAATTCAAGAGGTGGGAATTTTTAGTTATGGTGGTGTTTCCATATGAGAACCATAGGTGAATGGGTCTGTTTTAATTGACATAAATGGTGTTGTCCTCAATGAGATCTTGTTGTCCTGGATCTACATATATATAAGGATGAGTTAGGTTTCCTTGATCTCCACATGCACTACATTGAATAACCCTTTATGGAGATTGGGTTGTGTGCTAGAACTTGGGTGTTTGAGCATATATAGCAATTTTATTGAGCTTTGTGGCTAGAAAATTGATAGCCTTGTCTTCTTTCAAGAAGCTATAGGATCATCCATTTTGGTGGAGCCACATTCAAATACAATGTAGATAGCTTCTCTACCATGTTATCTATAATATATGTGCATGTTGTAACATTTTTTTTCTAAGAAGTCACTTCCTATGGCGGTGTTGATGAACTTCTTTTCACTGTGAGTGGACCCTTTGAAGAACATTGTGATTAAGTAGGTTGCAACAAACCCATGATGTCAACACTCTCTTTGGGAACCATGAAATCTATCCCATGCTTTATATAGATTTCCATGTGGTTTATGTGCATAACCAGTGATCTTTTTGCGGAAATGGATGGCTCTTTTTGTAGGAAAAAGAATCATTGTAAGTTTATCAAAGAATTCATCAATGATATCTACCTCCTTCCCTATCTTTAGATTAGTGTAAATTTATGTCAAAAGGTGCCTCTATCTCAAGATGACTATTAAAAGATGAAGAAGAAAATCAATGACTCTCTCATTAGTCATCTCTCACGCATATGGCTTTTCACTATTCCAAACAACATATATTTTTGAACTCATTCCTTCAATTTTTTTTCAAATCCATCATCGTAAGAAGATCTCTAATCATACAAGCCACACATGAAAATAAGAGTAGGAAAAAAGATCTAACTAGAATATATATTAAATAGAAAAGAAACAATTACATGGTTAGAAGGTCCTGACAACTACTCCCAACCCAAGTTTAATAGGATTAGCAGCTAATGGTAAAAATAGACAATGTCAAATTACACATCGACATGGCCATTTCCTTTAATGATGAACAATAAAATGGAAATATTGAGGAAATTAGTCGATTACACATGGTAAATTCTTAGATCTATCCACCTTTCATCTTTGTAGTCATCTCCTATGATCAATTGAGGTGTAGCAAGTTGATCACTCTTATTCTTAGTTGAAGGTTGTTCTTCTCAGTAACTCCTTTCTCAAGGGGGTGAAAGGTCAAGCTCGTGGATGAAAGATTGAGTGGAAAAGAAAACCAATTGACAACTCTTTAGATCGATCAGCCTTGTTGTAGTATTTTATTTGGGGAACATTTTCTCTGCTTGTTAGTCAAAGTCAAGATTCAAATTTGTATAGGGTGTTTATTGGTCCACGTGGAGGCTGAGTTTTGGTGTTTGGCTATTGATCTATGCATGTTTGATCGTCTTTGGTCGATGCAATGGGAAAAATCAGAAACTTTTATGTTTTTCTTATTCTAGCATCAATTGTCTATCGATCACTGGACCAAGTGATGCTTACTAAGGTTGTCACCATCTATCACTATTGTTGACTCCCTATTGAATGGTTCAATTGCTATGGATTTGATCATCCATGACTAGTCAATTGATTTCTCTAATGAGGTGTAGCAATTGGAATTGATTAAAATTTTCTTTGATCGAGGTTTGACCTCAATTGTCTTTTTCATTTGGTCATTTACAAAATTCTAACCATGAAAATAATTGATATCTTTTTTGATTACTTACTTGAGTACTGACAAAGATTAATCGACCTAGAGGTCCATAAGAATTTATTGACCATACTCTCTTGATGTTAATTTCTTGTGTTTTCAAAGATAGATCAATCAGATGAGTGTTTTGATTGTATTATCTTGGAAAGAATATATACATAAGTATTATGTCCATAACATTGATTGATTTATAGGAAAATAAGGCATAAAACATTCCTAAAATTGGATGTTATCACATGGTAAATCCTAGTATCTATATAAATCATAGTGAAATTGTTCATAAATGTCTTGTTTGTTTTCTTGGATAATAGTGATGTTAATGATGATGGATTTTACCATAGATTAGTTTTTATCTTGAAAGTGAAAAAAAATTGGGAGAAATTATATTTTAGTAAATTAGTTGAACTTCAAGAATATTTATAGAATTGATGGAGTGGAATCGTAAGTTACACAAGTGTTGAAACATATAATATAAGTAATAATAAACATATCTCGTAATTTGGATTGGATGAATATTTAATAGAGTTAATTAAAATCAATGTTCTATAACTATAATACATGAAGCCAATCAACTTTATAAAAACATTGAATAACTTCCCACTGTATAAAAACCAACACACATTATGAAATATTATTTAACATGTCATATAGTAGGTCACTTGTCCATAAGTTGGTGAGCAAGAGAAGAAACAATACTCCCTATTGATTGGTGGACCTGATGTTTGGTACCATATTTATGTAATGGATATGTAACACCCCTCATGCACTCATGAGTAGATGCCAACAGAAGAAACACCATGATATCCATAACATACATGCACTCTGAGGGAATCCACACAAAGTGAATACCATAATAATATAGACAAATATTTCTACAAACATGAAACTATAAAAATTACCAATATTGTTTTTATAAAAAGTGAAACTAATAACACAATTTAAATTCATCATTCTACATGAAACTAGATATAAGAAAAGGAAATATAAATCTAATATCTCTTATTACATGGAGGAATCCCACTATATCAAATCACCTTGATTTCTTAAGTTGAACGTAAGATGGCTCTAACCTTATTGTTGCTCCTAACTAGCATATATCTCATCCTCGACCATGCATACTATTGGTAAGTGGAATTTAAAATTGAAAAAATAATAAATTGACACTTACTTTGAAATAAAACACTAAGAACATAAAAATAACTAAATTTTAAATCCTTTTTTCAAATAATAGTAAGACAATTACATCAAGTTGGAAGGCAGATGGGCTATATTTTTCATCACTGGATGGCAAATTTGATCCCTTGAAACACAAAATCCAAGAACTATTTTAATACTATATTTTATAATACTTATATAAGAAACCTCAAGTAGTTTGCAACATAGTGCTCTTGAATTTACATCAAAGTGTGATTCAATTTTTTAATGAAGTCCTCTCTCTATTAGGAAATACACATTTTTCTATAAATATCTCTACATTTTAGAGACCATGCAATCATTCATTATATATGCCTCTTTTATTATATTGAATCTTAATATTTGTCACTATTGAATTTTTCTCTTAAACATGAATGTGATGTGTAGTGTTAAATCTTGTAATAAAAAGATGTATAGTGACTTCATCGATCTTATAACTTCTAGATTTAGAAAATAAAATAAACATGACAAATACATTCATATTATGGCATGTATATTGTACACAATAACATATAAAACATCCAATATATATATATATATATATATATATATATATATATATATATATATATATATGTATATATATATATATATAGTGCTTGGTCCACCTATTGTTCTTAGAGGAATTTGTTTACAATTCTCAAGGTCGATTAAACCTTAATTTGCTATTCAATAACTATTGTTATAAAAATGTAAATTCAAACTCTCATATCTTAAGGTTTCTAAATTAATTAGGGTAATTGAGATAAAACATTTCATGAAATCATTCTAAATTGTTCCTTGTATCTATCACTTTCCTACAAATATTTACACATAATTTTATGATACACAATGATTCCATTATGTATTTTATAAATAGGAACTAGCTGGTAAACAAAGCAGAATTTTCACAATAATTAGAGAACTCTATCAAAAGGTCAATTTACCCTCGCATCATTCTCTAAATATTTGTTGTATGACTAGGAAAATGAGTACTCAAACATAGTTAAAATCTCACACAACTAACTGATGGAAAAATGAACTTAAAAAGAACCTTGAAGTTAATAATCGATACATGATATTTTCATCTCCTACAATATGTTTATCTCATTTGAAAGATGTTGAAGTTAATAATCAATCTTCAAAACTAGAATTGTGGTCAACATATTCCTAGACTAAGATCATGAATGAATTCATCAAAATTCTCCGATCAAAGATACATTTAATTTTATCCTTATGGATGAGAAGAATTGTCAAGAATACCTCTCACCATTATCAGTGAGGAGATGGAAGGAAAAGGAAAATCTCTTGTAAACTAAAAAAGTGTGAAAAGGTAATAGAAACCCAAAAAATCATCCAACCACTACAATAAGAACATGAGGAGAATATAAAGCACAAAGAGCTAAACTGCATATATATGAGTGTTTAGAAAAAAACCAAAGATATTCTTTTAGATTGAATGATGACTGGAAGTTTGCTAATTTGATGCATGAGTATATAAAAAGGATGATTTTAGAAATACCTCAAATCAAGGTGAGTTCATTAGTTATGGATCTTCATGGAGGTCTATGAAGGAAATCTGGTGCTATGTGTAGGAGCACCACAATCATGAGCACCATGGTAGACTGTTGGAAAGTTGACTGAAAGGAGAAGTCGAGGGATGTGGATTCAATGGATTGGAGACAAGATAAGGATTTATTTGGGTTTCTTAAGTGACCTGTATTGTTTAGTGATGGTTTCTTGTATATGGAAAGGGTCTTGGTGTCATAAAAATGGGGGAGTTTAGATAGAAGTCCTAAACATGTTGGGAAAGTTCTTAATGTACAAGGTTATTTATGACTAGTATCTAATGTTCATATACCTTTAATGGGATATTGTATTGTTTGGGTCTAAGGGATCATATTATATCTCATCATTCTCTTCATATTTTAAAGTTTGGACCTATAAAAGACAAAAGTGGAAGAGTTAAAGTTTCATTCAACTTTATGGTGAATTTGTGATTGAGGGGGTGTCAAAATAGGGAAACAATGCAATGGTGATTGGATTTTTATCTTCTAAGGAATTTATCAAATGATTATGTCTAAAGTATAAATATCAATTATTGTACAGTAAAATTTCACTTCTTGGGATTTTTCATTGATTTTGATTATGAGTTCAATATTGTTGCCATAAATCAAGTGAAAATAGTTGTTTGGGTAACTATATTTATTTTAGAATATAGTTGAATCCTAATTGGTAATAAATAAGTGAAATGATGCAATAAATTGTCCCAATTGTTATAGTAAATTCATTGGTCTTAGTTGTTTCAACTTTTGGACTGGCTAAAAATCAGTTTCATGTGATTTAACATGTGAATTCCTATAATCTAACTGAAACCTATATTTATATTTGAGTTTAAATAAGTATATTAACTTATTGTAATAGACAAATGAATAACCTTGTATCATTAAATTGTGTGTGCTTGTGTATGTTTATACTATATCTTATAGAATAGAATGGCGATTACTATGCTATACTAGTGCTTCTAAACATATCAACTATGAAACATGATATAATTCCCTTACTTAACATACCAAATAACTAAACTTAACACAAATAACTAATATAGATGATTAAAGTATCCAAATTTTAACATGAATATTGAAAGTGATTGTGCCTAAGTGAAATTATTTTATAACTAGTAATTAAATGAGCAAATGAAAATATCAAGCGATGAGATGAGGACATAAGGGGTGGTGATAGGAGGTGATGAGGTGGTTGGCATGTGAGGAGGATGTTGTTTGGCCTTGACAAGTGTTGTTGATCTTGTTTTTGTTGTTTGGAGAGAGATGATGGGTCATGGAAAAACTCTTCCACTTTGTGTTGTACAGTGTATAAGTTATGATGGGCGTTTTCCATAACAATTTACCCTCAATATAGAAGATGATATGCCTTAAACATAGTTTCTAATAATGCATTGGAGGTTGGTTGGGCTTCTCCCCAATTTTCATTTGTTTATGAAGGAGTGTTAGACATGGAAACAACCCTTGTCCATGGTTTAATGGTTGTTAGAACTTGGCAACAAATCATTTATTGAGTAATTTATGCTCTTCTTGGAAGAACATATAGAGTTTTACTATTGGATGTATGTCTTGAGAGACATCATGTGATAAATTCAATAGGAATACATCATATATGATTTGATTATTAATAAAGGACATTTCACTTATTATGTTTGTTTCAATATTGAGGTGACAAATAAATGTAATAACTCCTAAGATAATTTTGATTGAATGGCATATAGTTTTAAGGACCTAAACATGTGATCATGTGTATAATCAAGAATACTCAATTTTGTTATGTTCCAAGTTAGTTAATATTTTGGATATTATAGGACAATAAAAATACTTAAGACTATTATGTACGGTTAATGATGACAATGTCTTAATAATCACGATATTAGATATCAATTCAAATACGTGGTTCGAAAGATAATCTTTACATCATTTGGATTTGAAATTCATGTGTCCAAAATAGTAAGATTTGAATATATAAATTTATTAGAACCTATCTACTCTGTAAATAATTAATGTAAAATATATTAGCAATATCTATGGTTGCCTCAAATCTAGAAATTTTGGATCTAAGTTATATTAATTAAATTGATGCCTTTTGTTAAAATCAAGTTGTTACACATGTTTTTAACGACTCTAACATGAGAAGAGAAACATTGTGAGATAATCATTTCATAATGGAAAGAATAAGTGTATATGAGAGGATGATAAATGGAATAATAGAAAATGAATTCAAGTAGTATATCCTACACAATTGTACATTAACTTATTATACACATATACATTCAGTAAATAAATTACATAATGAGATATTTGAAGTCTCACTCTCTATATTATTCTTATTAAGAAATAAACCTATTTTCCCTATCTCTCTCTCAGACATTATCCTACACACTGTCTCCCTCTTTTGAGAATATAATTCATGTAAAAGATTGTATCTTGATTCTAACCTTGTGATTATCTTAGTTTGTTGTATATTCTCATTGGACTCTTATGTCTTATTCATCTTAATCCTGACTTTTGTGATATTGTGAAGCATCTTGTTGTGGAAATGACTATATAATTGTTTGTGGGTCTTCTAACCCCACATGATAATTGTTGGATGTTATTAGCCCTTATATTTTTATTTAGACATTTTACTCTTTAGTTATGCATCATGTGGTAACTACTAGTATAATGAGACATGTATTATTTTATGTGGATGTATAAATTTCAACACTTGATAATGCAGAAATGATAATTCCTATAAGTAATATTATTAGAGAAGATGAGTATCATGTCATGCTCAGAAAACATGTGTATATGTTCCTACTTCATATTTATGGTATATGTGTTAATTACTACCAACATGTTTTTATAATTCTTGTATTGCCACATGTAAAAGACATGGATGCCTTGCTCTTTTTTATCATTTTATTGAATTCTTATTTTTTTGATACCCACTTGAGAGGTTATTTCCTCTTCTATGGGAAGTCTTGTTACATTCACTACTACATTTTTGGTCAATAACGTTGCTGCCTATAGGGTCAGTTTTTCCAAATAACTGACCTTATATGTCTACAAAAAATGTGGGCACCACTTAAGACCTCTTGGGTCGGTTTTCTAAAAATAACCAACCTTGTAGTGTATCTCTATAGGGTCGGTTTTCATAAAATTGTTGACCGAGTTTGAGTTTGGGTGTTTGGGTTTTAGATCCAGATTTCCTTCGTCTGTGTATAAGTACCTCCAGGGCTGACTTTTCCTTTTAACCGGCCTTGTAGGTCCCTCGGTCGACAAAATTTTCGACCGAATTGATTTATGGATGCAGTTTACCTACGCGCATGTATAAGCACCTCTAGGGTCAGATTTTTCCATTTAACCGACCCTAGAGGTCCCCTCGATTGACGAAGTTCTCGACTGAAGTTCTCTCAGTCGATGAAATTCTTGACCGAGTTTGAGTTTGGATATTTTAATTTACCCGACAAGGGCACCACTTATCTCTTGGGTCGCTTTTTTGTTTTAACCGACCCTACAGGTCGGGCCTGGAGTTTGAAGTGGCTGAGACGTACTTCTTTCTCTCCCACGAGACCTACTTCTTCTTTCTCTCCCGCACTGAGACCTACTTCTTTCTCTCACCCGAGACCTACTTCTTCTTTCTCTCCCGCACCGCTGAGACTTCCTTCTTCTTTCTATCCCGCACCGTCAAAGCTTTCTCTCCCATTTCCATTGTCGTTGTTCGAGGGAAGAGGAGCTCCGAGTGGAGCAGCACGCCGCCAAAGCTTTCTCTCCCATTACCATTGTCATCGTCCAAGAGAAGAGGAGCTCGAAGTGGAGCTTGAAGTGGCTAACACTGAAGTGGAGTTCAAAGTTGCCGCCGCCACAGTCGCAGAGGTAAGACTTTCTGTTTATATAGGTTTATCTATGCCCACTGTGGTACCACCACCACGACCAAGGTAGCCTCCAGGTCCACTCTCGGTCGAGAATTCATCGACCGCGATTCCACCTGCGTGCGGTGTCCAGGTCCACTCTCGGTCGATGAATTCATCGATCGACAGTGGACCTGTACACATTTATCATGACAATTATATTGTTTTTCTATTTTATATGATTGGTAACCCAACCAATAATAAAAATATGTATTTTTTCATATGTAATCATTCTATAAATTCTAAAAATTAATATGAGATTAAACATGTGTACTCCCAGATTGACACTTTAGGGTTTATAGATGAGATCGTCGATTCATGTTGTTTAACTTAATATATAAATATGACAATAATACATTTATGCATGTATCAACTTAGAAACCCGTTCAAAATTTACTCATTAGGAGTAAATTTTGGATAGTCCCCAATCTGGGACTATTTTTGGACGTATATTTAGTTTTGAAGAAATTTTTAGTATTTGATAACCTCCTATTTTAGTCGATTATCTTAGTCTTTTTCTTTAGTTTTCCATACTCTTTTTACGTTTAAACTACACATAATCCCAATTTTACCCTTTTTTTGTAAATACACCATCAGACTAACTTTTTCCTTTTATATATCCAGAAAAAGCATAAAAAAATCATAAAAGAATAACTCAGCCTCAAGACCGAGTGGATTCAAACGGTCCCAAGACCGCATGAAGCCAACCGGTCCCGAGACCGCATGGAGTCAAACGGTCCCAAGACCGCATGAAGCCAACCTGTCCCGAGACTGCATGGATTCAAACGGTCCCAAGACCGCATGAAGCCAACCGGTCCCGAGACCGCATGGAGTCAAACGGTCCCAAGACCGCATGAAGCCAACCGGTCCCGAGACCGCATGGAGTCAAACAGTCCCAAGACCGCATGAAGCCAACCGGTCCCGAGACCGCATGGAGTCAAACGGTCCCAAGACCGCATGGAGTCAAACGGTCCCAAGACCGCATGAAGCCAACCGGTACGGAGACCGCATGGAGTTCAAACAGTCTCAAGACCGCATGAAGCCAACCGGTCCCGAGACCGCATGGAGTTCAAACGGTCTCAAGACCGCATGAAGCAAACCGGTCCGGAGACCGCATGGAGTCAAACAGTCCCAAGACCGCATGAAGCCAACCGGTCCCGAGACCGCATGGAGTCAAATGGTCCCAAGACCGCATGAAGCCAACCGGTCCCGAGACCGCATGGAGCTCAAACGGTCTCAAGACCGCATGAAGCCAAACGGTCCCGAGACCGCATGGAGTT
Organism: Alisma plantago-aquatica; assembly: GCA_963693085.1. NCBI lineage: Eukaryota > Viridiplantae > Streptophyta > Magnoliopsida > Alismatales > Alismataceae > Alisma > Alisma plantago-aquatica. Next base: position 745,362,343 of record OY856412.1, read on the forward strand.
CATACGGTCTCAAGACCATTTGAAGCTAAACGGTCTCAAGACCGTTTGAAGCCAAACGGTCTCACGGTCCAAACGGTCTTGAGGCCCCAAACGGTCTTGAGGTCCAAACGGTCTCCAAACCATTTGGACTTCACTCAAGGCCTATAAATAAGACCCCAAGGGTCCTCCATTGGGACATCTCAGACGTCCAAAGGCTGCCCCAATCGTTCCAGAGCTCCTGCCACTTCCATCCTCCGCCCTGGGGCTGTCGGTCTGAGGTCCATACTCCATCCTAAAGCTGCTTTCTCCTTTTTCTTCAAGAAGGTGGGAAGGGGAGACCTCCTCATCGTGCAACCTACGAAGACTGGTGGATCGTTGCTCTCTCTCTCCAAGGGGTTGACCTTCTTCCATCCTTTGTGGGGATGATGCTCTCTCTCTCTCTTCTCGCCTCCTTCTTAGTCTTAGTCATGAGGGAGTAGTCTTCTTCACTAGGGTGCAGGGAGTAGCCCCGCTACCCATACTTTCATATCACGTAAAATGTAATCCTTAGGTTGTAATGTAGAGTTCTTATCTTTGTCGGTTCAACATCAAACGATTAATGAATACTTGTTGCTTGATCTCCAACTTGTGTTATCTTTTATCTTTTAGTATGAATTGTCTACGTTTGTACTATTAGATTCAAAACTCGTTTGCATGTTGGTTCTTGATGCATGTATCCACCATGTATCTGTTTCAGTATCTAGAGGTGTATCTCAAGAAGTGGAGTAAACTCACTATCATCCGTTGCACTTTCATACTATGAAATGGAATCAGTTGACGTATGGAAGTGCAACCTTGGTAAGTCGAGGAACACACTTTGCGAGGGGAATGATGTAAAGTAATGTGACCATTTGATCGGGAATGGCTGGCGTTGCAACATTCCCGCGCCTCTCGTAGCTAGGTTATCCGAAAGGAGACTAGGTCTAAAAGGATACTAACTGACTGAACTCTTTTTGCAGGTTAATTTTTGCTTTGCATGTGTTGATCGATGTGTAGTGGCGGTGAAAAACCAATCACACCCTAGTGATATTTATCATAGTTTAACTCTTAGATTTACTTGCTTTCTTTACTTTCCATGTTCTTAGTTTAAAACCATCAAAATCCAACTTTCGATATAAGTGCCAACTAGTAAGTAGCTAAGTGAAGTTCTATACGTTTTTCATCTTGTTGCTTGCAACAAGACCATTGTCTTTTGGGTTTGATCCTAAATCTGTACTATGATAAGGCTTCGATACTCTTATGGGGTTGGAGTGTTTATCTAAGCACCAGTTCTAGGTAAACCTAGAGAGAACATCAACTCCCTAGGGTTTTTGGTGCATCTTTGGGACTTCCATTGGAAGAGTTATCTTTTAGTGTATGTCCCAGCTCCATCAAAAAATGGCACCGTTGCCGGGGACAACGGAACGTTGTTATTTCACTTAGTACCTTTCTAGTTGGTTAGGTTTTTACACTTTCTTTTTGAATCATAACTCTATATCTTCTTGAAACTTTCATATTTTCACTATTATCTAAAGGTGTTCTCTTTTCTCTACTCAGGTAGAACACGTGCATGCAATCACCGCATAGTCGCGGATTCTCCCCTGATCCGGAGTTCGACTCCGAGGTAGAGAGAAGTTTCCACCACCGAATCCGTCTCAATCGCCAACGCGCTAGACAAATGGCTGACGAACAACATCAAGCTGCTTTGGTGATGGAGAGAGTAAATGCTGCCATCGCCGCACAACGGGCACAACTTATCGCAGACACCCGTGCCCAAATACAAGCGGAAATATGAGCAGAAGAGCAAGCCCGCATAAGAGCGGAAACCGAGGCAGCAACCCAAGCTGCTCAGCTCGAGTTACGAAACAAGCAACTAAGGGACTATGCTGTGCCGAAGAACTACGAGGATAACCACCCGGTCCGGCCTCCGATCATCAACATCCCAAACTTTGAGATCCGGACCCAGTGGATCCAGATTATGCAAGGAATCTCCTTCTCTGGAGGTTCAGGAGATGATTGCATGGACCATTTGAAAAGGTTTAAGGCATTATGCCGCCTGGTCCTGCATGCTGCTATCGCTTTCGATGCGATAATGCTCCACCTGTTCCATTTCACCTTATCTGGAAGGGCCTTGAGTTGGTACAACTCATTGGACAGAGAACCCATAATAACCACTTGGGCCCCTCTAGAGGAAAAATTCTTGGAGAAGTTCTTTCCACCCTCGCTGACCTATGAAATCAGAGGGCAAATTAATCATTTCTCCCAGCTACCTGGAGAAACCCTCACTGAGGCATGGGAAAGATTTAAGGAACTTCTGTGCAAATGCCCCCATCATGGAATTTCACAGAATCAACTGATAGAAACTTTTTACCGGGGAGTAAGCGATGATATTAAACAGTTCCTAGATTCCTCGTATGGAGAAAATTTCATGAGGAAGAACTATGAGGACGCTTGGAAGATTGTTACTATAGGAGCTGAAAACCAGTCCAACTGGGGACGGTCAGTTGGAAAAGGTGTTCTTAAAGTTTTCAAAGCTAAGGAATCCATAGAAATGAAATCAATAGTCGAGGCCTTGAAAACAATTGTTCATAAACAGCAAGCCCTCGAGACAACTCTAGGGGAAATTGATAAGAAGAAAACTCCGCTGGTTCATCAAGTCAAAGCCGTCACAGGATCCTGTGAGGCTTGTCATGCTTCGGACCATCCGACTCTCTCCTGTGGAATGTTGTACAATGCGATGATGGATCTGCATCCACTACCACAACCATATGAGTCTATTACTAATCAAGCTGAAGATCAGATTCCGAAGCAAGTCAACTCCATCCACACTATTCCCGGACAAGTTTACTATAATCCCAGCCAACCAAGGAACCATCATGGGTTTCAGTATGGGAATCCTTCTGGAACTGCGAATCCACAACATCAGATACAAGGGGGATCTGATAGTAGGCCGCCTCCTGGGTTCTCAAACAATTTTAACCAAAATCAAGGGAACCCAAGGAACAATTTCCCTAGGGCTAACTACCCTAGAAACCAATCAGCCTACTATCAGTACACTCATCCCCCGCTTCATCCACAGTTGCATACTCAGCAGCCTCAACAACAAAGCCTTCAGAAAAATGCTACTGCACAGCCGGAGGATGAGATATCTTTGATAAGACATATGCTACAATCTCATCAAACCATGCTGGCTAACCAACAAGCCCAACAGAAGGCAGTTGAAGCCCACCTTGCCCAGATTGCTGCACAGTTAAAACCTCCGGCAGGCACTTTTGCTGGGCAGCCCGAGTCAAACCCTAAACATGGGCCGAATACACATGAACAATCAAATACTATGCCAACAGCATGACAATGTTACAACTTCGTCGAGCCAGTGATGTAAAACCAAGGCGCTACTTGGGAGGCAACCCAAGATTTCTACTTTTTCCTTTATGTTCTGCTCTTTTATTTTCCTTAGTTTTATCTTATGAAAATACAACAAAAAAAATCTACATAACTAAAACTATAAAAAAAAATAATCAAAAACAAACAACATAAAAATATACAAATAAAAAAACAAACATAAAAATATAAAATCTTTTATGCCTTTGTCCTTCCAAGCGGTCCTGAAACCGTTTGGACTCCAAACGGTCTCCAAACCGTTTGGAGCCAAATGGTCCTGAAACCATTTGGACTCCAAACGGTCTCCAAACCGTTTGGACTCCAAATGGTCTCCAAACCGTTTGGAACCAAACAGTCCTCAAACCGTTTGGAACAAAACGGTCTTGAAACCGTTTGGAACCAAACGGTTCTTAAACCGTCTGGACCAAACGGTCTCGAAACCGTTTGGTATCCCACACCCATTAACCTTTCACAAAAATACAAAAATACATAACTACAAATAAAATCTAATTTGTTTCTAAATCTTTATGCTCTAACTCATAAATTCCTATTTTTCAGATATGGCATCACCACCAAGCAACGCCACCAGGTTCGAAGGTCCTGAAATCTGGATGAAAGAGGAAATGCTGGAAGAACAAGCTAGGCTTCAAAAGATAAGAGCAGACTTCAACAGGACTGGGAAGGCACCCCCAAACGTCAAGATGATGGAAGTCCTGTGCGAACTTGATCGCCTAGAGAGGATCTTATCTGAGCCCCCTGAGGAGGAAACTGTCATCTCCTCTTCTAATGAAGATTCGGAGTACAATCCTAACTCCGAAGAGGAGTCACCTGTCATAGAGAAAAAGGGGAAGCGCAAGGTCCCGGAGACTGCATCTGGGCAGCCCTCCAAAAAGTGGGCAAGGAAACAAGTCCGACCTGCTTCCACCATGGACCAACCCCTCACCAAACCTTCCATTCTTGTTGCTACCACCACCATCCCTGCAGCTACCATCACTGCTACTACCACCACTATCACCACCATTCCCACCACCACCATTCCTACAACTATCCCCGCCACTACCACCACTTTCATTCCCATCACCACCACAATACCACCACCAGAGAACCTCTTCATCCAAACCACCATCTCCACCGACAAAACCCTAAAACCCACCAAGTATGTCTGCTCCAGCATACTGCTCAAGATGGGAATACATGATCGTATCTTCAACATACTAGAAAAAGCCAACCTCACCAGGTTGTGTCTAGTACCTGAAGTATCTTACTATGAACCCACCGCATAATTTTTCTCCTTTCTGACCAAGGAGCCCGTCGACATCACGGATAAGTCTCGGGACGGGGGTGACAGAAGGCTTGTCACCCAAATTTTTGGCAGCAAGGTCGTCATAACAGAGAATATGTTGAACTCCATCTTTATCGACGACCAGGAGCAGCTGCGAAAGGATAAAACAGTGGGCACCGATCATCCAGTATTCAACAGACATACATTCTGGAAATCCTTAACCGGGATCCCCACTTATGACGCAAAGACGTGCAAGGCGTCAAACATTCAGTCTGGATTTGTGCGCACTCTGCACAAAATCCTCGCCGGCTCACTTTTCCCCAGGACAGAAGGAGGAAACGTTATAATATCAGATCTTTTCGTTCTCTGGTCTATCCTCAACAAAAGTCCAGTCAACATAGGACGAATTATGATCTAGAAATTATCTGCCTCTAGCCTGGGGAAAGAAATATGTACGGGGGGTCATGTCACATCTATCATCAAATATCTTAAGATGGACAAACCTTTACCCCGCTGCACGCAACTGAAGGGCGACATCCTTACCAATGAGAAAACTCTGAAGAACTCGTTCATAATTAAGGAAAAGGATAAGAAATTACATTATGTATTCTGCCCTATGGTCAAATCATCAAGGACTCTCCTCCCGCTCCCAGAGTTAGCAAACTATGACACAACACAGCTCCTCTTCTCTGACGAGGAGCTTACTCAACTGCTAGATTCGGTCAAAATACTTGAAAGGAAAGTAATAGTGGGACAAACGGAGATGAGCATCACTGCCCCGACAACTCGACCAACTAAGATGCCTGTCAAACGGCCTTCCAGGAGGCAGCTACAGGCCCAACAGCTGTCAGGGACACCAACATCTCGACCAAACCCGGAAGCCGAGCCCCTCCAGGAGGAAAATTTAACCACCTCCTCCATAGACTCTTTTATCCAGAGTCTCCATGAGCAGCTAACCGCTGCCACTGCTACCACCACTCCGCCTTCCACCATTCCAACATCTTCCACTCCCTTCCTCCCCACATCCACGCAACCATTCACATCCACTTCTTCACCCTTTTTTACTTCGGGCTTCCCTTTCTCCATCCCTATGCCCGACTTCACCACTTTTCCATTCACTTCCGCAGTTTCCACCCCATCATTATCACTACCACCACTTTCGCCTCAAATACCACCACCTTTCACATCCGCCACCACCCCGACACCACTGGTGACTACATCCACAGTCACTACGCAGCTCGGGGCATCATCGGTGTCTCTTCTGCAAGACACTAACACCATTCCACGCAGACCCCAGTCATCTCACCCTTCCTCTCCTGGGGTCCCTTTTACTAACATCGGTGAGGAATTCGGCCGTCAATTTGACGATGTCCGAAACCTCCTCACCGATCCTTCTAACATATTAAATTCTATTTTTTTCTTGTGTACAGGATTTATCACGACAGGTGACCAAGATCGACGAACAACACTGAGCCTTGCCCACCTTCCTCCAAGGCCTCCAGCAACGACAGGATGAAGTGGTTAAGCAAGTTGAGCACATCAACAGCCACACCAACAACCTGCCGGACCTGGTCCTTGGAGCGACGCGTCAGCAAGAAGCAACAGCGCAAAAAGTTGATGAGATCTCCAAACAGACTCAACCTCTGCCAGAGACTCTCCGCGAGCTCCAGCAACATCAAGAAGCCCTGAGCACGCGCTTGGCCACCATTGATGGAACACTTACGCAACTACATCATCGCCAAGAGGAGTCCAATAACGATGAAATCCAACAGCTACGTGCTCAAGTCACAGAATTGACAGCACGCCTCCTCTCCGCCGAGGGCAGATTCATAGACCTCAGAGAAACCCACGATGCACTGCTCGAAAAACACAAGCATCTGCAAGTGGCTTTCGACGAGCTACAAGCCACTCATCGGCGGTGTAAAATGCCCGCCAGCAAAAAGCAAGCCGATGAAGCTGTGGATGACAAAGATGACGATGATGAAGAAGACGATGACTCTGACTCATCTGCTGACTCCAACAAAGATACACCTTCCAACGACAAGCATGATGACGGAGAAGACCCCAGACATGCAGCAGGACCCTCCCAAAAAGGGTCCGACAAAGGTCACCAGGACAGTGACCATCACCCCAAGTCCCCACACAACGACAATGTCAACATGTCATATGGGGATCAATTCTTTGACTATTCAGCTATGGGGTCCATCGGTGAAGCTGCAAAAGACGCGGCCTACGCTGCATTCCAACAATGTATATTAGAACCCAGCACCAGCCCGCCAAAAACTTCTGCTCCCTTCTCAGCACCTTCTCCTTCTTACCAGGACGAGGCAGCCCGCGTAAGTCTGGACACAGACGAGGATCTGGACTCCGCCTATGATTCAGACAACAATCTACAAGGCCATGAAGAGGCCTTCGAAAAACCTGCTTCTCCCTCATCACAAGAACTTCCCCAGCCACCTCCGTTGCCGCACAAAATGCACGACTTGGATATGGCGGCCATCTCCACTTTAGATGCTCAGGACATTTTTATACTGAACACTATAGTGGACGATGCAAAGGAGGGGGAAGACATAATCTATCATAATACCAAAACCAGGCGTAAGTTGACACGCGAAGACTTCCGTAGCATCCTCCGACCTCGGTCCACGGTGCCAATGGCGATCTTCCGTGTCCTCCTCGCCAATTGTATATAAACATATAGAAGTCACAAGCGGAAACAACCGGTTTTTAATGCTTCACCCGCTCTGTCTTTTGGCCTTTTATACAAAGACATACGTGAAAAATTGGTTGAGCGGCTGCGTGTCGGTTTGGCACGAAGGGCACGTTATCTTACAATGCCCTTCCAAGTCTCGGACCACTGGCTTTTTATGATCGTGGATACCGAGGCTCGGGATGCCAAAGTATACAACTTCTGTAGCACCGAGCTACCAGCCGACACAATAAATTTCGTAGGAGAAGCAGCAGGAGAAGCCAGGTGTATACCCTTCCGGCTGCTTAAATTAATCTGGGCTGCACGCCCATCTCTTCTCCAGGACTGGAGCTAACCATGGTTCAAAATCATAAACCCTCCAGTCCAAGCCACCGAGGGATCTGGGGATAGCGCTTTCTGCACCATCCGTCACATTCAAGCACTGAACCAGGAAATCCCATTCAACGACCTGGTAGCTGAAGACTTTCATTCCTTACGTGGACATTATGCCATGGAGCTCATCTGTGATAGACGATTCTTCAACGACCCAACTATGTCACCAGATGATGTTCCTCGCTACCTTTTCTCAGCTGTCCAGCGACGACAACGGCGACCTTTCTGACAAGTTTTGAAGGAGTCAGAGCAGACCAAGTCGCCAGAGCAAGATAAAAGCAAGAGCGATCATGTATACACCATTGACCCAACCTTTCATGATTTTGATCGCGATGCTTGCAAGGGTCTTAACGACCTCGAATTGTGTATCATTATGGCGCGACTCTCCGTAGACAAAGATGGCCTGGTATTCATGTCTCGAGACATACTTGTGATGGCAGATTCACTGCGAGAGACTCTACAAGATAAGGGATCCCTCTCTGTAAGCCTTATGGCCGCCTACCAATTGCTTCTTGGCCAAAACAACCCAAATACATACATGGCGTCTCCATATATGAAATATGATCTCCTAAAGCTCAAGAACTTTGGCACAACTGACGCACTGATCTCATATCTCCAGCACACAATGCCGACATTCATCATGTTACCCATCTTGTATCATGAGCATTGGATTCTCCTGGCAACAAACCTCCCAGAAGGAACAACCATAATATACAACAGTTCTGACAGCCAGTTCAACGCACGACAGCGAAACTACGTCGTGACACCAAAGACGCCAACAGAAGTGGTGGCAAAGGAGTGCGCCGAGAAGTTAATCGATTTCCTGAGTCAGCATACAAAGGCGTATGACAAAGAACATTTCCATCGTCCCGCCTTCTGCCACAAATGCCCCCAGCAAATACGACAATCGAACGACTGCGGCTTCCACATCCTCTATTGGATGTACACTATCATTGTTCTCCAAAGACCAGTAGAGGAAATGACTGACGTGGACTACCACACTTTACGAGGACAGTTCGCATCCAATCTACTTCGTTCTCCGGGGGAAAATGAAGATTTACCTTAACCTGCGGCCCTTGTCCTAATGACTTCTCAACCTATCACTTTGCCACTCTGGGGACAGAGTGAGTGATAAGTTGGGGGGGTGCATTAGACAAGGGTGAGGTATCATTTTCTACACCTCTCTTTTTGTTAAACACTTTCTATACTCTTAAATTCTTCTTAAACAATTCTTTTTAACTTAAATTTTCTTTTTCAAAAATAGTCACCTCAACTAACTCTAGAATCATGTTAATCCCTACAAGTAAATAGCACTTAGACATCGAATGGCGATTTATCAATTTCCATCCACTATTGATTCCATGTTTTTGCTTCAATTCTTTATCTGACTCTCCACAGGTCAAAATCAAGGCAGAAATAAGCCAAGATCTCGAGGATGAGAGGGAAATCAGGCAACTTCCAAATCAAGAAGTTCTGCAAGTGGACCACAAACCAAATAAGTGCACGTTGAAAAACTCTAAGAACAACTTTCCTCTCTTCAAAATAAAAGAGGCTTGGCTGCCCAAAATAAATTCTCAAAAATCCCAAAACCCAAGCCTGTGAGTTATTGAATAAAAGCCAGAGAGACGAATAAAATTATGAGAGTTGTGCCACGCATAAGGATCTATATAAAGAACTGACGAATGTCTCACCCGGCCGGCACATTCCGCTGCCCTCACAAAGGCAGATGTGTCGTGCCCGGTAGTGAAACCCTAAAGTTTCTAAGTATATGAAAGGCTCATAAAGGACTCGCCCGGCCGGTACATTCAGCTGCCCTCATAAAGGCAGATGTGTCGTGCCCGGAAGTGAGATTCTAAAAAGCATAGACAACCCCTCCCCCACTTGAAGGGGGAGCTACACTTCAAAGCCTTTAGCCAACCCTCATACCCTCTCTAGCTTCTAGTAGGTTTTTAAGAGAGGTATAAAGCTGATTAGAGTCAACAACATGCACAAAATAAAGGTGGTCCCAATGCAAACTTTGAGATACAGAAAGGAACCTGAGATCCAAGCAACTCTCGAAATCTGAAAGAGTCAAGGCATGCAATAAGACTTGATATGACCCCAGGGGAACTCAGGTCAAGAATTGAAGCAAGAGTATGGAAATCCTAAATAAGATCGCCTCGCCATTACATGTCTCAACTCTATCTAACTTGAGGACAAGCTAGACTCTAAGTTAGGGGGGGTGATAACCTCCTATTTTAGTCGATTATCTTAGTCTTTTTCTTTACTTTTCCATACTCTTTTTACATTTAAACTACACATAATCCCAATTTTACCCTTTTTTTGTAAATACACCATCAGACTAACTTTTTCCTTTTATATATGCTGAAAAAGCACAAAAAAAATCATAAAAGAATAACTCAGCCTCAAGACCGAGTGGATTCAAACGGTCCCAAGACCGCATGAAGCCAACCGGTCCCGAGACCGCATGGAGTCAAACGGTCCCAAGACCGCATGAAGCCAACCGGTCCTGAGACCGCATGGATTCAAACGGTCCCAAGACCGCATGAAGCCAACCGGTCCCAAGACCGCATGGAGTCAAACGGTCCCAAGACTGCATGAAGCCAACCGGTCCCGAGACCGCATGGAGTCAAACGGTCCCAAGACCACATGAAGCCAACCGGTCCCGAGACCGCATGGAGTCAAACGGTCCCGAGACCGCATGGAGTCAAACGGTCCCAAGACCGCATGAAGCCAACCGGTCCCGAGACCGCATGGAGTTCAAACGGTCTCAAGACCGCATGAAGCCAACCGGTCCCGAGACCGCATGGAGTTCAAACGGTCTCACGACCGCATGAAGCCAACCGGTCCCGAGACCGCATGGAGTCAAACGGTCCCAAGACCGCATGAAGCCAACCAGTCCCGAGACCGCATGGAGTCAAACGGTCCCAAGACCACATGAAGCCAACCGGTCCCGAGACCGCATGGAGCTCAAACGGTCTCAAGACCGCATGAAGCCAAACGGTCCCGAGACCGCATGGAGTTCATACGGTCTCAAGACCGTTTGAAGCCAAACGGTCTCACGGTCCAAACGGTCTTGAGGCCCCAAATGGTCTTGAGTTCCAAATGGTCTCCAAACCGTTTGGACTTCACTCAAGGCCTATAAATAAGACCCCAATGGTCCTCCATTGGGACATCTCAGACGTCCAAAGGCTGTCGCAATCGTTCCAGAGCTCCTGCCACTTCCATCCTCCACCCTGGGGCTGTCGGTCTGAGGTCCATACTCCATCCTGAACCTGCTTTCTCCTTCTTCGTCAAGAAGGTGGGAAGGGGAGACCTCCTCATCGTGCAACCTACGAAGACTGGTGGATCGTTTCTCTCTCTCTCCAAGGGGTTGACCTTCTTCCATCCTTTGTGGGGATGATGCTCTGTCTCTCTCTTCTTGCCTCCTTCTTGGTCTTAGTCATGAGGGAGTAGTCTTCTTCACTAGAGTGCGGGGAGTAGCCCCGCTACCCATACTTTCATATCATGTAAAATGTAATCCTTATGTTGTAATGTAGAGTTCTTATCTTTGTCGGTTCAACATAAAACGATTAATGAATACTTGTTGCTTGATCTCCAACTTGTGTTATCTTTTATCTTTTAGTATGAATTGTCTACGTTTGTACTATTAGATTCGAAACTCGTTTGCATGTTGGTTCTTGATGCATGTATCCACCATGTATCTATTTCGGTATCTAGAGGTGTATCTCAAGAAGTGGAGTAAACTCACTATCATCCGTTTCACTTTCATACTATGAAATGGAATCAGTTGATGTATGGAAGTGCAACCTTGGTAAGTCGAGGAACACACTTTGCGAGAGGAATGATGTAAAGTAATGTGACCATTTGATCGGGAATGGCTGGCGTTGCAACATTCCCGCGCCTCTCGTAGCTAGGTTATCCGAAAGGAGACTAGGTCTACAAGGATACTAACTGACCGAACTCTTTTTGCAGGTTAAGTTTTGCTTTGCATGTGTTGATCGATGTGTAGTGGCGGTGAAAAATCGATCACACCCTAGTGATCTTTATCATAGTTTAACTCTTAGATTTACTTGCTTTATTTACTTTCCATGTTCTTAGTTTAAAACCATCAAAATCCAACTTTCGATATAAGTGCCAACTAGTAAGTAGCTAAGTGAAGTTCTATACGTTTTTCATCTTGTTGCTTGCAACAAGACCGTTGTCTTTTGGGTTCAATCCTAAATCTGTACTATGATAAGGTTTACATACTCTTATGGGGTTGGAGTGTTTATCTAAGCACCAGTTCTAGGTAAACCTAGAGAGAACATCAATTCCCTAGGGTTTTTGGTGCATCTTTGGGACTCCCATTGGAAGAGTGATCGTTTAGTGTAAGTCCCATCTCCATCAGTATTATTTCCTCATTTGTTCTCTGGGTACATATGTGGGTGGTTATTTTCCATTTACATCGATGTACTTTTAGAACTTAGGGGAAATGTTGTTGAAATTTTCTTCAAAACTAAACATACATTATACAGTTACTAGTGAGATTAAATATTCAAAAAATGGGATGTGGTACATTTTAGTATAAAAGTAATTAACTTCCTATCAATAAAAGCTTACAACTTATAGTATCAATATTAAATGCTTAGTTTTATAATTAATTTTAATGTGATATAGAAAATGGATCGAAGTTGGATGTCTATCAAGAACCGTTGCAGTCCAGAGTTTGCCAAAGGTCTTGATGAATTTATCAGATTTGCTGAGGAACATAGGAAACTACCTACAGATAGGCTATATTGTCCATGTAGAAATTGTGGTAACAATTTGAAAGTTGATACTGCTGAGGAAATTAAGAATCATGTCATATGTAATGGGATCATACAAGGTTATAATGAATGGTATTGGTATGGAGAGAAATTTAATTATGGATCAGAAAATGTCAATACTAATAGTTGTGGCATAGAAGATATAGATAATGATGATAATGTCAATGATGAACCGATTTAGGATGACCCAATTTAGGATGATATGGTTGATGAGATGCTACGTAGTTTTCGGGACAATGTCATTCATCCACCTTCTTTATTTGCAAACATTGTCCATGATGCTGAAAAACCATTATTTAAGGGTTGTACTAAGTTCACGAGGTTGAGTGTTGTGATGTGATTATATACTCTTAAAGCTCAAAACCAGTGGAGCGATAAGAGTTTCACTTCACTGTTGTCTTTATTAATGGTAATTCTTCCTGAAGGCAATGAGCTTCCAATTTCAATATATCAAGCAAAGAAAATAATGTGCCCAATGGGAATGGAGGCTAAGAAGATTCAGACATGTCTAAATGATTGTGTGTTATTTCAGATGGACTATAGTAATTTGGTAAATTGTCCAAAATGTGGTGCGTCAAGGTATAAGACCGCAAATTCAGCTAAGGCTAAAAATGGCTCTCCTGCCAAGGTGATGTGCTATCTACCAATAATATCATGATTTCAATGCTTATTTGCTAATACAAAAGATGCACCAAATTTGTCTTAGCATGGGGAGTTAAAGGCCAATGATGATGGCATCCTACGACATGCATCTGATTCACCACAATGGAAGAAAATTGATTTATTATACCCTCAATTTGGTAAAGAACCAAGAAACGTAAGACTTGGACTCTGTACAGATGGAATGAATCCCTATGGTACATTACGCACCAAACATAGCACATTGCCTATTATGATTGTTATATACAATCTTCCTCCTTAGTTGTGTATGAAAAATTAGTATGTCATGTTGTCAATATTGATATAAGGGCCCAAGCAACCTGGAAATGATATTGATGTTTACCTTCAACCACTAATTGATGACCTAATGAAACTATGGGAAGAATGTATTATGACATATGATGCTTCACGTAAAGAGATCTTTAGTTTGCGTGCTATGTTGTTTTGCATGATTAATGACTTTCAAACTTATGGAAATTTGTCTGGATATAGCATAAAAGGATAAAAATCATGTCCTATTTGTGAGGAAAATATTGATTCAATCCGACTGAAACATGGTGGTCAAATTGTATATCTTGGTCATCGAAGATTTCTCCCACCAGTGCATCCTTATCGAAGGCAACACAAAACCTTTAATGGGTCAATTGAGGAATGAAGTGCTCCTAAACCTATACCAGGAAATGTTGTATATGATCAGGTGAAACATATTATTAATGAATTTGGAAAGAGTTCAAGTAGTCGTACTCTCGCATGTGACAAATATATATACAAGAAGAGGTCAATATTCTGGAATCTTCCTTATTGGATATCTTTGGCAATTAGACACTGCATTGACGTCATGCATGTTAAAAAAATGTTTGAGATAGCATCATTGGTACGCTATTAAACATACCAGGAAAGACTAAAGAAGGCATAAAATCTAGAAAAGATTTAGAATTAATGGGTATAAGAAAAGAATTATCAGTGGACATCAGGGGTAACCGCACATATTTACCACCAACTTGTTATAGTTTGTCAAAGCAGGAGAAAAAGACTTTCTGTGAGTGCTTGTATAATATTAAGGTTCCACGAAGATACTCTTCTAATATTCATAGATTGGTATCAAAGAAGGATCTGAAGTTGATAGGTCTCAAATCTCATTATTGTCACACCTTAATGCAACAAATTTTACCTGTGGCTATTCGATCTATATTTCTGAAGCATGTAAGGTTTTCAATCACAAGACTTTGTTTCTTCTTCCATGAAATATGCAACAAAGTGATACATCCTGATACTCTCGATAAATTATAGAAAGATGTAATTGTTACCATGTGTCAGCTTGGAATGTACTTTCCTCCTTCATTTTTTGATATCATAATTCATCTTGTAGTACATATTACAAGGGAGGTGAAGATGTTGGGTCCAATTTTCTTACACTAGATGTATCCATTTGAATGCTACATGGGTGTCTTTAAAGGTGATGTTCGGAATCATTATCGTCCTGAAGGGAGTATTATTGAGGGTTATGTGACTAGGGAGGTGATGGACTTTTGCAATGATTTTTTGAATTACCATGAAAATTCTAACGATCTAAAAAATTGCCATCATACTGAATCTTATTGTGGAAAAGGAACTTTGGGATGACGAGTGAAAGGAATCAGTCGTGAGTTGTGGGAACAAGAACATTTGTATATTTTACACAACATCGGTAAAGTTAGTAGCTACATCACAGAACACAATGATCTTATCAAGAGAAATCATCCGCGATCCAGTTCAATGTGGTTTGCAAGAGAGCATAATCGAACATTTATTAGGTGGTTTGAAGAGAAAGTCTTTAATCAACTATCTGAATCACCGACTAATGTTGCTGAGAACATAAAATGGCTCGACTTTAAGCCAAAAATGGATGTCATGTCATATGAAGGTTATGACATAAACGGATTTTCATACTACACAAAGCGTCAAGATGAAAGTAGTGTAGTTCAAAATAGTGGGGTCACTGTTCAAGCTTGTTCGTTGTATTTTTCTAAAGACAAAGATAAAAGACCACGCGAAGCTGAGATGTCATATTACAACGTCATTGAGGACATATGGGAATTAGACTATACAAATTTCAGAGTTCCTATCTTTAGGTGTAATTGGGTTGACAACAACAAAGGAGTTTTAGTAGATGAGCTGGGTTTCAAATTGGTTAATTTTGAAAAGATTGGTAAGAAAGATGAGCCATTCATCATGGCAGACCAAGAAAAACAAGTATTCTAAATTGATGACCCGAAAAATAAAAATTGGTCTGTCGTTCTTCATGGAAAAAGATAGTTTACTGTAGATCCTATAAATGAAGAAGAATACTATGAAAAGTATGATAATTCCAGCCCATTCTCAGTTGGTTTGCCGAGTGTAAATGTTGAAGATAACACCGATGAATACTATAAATGGCAAGACCATGATGAACGGATTTTACTTGACTAACAACTCAACCAATACTAGAGGCATGTATTCTTGGAATTATTTATTTTATTATCATTCAAGCACGCAATCTTTTAAATATACATCATATATCATTCAACCACTTGTGCTTTTATTATCACTTATGTTTCTTTTATCATGTATACTTGCATGTTCAAAAATGGCAAGTGAAGATGAACTTTCTAAGCATGAGCACCATGAGGATGGTAGTGGTGATGCTAAGAAAAGTAGAGGTCCCACACTAATGCATAGGCTGTAGGAGCTCAGGGCCAAAGGGGAGAAATTGGCAGTCAAGTTTGATGTCACAGGAGCACCTATTGGGGAACATGCTAGTGCTTTCAAGCATTATGTAGGGGTGACTGCACGTAGTAAGGTGCCAATAGATATAGAAAATTGGCATGATGTTTCTAATGCCTTAAAAGACCTCCTATGGAAAGATATATCTGTGAGTGGAAGTGATATTATTTTAATATGTTTTTGTTTATTGATTCTAATTTAGTTTTTCATCTATGGAAACATATCCTTTTTAAGACAACATTATTGCTTCTTTTGCATGTATATGATGTTTTTCATCTAAATGAAAAAGATCACAAGAAAAAAGTGTACAACATTGTGGTGTACGATGGAGGGCTTTTAAGACATATCTCAAAAGGGAATTTATAGGTAATCCTAACCAAAAGAAGAAAGCAATAGATATGTATATTTTTATAGACCCTAAGGTGTGCGAAAGATTTTTTGTAGCTAAGAACACGGAAGAGTTTTAAGTAATAAAGATTGTGATGTATTGTATGAATCTTTAATTTTATACAATTAAGGAGATGATTCTTTTTATATATGTTTTCCAAGTCTAAATTACAATACCTCATTTTAAATGATCTGGATATTCACGAGGCCCAAAAGGAAAGACGGGCCAAAAATATGCATGACCATCGCTTAGGGTCTGGTGGTTATGCCTTCCGCCGCCAACTACAAGAGAAGCAACTCTCTTCTGGAGAAGAGTCTAGTACAACTCAAGCTGAGTGTCCACCCTGACACTTGTACTGGATTGATGCTAGAAAGAATCGAGTAGGTGAAATTGTCAACCCTGCAACTAAGGAGGTGGCACAAAAGATGGTACATTTGTCCCAACTAAGTAAAGAGTAATTCCCACAGACATAGATTTATTTATATCTAATTGATATTGTGATTTAATATTTTTATTAACTATGAATAGATTGATCTCCACGAGAAAAGGAAGGAAGGAAGGAAAGTTCATCCCAACTGGCCACATGGATGAACTATCAGTTGCTCTTGGTACGAAGGAGCATCTTGGCCGTGTTAGGGGATTAGGAGCTGGCATAGGATTCAAGACTTATTTTTCCCATTTGCAATCTAAAAGAGGTCGTGCAAGAGGTCTTACACAAGAGGAGGTTGAAACATTAGTAGCACAGAAAGTAAAAGAAATAATGTCTTCATTTCAACCTACTCAACCCTCTGAACCTATTCATATTGTGTGTCTCTCAAGTGATGAGGTACAAGCCCATGCTCCAGTTGTAGAAGGTCATGGGAGCACTCCCAATGACCCACCACAACAATCTGCAGTAAGTTTTTGTTCTATATGTTGTATTATTAGTATGATATATATATGATATATATATAGTTATAATAGGTATCTGTTTTACTGCTTCGTATAGAACTTATATTATTTCAATTCTAGGTTGGTATGAATTGTAAACTTGCAGTGGAGGTTCTAGAATATAATGTTGTGGCAACGGGCAAGGTATACAACCTTGTTGGTACATTTCATTGCCAACAAATTACTGATGACATTTTTCATGTGTCCATCCATCTTGTGTATGACGGAATCAGGGACAACCACTACCCTATGTGACTAATGATGTTTCTGTTCTACATTGTCATCATGCTATGTTGACTCTATAATGATGATAGTTGACCTAATTGCATTCATGGTTGAGGGATATGATGAGGAATTAGTGTTTACTTTTAGTTGCCGATTTGGAACCCTAAATTAGTTACCATGTTGACCCTAACCCTAATCCAAGTTAATGATGATAATGCCTATCTTTCTTGAGTAAGTAGAATGTTGATGGAATGATATCTCTATTTTAATGTGGATGTAACCCTAATTTTCTATTTATGAACAACATAACTCTTACTTTCAATGATAAGCCAAATTTTAGATGTCACAAATATGGTGATGGTATTGAGCCGTGATGTGGCATGGAAATGTGATGTTGTTCTTGCTATGATGTGGTGGTCTTATGACCTTGGACATCGTCTATGCCCTATTTGAGGTGTTATCCTCTTTATTATGTGACAAGGATTGTAATCTATGATGGTATGATGATGCGTATGGATTCATGTTTGGTAATGAAATAGTACCATGTGATTTTGTTATCAAAGTTATATTTCATACATTTTATATCTTTTTGAAGTTGCAATATAAAACATGATTTGTATAATATTTTAGAGCTTTTATGTAACTTGATTGATGAAGCCTTAAAATACCAAATTGACATTAACTAATCAAGTGTAATACTAATCATGTAGTTTCCCTATGCCATAGATCCATTCCAGTGCAAGACTTACTGGATGCTGAAACAAGTTCTCCTTTAGTGGAAGCTCAGAGTCATATATTGTTGAGTATAGGCATGTTCACAAGGATGGATGCGGTCATACCTTGGAAGGAGAATGGTTGAGGCTATATATTATATGATTGTGATTAAATACATATGATGTGATTGAGGACAACTACAATTGTAATTCGAATGTTTGGGTTTGTATACCCTGGTTTCACTAGTATCATAACCTTTTAAGGAAGGACTAGGTTGTTCACTAGTGTTGTGACCTATATACCAAGGGAGGACTAGGTTGTTTTGTAGCTTGAACTAATGTGTCATTGCGGTTGACTCTTACTATCGAGGGAAAATGAGATCTTAGGATTCTGACTCTCCTACAGATCTTGTATTGCACTAATTTAGAATTTAGTAGTGGTCAGTTGGTATTGAGAGATATACCTCAATTCCTTAGGGCTTAATAAAAGACATAAGCCAACCATGTAGCATAATTGTTTTAGGTTAAACACACTTCACATTAGACATTAACCCTTTCCTTATTTCTTACTCTGCTTAGTGGTTATATAATGCAACAAGAGAAATCAATTGTATAGAAAGAGATAACTTTGCTGGTTTAGTAGCTTAACTTGTTTAGTTACTTGGCCAACTTAACATGTTTAAATTGTTTAATTTGCTTAAGCTTCTTAACTTGCTTATTTAGTTGAATTTGGTCATCCTGTTAAATAGGGATGATTTTTTTGTAATCAATAACCATTGGCCGAGAGTTTTATCTCTCGCTGGGACATGGGTCTCACCTCATGGGTCACCACATCTTTTTAGGTGGTTGTCAGGGATGTGGTTATGATTGTGGTGGTGAGGAAGAGTAGCTTGGAGAAAAGTAGGAGAAAAAGGTTGTATTAGTAGTAATTGTAGAGTCCTAGAGTCATCAATATACTCTCAGATCTAGGAAGGGGATGTTTTGTAGATGATATGTATATCAACATGTGGTTTTGACATGTATGTTGATGTTTGTATATATGGCATTTATATGTGAAACAATAACTTTTATATACAGGTTGTGGCTGATGCCACTAAACACAAATGTAAATACCTGATATGGTATGTGTTGATATGTAAGATGTTGGATCCTTATGTAATATCTTTGAACATGGTGGTGATGTATAAATCCATTTTAATTTATCTTTATTTTTGGTAATGTGAATGTTTAGATTTTGATCGTGTGTTTTGTTTTGAGTAATCTAGTTCAGTGTGGCATTGGGCATCACACTTCTTGTATCTCTTTCTACCATGAAGATGAAGATTCTCTCTCTTTTCCTAAGAGAGGAAAAGAAGAAGGGAAAGGCCCTTGGTTAAAAGCTTGTCCATGGTGAAGATGAAGTCAAGGTTTGAAAGTTCAATTCAAGAGTGGGCAAGTCCTTGAAGTCTGAAGACTCATTGAAAAAGTGGGTACATTTTTGGTGAACACTGAAGACTCATTGAAAATTTAGGTAAGTTCTTGGTAAGGCTATCAACCCTTGCTCATGGATATTTAAGTCCATCTTAAGATTGTTGGATACCTTATACTAAAAGGGAAGCAAGTTATCCCTTGATCTCAAAAAGGGAGATCATATTATAACTCTTATAATGGAATATAAGGAGTGTGACATGGTTGAAGTTGTTGGTCCTTTAGCCTAAAAGGGAAGCTATTTATCCCTTGATCTCTCAAATGGTGGTCTTATATTGTAACTCGTATTATGCAATATAAGGAATGACACATGATTGAAAATCATAGAGGTTGACCTTCGTAGGTAGTGGAGTATATCTCTATGTTTAGAGGTTGGAACCAAGATATGTATGTGTCATTTGGTTCTTGTATAATTTTTCTCATCCTTGGTTATATTGTTTGGTTTCACTCAAATTTTAAGGTCTAATAGTTGTTGTGTAAGTGTTTTCATCTCTATTCACCCCCCTCTAGATCGCATAGATCCAACAATATGAAATAGCTCTTTTTCTACTTCACTTTAATATTTGATCTTATCTTGTTGAATATACTAATCATCATCCACACCTAGATGTGTTCACATGTGGCATGGCTTGGATAGTGATTGGATCAACCTGTATCTCACACCAGAGGTAATGAAGAAGTACAAAATTAGTAAAATAAATTAGGTACAACAAGAAATTAGTTTCATAATTCACACGAACAACTACATGTTCCATTCTCATAAACTTTGGTTAATGTATCTACACTCGATTTTCTTGTAGGAATTGTTCACTTATTCTTTTGGTGATTATTGTTTAAATAACAATATCCTAGACATGGAGTTTGAGGACTTTTTTCCAGAGTGTTGAGAACTTTCTAGTGATCCTTATCCATAGTAAAAGTATTTGATGTAGCATAGAATTTGAAAAATCATGAATGTTATAAAAATATGTGTAACATTCTGCAGAAAAGATTTACAGTTGATTACAAATATCCCTTTAGTTTAAGTTTCTATTTAAATTTTGTTTAGAGGAAGTCCAATTAGAAAATTAACTTATTTGAAATGTATTTAAAAAAATATATTTTGGATGTATTACATTCAAAATGACATAGATCTCTATAAAGAGTCACAATTAATATTGATGCCATAACTCAAGATATTTGTATACAATCAATAATAGAATCATAAGTAACTCAAGCCTCCTACAATTGAACTAGGCAATAATAGTGTAACTTTAGGTTGTCTCCTCAAGGTGCCAATACATATCAAGAATTTATCCCTTTTAGTTGACTTAGTAATTTAAAAAGAGAGAAGTTGATCTGATTCATTTCAAGATTACCTAATAGAGTCACAAAATTCCTCTAAAAAAGAAAGGTAAGAATATTTGGTGCGTAAAACCCATTAAATATTAGATGAGAAATTCATGAAACATGTTGGATTTCTTTATTTTACCATATGTCATTTTGTGATTAATGACTTTCACGTCATAACCATTTAGGTATCAAGGTTGATGTCTTCCAACTAAAAATCACACCTATAGTTAGAGATTTCCTAGATTCCTCTAAAGAAAATAGCTAATAACCTTAATTACATGCACAATCATATTATAATGCAATCACTCCTACTCATTTACATTTTACAGGAAGAACGCTATAATTACTCCCCACGAAATTTGTAACCCTTTTGGTATACCAAATTATAATATAAAGTGAATACTCATATTACATTATAATTTCCCCTAAATAAATCATGAACTACTGAATTAAAAAATGTTAATCACAAGGACCTAATTGCAAACCCAAAATACTCCAAACAAGATATTCTTGAATTTGTGGGATCTTAGTTCATATATATGTCCTATAGAATATCTCAAAACTTCATATCAATCCCACTTCCATATTTTATGGAAAATTTCTCCTTATTTGCGTCAAATTAAGTTGAGTCTCATAATAAAAAAAAGACAAGCCTAATGTCACACTAGTTACTTTATGCACCAAATTGGCACTAACCACTTATATCATATTATTTTATAAAAGCCATAACTTCTAAATTATTTGTCAAGTTCATTCCATCATACTCACTATTGTCATATTCATCAAAATATTTTTATGTTGAACATCAAAACTATATCCATGAATTCATATATATTACATTTAAAATTACCATGTTTGAGTTCATCATATTTATAGAACTCATACATACCGATGCATGTTTGGTTCTTTTAGTTATAAACGAGATGTGGATATTGGTGTTCACCACATTGTTAAATGGTAATATTTGAGATGCAAATCATTATCCCTTGAAATTTTCAAGGAATTCAAGAACAAAGTGGAAAATCAACTTGGCAAGAATATAAGTACACTTCCATCAGATAAGAGTGGACAGTATTTGAGCCCAGATGTTGACACCCCCATTTTTGTCACCACCTATTAGATGAGATTCTGATGTTCGAATCATCACAAATCTTCTTTGCGACCTCTCACCATGTTCCAATCACATCACAACCTTAATTGGAATCACATATATTATTCACACAAGAACCTTGAAATCAATGGATTTAGAAACAAGATTAATGAAGCAGATTAAATCATAAACTTATGTCCCAAACAATGTTATCTGAATCTGGTCTGAAGGCAATTAAATCAAGTCAAGAAGAAAATTTGATGAATACATTTCGGGTCCTTAATCAGTCTTCTTTAGGGATTTTGACTACATTTGGATTTGACAAAATGTCATTCACACCCTTTTAGACTTGATCAATTTAATTTTATTATACATCCTTTCTTTATCATCTATCTTTTTTTGCCAAAAACAGATCCAATATGCTAGGGGATCCTTTTAGACATGCAAACCAGGTCATTTAAAATATTAGTTTAGTATTGTCTAGCTCACCACATGATTCTTTCTTGAGCTATTTTAAATATTTTTTTAAATATTTTAACATGGGGTCAAAATGATATTATTTTAATATTTTTAATTTAGTCATGAGGCCCAATCTATCATGAATAATTTTAAGAATATTAATTTAATATTATTCTACCTTCATTAAATACCATACCCCACCATGACAATATTGTTTTATTATTAAATTTACTCACCATACATCCCCCCTCGTGAGAAATTTAATTTAATATTGTCCACAACATCTTCACACACTAGTCAATAGTTCCTCTCCCAATCTTGTTGTATAGGTTTTCACGAGACAAGCTCTCTCGTGAAAATGGGCTGAGTCCGTCAAGGCTTAACTGTCCACGATCTGGTCCATGATGACAAGAGACACTCTCATAGACAACATGAGTTCTGAAAATATCTTCACAAGAGTGAACCAATAAAATATCTTTAAAAAAATCAATGGCACATTTTCACGAGAGATGATCTCTTGTGAAAAATCAGACCGGTTCAGTCAAGGCTTAACGATGCATGACTCAGTCACAATCATGGAGAATGGTCCCTAGTGGGGAGTGGGAGTCATAAAATATCTCCCTGTCACCCACTCATGTAGGAGAGAAGCAACAAAAACTCCACTGATAAGTCATGAGACAAGTTCCCTCATGAAAAAATAGAGCCAGAGCCAGAACCAGAGCCAGTCTGTCAGGTAGTGGGAGCAAGAGAGAGAGAGAGTGCACCCAAAAGAGCAATTGAGAGCCAAGACTACCAATGGAGTTCATAAGAGAACCTCTCTCATTAAAACCTCAAAAGCCTCCTTCAATTTCCAGTCTCCAAACAATTCATGAGAGAACCTTTTCGTGAAACCCTGGGTGTTACACCCCGATCTCACAATTACCACTAATCATGAGATTAGGGCATAAATTGAGGATTTAACGTAATACAAAGATCACCCTTAACTTTTTATTCTTTTTCAAACTGTTTGTTCTCTCACATTGAACCACATAAACTAACCTTACAAGAGAATTTAAGCATTGATTTCTCAAATCTGATTTCAACAGTAAAAATGCATGTATGAACATTCATTATGTTTCTCATACTTTTAAGCACATAAGACTTGATGATTCGTATATATTGCTAAAAGAGGAATAATGTTATACATCATCATTTACAATTCTCTCTTATTTCTTTACAAGGACCTAGAGTGACAAGGAGCAACTGAACTTAACTATACTCAGACTTAACTCTTGTGGAAGATCTACTCTGATGCAATGATATCTGCAATCCCCACTATTTTCCTAAAAAAATTAAGTAGAGGGGTGAGCCTACTAGCTCAGTGAATGAGTAAAACAATAATGCAGTCTAAAGTATTGAATCAGACATTTATCATTCTTGGATAATTGAAATAAAACAAGATAGTAATTTCAAATTAAAAGACTAGATATTCAAAAATTACTAATAACATTGAAGCCTACATCATTAGAAATAAACAAGTATGGATATATAATCCTCACAATATTCAATATTACATTTAAATAACAACTGCTACGAAACTTAAATCATAGCTTTCTAAACTCTTCTTACTTATAAGAAACTCTTAAAAACTTATATTATCATATTTTAGCTTATGCCCTGATCATATGCAGTGTACTCTACATATGAATACTGGTAGCGAAATACGATCTCACCGTACAAGACTTAGCTGACACACCCGGGAATGCTAAGCCTAACTACGTTGCTGGTCTGCAATAGGAAAATGGCTCTCTGGCCTCGGCACACCTATTATGCCGTAAAAACTGGACTCTTCCTCTAACCTAAGCACACAGGCAGAGAGTCAAGCCACCTATTGGCTTTTCTGTACTCTAGTGCCACTAGGATCTCTGCTTGATGTTGGAAACTACATACTGTATTTTTAAGGATACTTCCACTATGGCTTCATCCCCTGTACCACCTATTAGTACATTCTGACCCCCATATACTGGACACTGCCAGGGTTAGGTCATTTCATCCCTATGGCGTAGACATCTCATAGGGAATCTACGATGTTCAGGGCCCCTAAGTCTATTATTTTATTATTCTTGGAAATCTCTTACTATATTGTATCATTTCCTTACTTATACTAGACTCTGGTATCTCTATGATGCCACATCTATTTATTTGAAATTTATAATACAACATGTATATCATTCTAAACTTGGCAGAGCAGTATATTCAAAATACAATGATATTCTAAGTAATCATCATATATACATACATACAGACTAAAATTCTTAAATAAATACATGTCAACTTGGCACTTTATGCACTAGAATCATGCAATTGAACTTCTTAATACATTGATAATACTGAACTGAATGCTTAATATATTGTTTACCCCTTTCTTAGGGTTTCTCCTTACTCATGCACATATATTACTTCTCATGTATTCAAACATATATCATGTCTACTAATATAAATATTCTCATTTAACATTTCTCACGTTTATGCATGGCATCGATAACATACCTATCTAGGGTATGTCATATCTCCACTTGCAATAGCATAACAACATATGCATTTCATGATAAGTATTTGAGTTAGAAAATCTGAATCTCATAAACAAAGCATATATGCATATAAGATAATATTCAGATAAAATCCCACAATATCACATGAATCGTCTGAATCAGCCATTTACTACTAAATTAGATATGTATACTTGTAAAAGCATACTAGATTGGGTTTCCATCCTTGAGTACTTGTTATTCGTAGGATATGTATTGTGAAGATCAGAAACTCTATTTGTCCATATATTGAATCAAAGAGATCAAACATGTAGAATTATATGCACTAGGAACATAAGTAGGATCATATAAACATAAATCCGAATTTCAGCTATAATGTTGTTCAAGCACATGAATAACTTGAAAATTCAGATCTTCAGAAGATTCTCAATAAACTTCTTAATTCTATAGTATTCAAGATACATGGATATCTATATCCATGTCATCATATAAATGTTTTCATATCATAGTTGGAACATGAGTTGAAGTATTCTATAAGATGAATTCAAGAACAATTCTTTTCATTTATTGTCATCTAGGCAGAAATCGAGATTTTAAATTAAAATCATCTAATTGAGTACAACTGACTGAAATATTCTTTTACCCACTCACCCTAATCTGTAAAACATCTTAAAAATGTAGTGCATCCCTAAAATTCTCGATCTCATATCAAATCCCTAGCAATTCACCTAATTCTTCTTCCTTTCTACTCGGAAACCCTAAAAATGAGGGATTATGAAGAAAGAGTGAGAAAGGGGGGGGGGGGTTGATACCATTTTGGATAAAATCAGAGGAGGGACGTAATCTTTACATGTGAGAGAAGATTCACCATGAAATTATATCCAAAGAAGCTAAACATACATGATTTCATCATTCCTTGGACCACAAAACCCTAGGTCAGCATCTCCATCACTTTCTCCTCTCAAACCCTAACTCTCCCTCTCTCTCTAGGATTTTGTTTTTCTGGATTGAATCACGAATTTGAGAGCTCCTTGTTTGTTAGGTTGACCATATAGAGCAATTGAGCTGCTTGGGTCAATTGCACATTGACCCCTCACTATACTTTCTCTTATTTCAGCTGAATGTTCTATCATAAAAATATTACTGTAATTCGTATACTGATAAGGTCTAAATGCATCAAAAAATTATGAAATTTTACATGTGGTTTATGATTGAGTTTTGGATCTCCATTTAAAATTTTAGATCATTTGGAGTTACCAATAAATAATTAAAAATAAAACACTACACTGCTAAAAAGCACTCTGTCAACATTTTGGTTGAAGTATAGTTTGACCGAGAACCACATTCAAAGAACACTCAAATATTCTAAAATTTTTATTTATTATTCATGATTGAGTTATCCGTATCATATCCAAAATTCAATTAAATGAAAAATTTGTAGAAAATATGAAAAATCATTTACCACACTACTATCCTAATCAAATTCCATATTCATGTACTATCAAAACCCTAATTTTTTCCAATTTGGGTTTACATTTCTCAATCCCTAATTCTTCAAACTAAAATCATAGTTAGAATTTCTTCTTGGGTTTGAAACATCACAATTGATCTACTATCATCAATCAAGTCTAAACAATGTTCAATCTAATCAAGCATGTAATCATTCAGGTAAACCATAGTTTACCAATTAAGCACAAATGTGGTCATTACAATTCTCACCCCCTTAAAAAGTTTCGTCCCCAAAACATAAATACGCAAAAAAAGTATATTCACAGTGTATTTTAAGGTTATGAAATCTTACATATCATTACATTCTTGTATTTTATACTTGAATGTAGTTTTCTACGTTAAGTCCTTTATTTATTTTCTAATCACAACATGTTAAAACAGTTCTCAATGATAACAAACAAATTCTCTATGCCACAATCAATCATAGAGTAGATAGAGAAGCAACCATTTCAATATTTTCATACTCTTAAGGTGTTACCTCAACATTGATAATCTGATCCAACTATCTCAATTCATTCAGCTCAATATGTACTATTAGTCTGTACTACCTATGAGTAAGAAAAGAGAGTTCACCATGGTGTTTTGAATTTTACTATTGTGCTACTCAAATAGCAAAACAGTCTTGAGGTGGAAGAGATTCGATAGTAATTGTACAATACTACTCATGGCATCCCTATTGCATCATGGATGCATAAGGTGAAGTATTACCATCACATTCCATATTATTCTCAAGTATGAACCCACACATAATTCAAGGTGTAACCATCGGGTTATAGTATACTAGGATTTCAACAACAGTAACAAAGTACTCCATGATTGTTTTAGTCATCCAAGGACTATTCATTCCCAATTACCATCTCTTAGTTATATTGAAGCTAGGTATAACAAGATATACCTCATTAGGGTTACATATCAATACAATATGGTTATCATACCTTCTATTCATATGAGTGAATAGGTAAGACTACCTTATTCATGGTAACCCTCCATTTGTTCCATCATCATTCAACCCATATCACCATACCACAATTGTACAATACTAAGATGGATTACGGGTATGATTGACTACAACTATCAAACATCTGAAATTTACATATTGTTTGCAATTGTACACTGAAATCATACGTAGAACCAATTTACATACCTTAATGTACCTTCAACAAATTATACTTCTAAAAACAAATTCACATATTACTAAAAGCCATTGTTTTCTCTTATCTCTCTCCTCATTCACTACTACTTTCTTTTTGCTACTTATCCTTCTCATTTTAATCATGTAGATTAAACATTCCTAAAATTGAAACATATAAGGTATAAATAGATTATTCATCATTCTTGCTATCACTACAAGAATTTATCTCATACCGCACTTCACTCATATTGTATTTCTCCTTTTGTTCAAAACACACTTGTTACATTTCAAATTTATATCTTACTCTTTGCTCCGAATCATTTCCATATTGTTTATCTACCTTTCAGATTAGCTATCTTTAAACCCTAGATTACTATCAGTGCTAGTTTACTTTTCATAGTGCAAATCTCATTATTTTGTTTTATAGAGATGCTAGTAATCAAGGTCAAATCACTAGTGACATCCCTTGAACTACTCCAACTCTAAACATTCTAGGGTTTGGTCCTTATCAGTAGCATGACATTATTGTGAAGTGACATTGCTCCCTTACTTTGAAAGTCAAACTTTGGATCTCACAAGTTTTACTAATGTCTTCCTTATCTTATCAATTGAATTTCCTTTCTCTTACCTGACCTATTCAGATAGATTACATTCTCAATTTACCCTACTAGAGTTTCATCATCATATTGTGTGTCATTATTACATTCACTAGATGTCTCTACCATGGTGGTTATGCATCATATATGATTCATTTTCTTATCACTTCATTCCCACATTGCTCTAATTAAGGAAGATATGATAGAGAAGATGATTTTGAGACTTAGAATTCTTATCTTCAAACATTCATTAATACATTTCTCTTATGTAGGTTTAATTAATTATCAACAAGGATACATGACTAATTAGCACTTTCTTGAATCTTGCAACCTCTTTCTTTTATAATCTATATTACTCCATTATGTTTCAAACCCTTCGTTACTTTCCATAATCCCCTAACCATATACTACTATTCCACATGTCATTTTTAACTTCTAGTTTTCTCTTATGATCATGTTACTTCTTTTATGTGTATGATCATGTATACCATGTTGCATATATTTCTTTTTATCCTTCTACTAATGTGAAGTTGATATTCTAAATCAATAATTTCTCTACTAGTTTCACCTCATGTTTAATACATTACATATCCTTCATTTTAAATCAAATGACTCATGCATGGGTGAAACTTAGTATCTCTTTTAATCAAGTTTTTCCCTCCTGAATATAGTCTACCTTTGTATGACTTATTCATTGGTTAAACTACACTTTTGTTCTTCTTTTAGAAACTAGTTTTTTTTTCTATAGAGACTTAGAATCCAAAGGTAGTAAGGATGAATGTATTAAAATTATTAATAAAGGTATACATTCCATGCTCTCAGTTATATCATAATTCTCATTCCTTAATCAAGCTCATTATTTCCAACATTTCTCTTTGTTTCAACTAAGTTTCTTATCCTAGTTTTATGATTTACATGCTCATCTAGTTCTCTTCACTTTAACTCTTCTGAAAACTCTTCACTTCTATGTACTTATTGTATACTTAGGGCCTGTTTGGTAGGATGTGGCTATAGTTCATTACAATTAAATGTTCATCTTTCTGTTACATATTTTATTTGGTTAGGTGTAATAGAGTGCATTTGCTGGAATTTAATTTACACCCTACTACACTTTTGACCGCAAAAACACGGAATCAGTACTATGCCGAAATTATGGGGAGTCGGGCGCAGTTACCTTTTCTGAGCACTATAATGCTGTTGCTTGTAAGGTTATGCCCGATTTTCTCTCGCGTACCAAACTGTTGCAGATTAAAACATGGAATATGTACAGCATCGTACCACATACGTTCCAGGCAAGACAAAAGCTGCGGTTACATTTGATTTGAATTCTGATTCACAAAACTGCTGCCTACTACACCATACCAAATTAGGCCTTAGCTCTTTTCTTCTATTTTCCCTTGGCATTGGAGTACATAAAAAACATTGTACTCGATTATATAATCCATTCCTCATGATTGATTCTTACTATCTTGGCCCCTTACATACTTTTCTGATATCTTTTCCATATTTTATATTTAGAATTCATACAATACTAATAGTTAAATTTAATTTGAACCTTATGTCGTGTTCTTTTATTCCCAATTAAGGGTTTCTCATATGAGGCCCCAAAGTTGGATCTCAGATATCAGTTCCAACTGATTCTTAGCTATTCTAATCTTTCCCGTATGTTTCAACATCTTAGTGTATGTACATTCTCACTATGATGTGTGTCTAAATTATTCAAAGTCTACTCTTTTTATATTTTTAATAGGAGTCATTAGATCCCAATAATACACCCTACCATCCAGACCAGGACGAACCTATAGTCCTGAAGCCAAGAGCTACTCAGGATTACTCAACTCCTATTCATCTCAAATGTGTGGAAGAAAACTTATCAACTTAGGAAAGCTCATTCAAAGATCATTTCTAGTCTATTTTATACAAAGAATGTAATCAATAAATGCTACAACTGCATAGTGTACAACAAATCTTAAAGACCCATATATATTTAAAAATACTGAATATTTGAATTCAAACATATAAGAGCTTTTCTATTCATCTCCTGTAAAACAAAAATATGAAATGAAAGTTCTATCTCATTTTATATTTACGCTCTGAATTCATGTTACTTATCTTGTTTCTAACCCTAATATTTCTAGGGTTCCTCTCTTCTAGACCATCCTTCCACTGTATACCAGGCTAGGGTATACATGAAAGAATAGCTTGATACTGGTTGATCCAAGTACTCAGATATCGGGCCAGGATATCCAAATACTCAAATCCCCAGAGCTAACATCATAACATCTCCTATCCACTACACTTATGACTCTAACATACTAACTTAATGGGCCCTAACAACTCAACCTAAGCTCTGATACCAAGTTGTTACACCCCGATCTCACAATTACCACTAATCATGAGATTAGAGCATAAATTGAGGATTTAACGTAATACAAAAATCACCCTTAACTTTTTCTTCTTTTTCAAACTCTTGGTTCTCTCGCATTGAACCACATAAACTAACTTTATAAGAGATTATAAGCATTGATTTCTCTAATCTAATTTCAACAGTAAAAATGCATGTATGAACATTCATTATGTTTCTCATACCTTTAAGCACATAAGAATTGTTGATTCACATATATTGCTAAAATAGGAATAATGTTATACATCATCATTTACAACTCTCTCTTATTTCTTTACAAGGACCTAGAGTGACAAGGACCGACTGAACTTAACTATACTCATACTTAACTCTTGTGGCAGATCTACTTTGATGCAATGATATCTTCAATCCCCATGGTTTCCCTAAACATTTTGAGTAGAGGGGTGAGCCTACTCGCTCAGTGAATGAGTAAAATAATAATGCAGTCTAAAAATCTGAATCAGACATTTATCATTCTTTGATAATTGAAATAAAACATGATAGTAATTTCAAATTAAAAGACTAGATATTTAAAACTTACTAATAACATTGAAGACTACATCCTTAGAAATAAACAAGTATGCAAATATAATCCCCACTATATTCAATATTACATTTAAAGAACAACTGCTGCAAAACTGAAATCAAACCTTTTTAACTCTTCTTATTTATAAGAAACTCTTTAAAACTTATATTATCATATTTTAGCTTATGCCATGATCATATGTGGTGTACTCTACATATGAATACTCGTAGCGAACTACGATCTCACCGTACAAGACTTAGCTGACACACCCGGGAATGCTAAGCCTAACTACGTTGTTGGTCTGCAATAGGAAAATGGCTCTCTGGCCACGACACACCTATTATGCCGTAAAAACTGGACTCCTCCTCTAACCTGAGCACACAGGCGGAGACTCAATCCACCTATTGGCTTTTCTATACTCTAGTGCCACCAGGATCTCTAGCTGATGTTGGACACTACATACTGTATTTTAAAGGAGATTTCCACTAGGGCTTCTTCCCCCGTACCACCTGTTAGTACGTTCCGACCCTTGTATATTGGATACTGCCAGGGTTAGGTCATTTGATCCCTACGGTGTATACCTCTCATAGGGAATCTATGGTGTTTAGGGCCCCTAAGTCCATTATTTTATTATTCTTGGAAAGCTCTTAGTATATTGTATCTTTTCCTTACTTATAGTTGACTCCGGTATCTCTATGGTATTGTGTCTATTTATTTGAAATTTATAATACAACATGTATATCATTCTAAACTTGGCAGAGTAGTATATTCAAAATACTATGATATTCTGAGTAATCATCATACTATACATACACATGCAGACTAAAATTATAAAATAAATAGAATACATGTCAACTTGGCACTTTATGCACTAGAATCATGCAATTGAACATCTTAATACATTGATAATACTAAACTTAATGCTTACCATATTGTTTACCCCTTTCTTAGGGTTTCTCCTTACTCATGCACATATATCACTTCTCATGTATTCAAACATATATCATGTCTACTAATATAAATATTCTCATTCAACATTTCTCATGTTTATGCATGGCATTGATAACATACCTATCTAGGGTATGTCATATCTCCACTTGCAATAGCATAACAACATATGCATTTCATGACAACTATTTGAGTTAGAACATCTGAATCTCATAAACAAAGAATATATGCATATAAGATAATATTCAGATAAAATTCCACAATATCACATGAATCATCTCAATTAGCCATTTACTACTAAATTAGATATGTATACTTGTAAAATCCTACTAGATTGGGTTTCCATCCTTGATTACTTGCTATTTACAGGATATGTATTGTGAAGATCAGAAACTCTATTTGTCCATATATCGAATCAAAGAGATCAAACATGTAGAGTTATATGCACTAGGAACATAAGTAAGATCATATAAACATAAATCCAAATTTAAGCTATAATGTTGTTCAAGCACCCAAATAACTTGAAAATTTAGATCTTCAGAAGATTCTCAATAAACTTCTCAATTTTCTAGTATTCAAGATACATGGATATCTATATTCATGTCATCATATAAACATTTTCAGACCATAGTTGGACCATGAGTTGAAGTATTCTATAAACTGAATTCAAGAACAATTCTTTTCATTTATTGTCATCTAGGGAGAAATCGAGAATATAAATTAAAACCATCTAATTGAGTACAATTGACTAAAATATTCTTTTAGCCACTCACCCTATGTTGTAAAATAGCTTTAAAATGTAGTTCATCCCTAAAATTCTCGATCTCATATCAAATCCCTAGCAATTCACTCGATTCTTCTTCCTTTCAACTCGGAAACCCTAAAAATGAGGGATTATGAAGAAAGAGTGGGAAAAGGGGGAGTTTTGATACCATTTTAGATCAAATCAGAGGAGGGACGGAATCTTGACATGTGAGAGAAGATTCACCATGAAATTATATCCAAAGAAGCTAAACTTACATGATTTCATCATTCCTTGGACCGCAAAACCCTAGGTCAGCATCTCCATCATTTTCTCCTCTCAAACCCTAACTCTCTCTCTCTCTCTAGGATTACATTTGTCTAGTTTGAATAATGAATTATGAGAGCTCCTTGTGTGTTAGGTTGACCATATAGAGCAATTGAGCTGCCTGGGTCAATTGCACATTGACCCCTCACTATACTTTCTCTTATTTCAGCTGAATTTTCTATCATAAAAATATTACTGAATTCATCTATTGATAAGGACTAAACACATCCAAAAACTATGAAAATTTTACATATTGTTTATGATTGAGTTTTTGATTTCTAGTTAAAATTTCAGATCATTTGGAGTTACTAATAAAAAAATATAACACTACACTGCTGAAAAGCACTCTGTTAGCATTTTGATCGAAGTATAGTTTGACCGAGAACCACATTCAAAGAACACTCAAATATTCTGAACTTTTTCTCCAATATGCATGATTGAGTTATCCATATCATATACAAAATTCAATTAAATAAAAATTTGTAGAAAATATGAAAAATCATTTACCACACTGCTATCCTGATCAAATTCCATATTCATGTACTATCAAAACCCTAATTTTTGTTGATTAGGGTTTACATTTCTCAAACTCTAATTCTTTAAACTAAAATCATAGTTAGAATTTCTTCTTCTGTTTGAAACAT
Organism: Alisma plantago-aquatica; assembly: GCA_963693085.1. Lineage (NCBI taxonomy): Eukaryota > Viridiplantae > Streptophyta > Magnoliopsida > Alismatales > Alismataceae > Alisma > Alisma plantago-aquatica. The sequence goes on from OY856412.1 coordinate 745,396,255, forward strand.
CACAATTGATCTACTGTCATTAATCAAGTCTAAATGATGTTCAATCTAATCAAGCATGTAATCATTCAGGTAAACCCTAATTTACCAATTAAGCACAAATGTGGTCATTACACTGGGAGTCTTCTTTGACCACCATCATCTGAAATCCATCCCACTTTTCACCCTTTCTCATGAGGAAAGATCTGTGGTGAACCCCAACACAAAATCTCATCAAGGTGAGAGAAACAAAATAGGTTGTTTCAATCTTTTTTTTATTTTTATTTTATTCTATTTATTTATCAATCTCAAACGTACCCACGATGCCATCCTTCTATAGTGGTCTTTTCATTTGATTTTATCTCAAAACCACCGACGCAATACTATTTTTGACATGCGAATTGGGTACTGACTTCACAACCCTTTCACATTCTGTAACTGAGCACACCTATATTAGAATTTTGTCGATCAATCAATGCCTTATCCAAAACAATTCATCCCAATATAGGGTTTCCATATTTTACCGCATAAAAACACCGTGGTGACTCCATCGAATCCTTTTACTTTTGCAATCCTATTTTCATAGACATAAATGAAATGGTGACTCCATTGTGGACTAGTCATGCTCCAGTTGCATCATGGTTTTGAGCTAGATCCTATTTTCACAAGCACCCTTCTCTCTTGAGATTTGTTTTCTTCATCAGAATTTTTTTTCACAATAGGTCGTCCTAACGGTAAACGTTCTCTTGTAAATAATTTTTTCCTGGTCTTGTTTTTCAGGCCAGGAGGTCGTCCCGATGATAAACCTTCTCTTGTGAGATTTTTTTTCCTCCTTCATCAGGACTTGTTTTTCACAAAAGGTTATCCTGACGAGAGACCTCTTCTCTTGAAGTTTTTTTTTTCTTTTTTCAGGTCTTGCTTTTCATGCCAGGTCATTCTGATGATAGACCTTCTCTCATGAGAATTGTTTTTATTAGGGCTCGATTTTCACACCAAGTGGTCTTAACGACAGACCTTCTCGTGTGAGCTTTTTTTTCTTTTCTCTTTTTTCTAATGTTATGAGAGTTTGTCTCTTCTCACGATACATCTCCTTTCGTGAACATTTACTCTCTACAAGTCATTCAGCTTTGCATGTGTGCTACAGATCATTTTCTTCAAGAGATGTCCTCTCTCATTAAAAAAGGAAAGGAATCGTTTTGTTATTTTTTTCTCCTTTCAGGGTTGCTGCTTCAAATTGTTCTCACGATGGACCTTGTCTCGTGAATGATTTTTTTCCTTCTTTGGTTGTTTTTTTTTCAGATTTTGATTTGTATGCCAACTCATCCTCACTAAAGAGTCTGTCTCATGAGATTTTTTCTTTTCCTTATTGCATCAGTTTTGAGTTTCTACTTTAGGCTATTCTCCCAATGGACCTTGTCTCGTGAAAGATTTTTTTCTACTTTGGTTTGTTTTTTTTCCAGATCTTGGTCTGTACGCTAACTTTTCCTCACCACAGAGTTTGTCTTGTGAAATTTTTCTTCTGTTCTTTTGGTTTCAGGTTCGGGTTTTCACTTTAGGATGTTCTCACGATGGACCTTGTCTTGTGAAAGTATTTTTTTCTTCTTTGGTTGTTTTTTTTGTAGATCTTGGTCTGTATGCCAACTCATCCTCACCACAGAGCCTATCTTATGAGATTTGTTTTGTTCCTTTTTGCATTTGGTTTGAGTTTCTACTTTAGGTTGTTCTCACGATGGACAATGTCTCATGAAAGATTTTCTATTTTGGGTTCAAATCTTGGTTTTTGTGCCATGTTGTCCTGACTACATACCTTCACTTGTAAACATGTAGTTTCCGCAAGTTATTCCATCTCATAGGTTTGCTGCATGTTTTCTTTTTCACGATACATCCCTTCTCATGAAAATTTGTTATGATTGATAATGGGCTTGAAAGCATATTTTCATAGTTTATTCTTGCTCTATGATGACAGTTTCTTGTATATATTCTCTCCATCGTCATATGTCTTTCCTTTATTGACTATTTGGATGTCGATTCTTTGGGGAGGGAATTATCTATCCAAAAAGGGAGTTTTTCATGTGATTTGACGTTTTGTTGTCCTCCCCAAGCGAGGACAGCTGCATGTCTGGCCGGTCCTTTAGGATCTAGCTCTTGGTCCCTCCCCCTTTCACTCATTTCAAGATTCTTCATGTATGATGAAATAAATGCTTGCATATTTATTTACTTATGTTAGACATTCTGAAAAATGTAAAAAAAACACTATGTATGCACACGGACGTCTTATCATCCTATTTGGTCATGAGTAGTAGATTGTTATCCCACATGCTGACACTCTCAAAAGGGCTTGGGGATAATTAGTATGGGTATCGGCACCGCAATTGTGGGTACATGCAAAGGCCCAGAATGTTTCCCCCTCTCCTAGTACCAAAGACCAATTGTGTGTGCTGTAGCTGTGAGGTATATTGGAGTAATACCTATAGCCAGAAGACCCCAGTTGCAAACTACATGAGAGCTTCTTTTGATACCCCTAGTGAAGATAAGTACCATCATGCCTATGCTTGTGATTCTCATGTGTGAGGCCGCAAATCATCCAAGTGAAACATGGCTAATTTGGGGGGATTATATTGTATGTTTGTATGCTTATTTTATTTTGTGGAATTTCTAGAAGTAGAGTGAATATGTCCTAAATGCAATCATGTTTGACGCCGAAAGGCTGCCTAATTTTCCATCAACACTCAACCATTTTCTCATAATTATGTTTGATGCCTGAAGGCTACCCTATTTTCCATCCACATTCAACCATCTTCTCACAATTATTTTAACGCCGGAAGGCTGCCCAATTTTCCATCAACATCCAACCATTTTCTCACAATTATGTTTGATGCTAGAAGGTTGCCCAATATTCCATCATAGTTCAATCATATTCTCACAATCATATTTTATACACATGGAAGAGGATGTCTTCGCACCGTCCTCATGTCCAAAAGAACAACTACAACTTCACTCGCTACCCATGTTCATGCAAAAACCAGAAGATTGTCACACATCTATATCATTTGGCTTATTTTGAATGTTCATTCCTATTTGATGAATCATAGACATCACCCCACCATATTCATGTAAAAATATTTTCCCTTCTTTTTCCTAATCATATTGATGCCCATCTAGGATCCATACTCTTGGGGAAGTACAAGCTGCTCTTCTGGCCTCAACTAGCTAGCGGTCGGACAATGTATCACTTTCCAATTGAAGACCTCCCATCCAGGTTTGTTCTTCTTGAGAAGTAGATACCTTATATTCTCATGAGATCCCTAGACCAATGTGCTTGAAACCTACCCTTCTACAACTATGATGGTTAGAGGTTGGATAGAACATCATTTCTTGGGGGTGTATTTCTTAAGTTATACAAAGTCTCTTCTCTTGACGACTCAAACACTTCAACAAATTTTTTTCTCTCTCTCCTCATTAACATGAGGTAGGGGTATCAGATTTTTATTTGTCATCCATTATCTACCTTCATATAAGAATGAACAAAAAACATGATTTCCCCTTGATATGTGATGTGGATATTATCACACAAGCAAATTCACTAGGAATAGAATTATAAGAGTTTACCAAAACCAAAGTGCAATAATGCCACCCGCAAATGGAGGGATCTTATCATAGTATAGTTGAGGATCGAATCCCAAGGGATGGCATTTTTAAGAATTAACTAATCAAAGTAACCTATAAATAACTAGTATTTATCACAAGAGTTGAGATTGGTTTCTTTAATCTAAGGTTGCAAGAAATAAAAAATCTAGTTTAAAGTTCTAGTTATCAAAGGATGGAAACACTAGAGTGGAACTGAGTTTCACCGCCACTACTTGAATCTATGCAATCATTTAAATCCAAACATGTATGAAGATATAATTGGAGTTATGCAAGTTTCCCCTTTGGGTGTCAGAAACTTGCATGAGTAGATATCCTTGCAAACTCAATGTCCCGTTACTTAAGGATCCTCTATCCACTACTCTGGAGACTTTCCATCAAAGGTTCTTGTTAGGGAGTCAACCAAAACTAATCAGTATTCATATCTTAAACGTTGAAGTTGTCACGATAAAATATGATAATAAATGATGTAAAGCGGGTGATCAATCCACAAGACATGTAATGAATGATTGGATATTAGTTAAATGAGTTCATACAAGAGTTGGAATATGAATGAAATTGCAAGAAATGTGTATTGGGGCTAGTCCCCACACCCCAATGAAAAGACTATTCCCTCAACATGGCAAGATTAATATCACTAGAAGAGGAGAATGAGTCTATCATGGTCATGATGGTGGATGAAGCATCACGGCGTGGTGTGCGATGATTGACTTCCATCTTCCTTTGTCTTCCATGAACTAATCCTAGATTGTAGCGGAAGTAAGTGGAGGAACAATGGCTCGGGGAAGAGATCAATTGCCCAAGAAGGGAGATCGACGGTCTGGAGCTACGAATGAAAGATATCCATCGATCTATGCTTGAGGTAGATAGGAGTCTCCAAGATAGGTCGATATAACTAGCTCCATCGATAGGTGTCATCCTTTCTCTGATCTTAGCAGAAGTCTTTTAGTCTCTAGAATATCAAGATGAGTTGTACGACTATGCTGGGGGCCTATTATAGGGTCGATGTTGTCGACCTCTTTCCATCAGTGTCAACCATTTTCTGTTGATCGATTGCTATGTTGATCTTGAGGGTCGACGATGATGCCAGTCTTGTATTTTGTACTTTTGGCCATCTGTCTTGGACATTGATGGGGCTGTCGACCTTGAGAGTCGACAAGGTTGCCGATTGAAGTTGTGGTTGTCGATGAAAGGGTTGACAACATTTTCGACCGATGAGATGATTTTCTTGTCGGTTATTGGTAGATGATGTTGTTGAGGAGAGGGATGGATAGGGATTTCGACCTCAGTTATCTATGGATTGTATGTCGACCTTGATCATCGGTGAGTCTGAGTGTCATTCCTCTTGGATGTCAACCAAGGAGGACGATATAGCTGTCAAGCATTGAGTGTGTCAAGCTGGGAGGTCAACAAGCCTGCCAACTTCTTGATTTCTCATAGATTTTAATGTTGACTGGAATGTTGATCAACAAGATTGTCCCCAGACACAAAATTTGTTTATCGATTAGTGGGACCCCGTAGACAAATTTTCTAAAGAGTGATAAAATTCAAAACATACAAAAGGAGTCAAGGAAAGTATCAAACTCCTACAAATTAACATAAAAACATAAGTAGATCAAAACAAAGTTATTCTTTAGGAAAACTAAGCTATATGATTGTTAAACTAGAATAATAATGCAACTAAAAATGGGACGGATATGCATTCATCACTATGCAAGGGGCAATTTTTTCACTTTCATCATCACCCTGACTACACCTTGTAGTTTATCTTAAACGACTCATCAAAATCATCGACTATTGCCCCTTGCAATGTAAGGAGAAAATTTATTTTTCTATGCCACCCAGGTAACATATACATTACCAAGATCATCCATGCCCATTTCCATGCAAGCAAAAAAATTCTCCTCCACAATTTTGGAGTGCATTAAGACATTATTTATTCTACTTGAATAAATTCCATACATAAAAGAATTTGCATGCATGTGTTTTAGGTCCTTTGTCATGGCTATCACCTCAACAACCATGCCCCATCGATGTAGTCCTTATCTTCTCAGATATAGGGCACACCTACCTTAAAATTAATATACAACGGAAAAGCATACAACTGCTCCGACCAACATGACCTTGATGATCCTATTATCTAGTTTGCCCATCCCGGTTGCCAATGCTAGAAATATTTGGGCATGTAGGTCAATCATGGGCCAATCTGTGATCAGTTGATAGCACAAAACAAGATCATATTGCCAACAATGACTAGATTACAATGACATCTAATGATACTGGGAAATAGAAGCAGAAGCAGAAGAAGACACATAAATAGAAACGTTTAATGGTTCTAACACCAGATAACTCTGATAGTTCTAATGAAGAAGAAGATCTTGAATATGTTGCTTGTCTTCAAGGAAATTAGGGTCATCATTAGGTTAACATCTCCACTGGGTGCTACCAACCACCACCATACCCTCCTCAAATGTATTCATATGTCAAGACACCAATGTACCCACCTATCCAAGGACATGGCCCATTCAATTTTCCATGAACCCCTTCTTCATGGGTAACTATCCATAACCTCCCACCGCCATGTCACCAGTCCAACAACCATCAATGATTCCCTTACATGTTCTTATTACTACTGAATTGGCTTCTTACCCTCTAAAAGCTCCTGAATCATCTACAAAGAATGAAACAAGCATTGAACTTGAGAAACAAAAGAAGAACAAGAAGAAGAAGTCAAAAACATCACAACCAACACAAAATCAGTTTGAAAAATTTCCACAAGTAGGTCTGTATGGATTCCATCCTCACATGTTATATGACACTTAGTACAGACAACATCAACAACTGATGGCTCCACTTTGGAATCCACTCCCCGTGAAAGGTCACATAGAGACTATCCCTACACCATCTATTGGTCTCAGTTCAATTTCTTCTAATCTTACACTCGAAGGCCTGACCAGACAACTCAAGGAAATTCAAGGACAATAAGCGAGATTAAAACAATTTGGTGATTTTTTCTACTTATGTGAAGCTCGTTTGCCAAAGAGATTTGAGGTACCAGAGTTCTATAAGTACAATGGTGAAGTGATCCAAATTTGCACATCCAAACCTATTGTTCTAACATGGTAGAGGTTTAAGACAATGACAAACTATTGATTCATCTTTCAACGCTCCCTAAAAGGACCATCACTAGCTTGTTACAATCAGTAGAAGCCAGGAACATTCAGTTCATGGGATGAGATAGCAATTTGTTTCATTGAACAATATGCCTGGAATATTGACAAACTACCTACATGGGATTATCTAGAAGCACTGCCACAAAACCTCAAGGAGACTTCCACACAATTTGTTGGAAGATGGAGAGAATTAGCATCTCAGATTGAAAACAAACCTACAGATAGGGAGGGTTCTCGAATGGGTATTTGAGCATCATCACCAGCATTATCTGCTATTCTAACCTTCCAATCATATCTGACATTTGCAGATCTCATCCAAAAAGGCATTAGCATTGAAGCAGCTATAAACAAAGGGGTCTACAAGAATATCGGTCTCAATCTCACTACATCTCTCACCTCTAAACCCATATTTTGATTAAGACCTATTGGCATAAATAACGAGTCAGTTAGTGCAATTTTTGTCCCAGGATACACACCTCATGTCCACAATGCCTTCTCAACTAGAAAAAATGGGTCCCAACAAAATAGAGGTAAGGTGGTCACTCCTCAGCATGCTAATTATGGACAATAAGTTCCTCCTCAATTTGCATATCCTATTATGCAACAAGAGGCTACATGATATTACCCTTTACCAGGTTATCACCCTCCACCAGGATATCCCACATATGGAACAATAGCGACATATACACCCAAGATGTCGTATTTTCATCCATTTCAGCAGCCAATCCCACAACAAGTGACAGTTGCACCATCTCCTACTCCAAAATTGACTCAACAAGCCAAAGTCACTCGTGAACATATGCCATCACAAAATAGTGAAAAGGTCTCATGAAGAAAGCCCCCATGAAAGTTCATGCCATTGGTTTGCACTTATGTGTCTCTTTTTCCACATATTGAGTCATATCTCAAGTTCCTAGCTCAGAGGCCACCACCAAACCCACTTTAGAAAAACTATGATGTTACTGCATTCTACAAATTCCACAGAGCACCAAGTCATTTGATAGACAATTGCAAAGCTTTCCAACATGTTGTTTATGATTTGATTGATAATGGCACCGTAGATGTCACATACAACCAGGAAACCACCCCAACAATAGTTGCAGTAGTATTGGAAGAGTTTTGTGATCTTGAACCTATCACAAAAGTGACTTCTCAACTGGACAATTGGTCCTTACAAGGGAATATTGATATATCAGAAACACCCAAAGTTGGTATAACCTCTGGTCAAAGTAACAATGTGTTTTTAAGCACAACTACTCATACTCAGAAGGAAGCACCCCCATAGACAAAGTCAGAAGACATATTACACATTGTATGGACAATGCTAATGTAATTAACATATGTTGATCTTACACATCTCATCAAACATCTACAAAGGCGACTTATTCAGCTTCATCAGGAACAACAACAAAATGCAACCATAGAATCAATTTTTGTGCCTAAAGTTTATGAAACACAAAAGTTTGCCACCCATACACAATCTAGGAACTCATATGCTCTGGAGCATGATGAAAATGACAATTTCAAAAGGATATGGAAGCTAAAGATTTAAATTACCGCTCGACGATCTACTAGCACAATTGTGGGAATATATAGAGTATCCTAAAATAAAGATGACAATTTCAAAGTCATCCAAAAATCATGATCTAATGAAATCTTGTCACTTCCATCATTTTTATGGAAACGATACAAATGAGGCCCTCCGAAAGGAGAACATTCTACAATCCTCTTGCTTACGACTGGACTAAACTATTATGTTATCTCGACGGCCTACATTTATCAATGCAATTAATGTTCCAAAGTCATCTATCTCAATGCTAGGAATTACATCTCAGCCAATCATGCTCACAAACATATCATCCAGACCCGCCATTACAGTTCCAGGGTTGACCTCAACACATCCTAGGATCTCGGTTCCATACATGCGACCACCATCCTTTACACCTCGTCAAGTCATTCTCAGACCATTATTGTCTCAGTCGTATGTAACTCTATGTCTCTGAATACCCAATCTATGGCCCGTCAGGCCTATATTGGTCCAAGGTATCGCTTCTCTGACACAAAGTCTTTTATCTATAACAGGCCCAAAACATGTTTCATGCAATGATTAAGGTATAGGTAGCCCTACACCTATCGTAATTATGCAACAAACAATCCCCTCTGCTGATATAATAACACAGGAGCATACATGTCCCATTGATAAGGGAAAGGTGAAGATCACAACATATTTATGAGAGGCCTCTACATCAAACATAGATGATACACCTCAAGTAAATCATGCAATTGAGGCTCCTTCTTCAACCATCATCAATGTACCAAGCTTGTGCAACATGTACAAAGTCCCATTACCACCAGGGCTATTATGTTCCCATATCACAAAGCACAAACACATTTCTATTCCCTCACCAAGTAATGGAGATAAACAAATATCATCTTATGACTTGGTTGATCAGATGAAGAAGACACATGCATATATATCCATGTGGGATCTAATTCAAAGTTCTCTAGAATATAGATCATCTATATTAAAAATCCTAGAAGGAGATTTTGTCCCAAACAATATTGAACCAAATGCATTAGCTAACACAATTTCTCTAATTACAAAGTGCATGACGATCCTTTTTCTGATGATGAAATTCCAGTTGGTCTTGACTCTAATCCAACCCTCTATATCACAATAAAATATAATGATATGAAAGATCCACTAGTCTTTGTTGATAACAGAGCTGGACTTAATGTATGTCCTTGAAGACTTTTGTGACACTCGGGCATGATCCTACTGATATACGTCCTACATCTATTACAACTGTTGTGTTTGATGGAAGCCCAAAGGAGGTTATTGGATAAATCATGCTAGAGATTCAGGTTGGACCAAAGTTATGTCCAAATACCTTTATAGTGATGGATGTAAATGCATCATTCCACTTCCTATTAGGAAGGCCCTGGATTCACAACAACAAGGTTCTACCTTCTTCTTTACATCAATGTCTTAAATTCTAGGATGGAAACCACACTGTGATTGTTCATGGAATTTTTTTTACCAAAGACAGTGTGTTCAATAAGTATTGATGAGCTAGCATTACAATTTAATACACTCCATGTTGAAACTATCAATTATATGACAAAATAGTTCTAAGTGTTCCCAAGAATTCATAGAGATCACACTAAATACAATGATGCTCTAGCCAGAATGGGTCTCTGACTTGGTCAAGGATTAGGTCACAATCACCAAGGGATCACTTCTCCCATCATGCTACTAGTTAATCAAGATCAGAGGGGCCTCAACTATCATTGTGTCATGAATAAGAAGAACATGCATTCAACCAAATGGGTACCACATTGGCATCCATCTACAGTTTGGCCAACACAGAACAATTTTTTGTATCTAGAAAGAAGACTTTCTTTGAGTGTAAAAACCTTGAAAAACGTGTCAGATGGAGGAATCATGTTTATGACTCATATCCACTCTACATAAGTGTATCAGTTATATCTGATAAGCCCCGTGAAGATAAGTCTGAAGCTCCTTACTATTATGTAGAATTGCCATCAAGTGATGATGACCAGGATGCTTATGAATAAGTTGAATAAGGAGACATCATGATGATATCAAAATCACTAGACAAAACATTAGTGTCAGTAGGTATACAAAGGCTTTTACCTGGGGAGGTAATCAACAATTTTAGTTATAAGACATGAGCTTCCACCACACCTGACATTGCCCCACATGGTTCAAAAAATGACCAATACCCAATGAAGAGATTCCATCCTGGTTCTTCGACCAGGCTCCTCCTCGGATCAAAGAGGTCCTCCACACATCGTAGAGCCTAAATCATCAGCAAATCCAACAACATTAAGTTGGCAATTTTTCATCAATGTTGCAACAATAAGCAACATGTTATGAAACATATCGCCAAGGTATTTGCAGATACATCTCCCAACTACTAGGATATTTAGATTCCAAAATATATGTTAAAGAAACTTAAACCTTTTTCATATTGTTGATGAAACTGAGACAGTAAACATTAACATTGGTCCTATTGAACATCATGTGAACATTGGGGCAGCCTTACCTCCATCTGTCAAGAATTCCCTCATAGATCTCCTTAGATGCAACATTGATATATTTTCCTAGAGTTATGTTGATATCTCGGGATTAGATGAATCCATCATAGTCCATTATCTTCCAACAACTTTAGGGATGCATGTGGTCAAACAAAAAGCTCTCTACATTTGTCCTCAATGGGGTCTCAAAATTAGAGAAGAAGTGAAAAAGATATATGATTTTAGGTTCATCCAACCAGTCACTTATCTGACATTGTTAGATAATATTATTTTTGTGCCTAAGAAGGATGTCCGTTTTAGAATGTGTGTTGATTATAGAAATCTTAATAAGTTTAGTCCAAAGGATGATTTTCCATTACCTCACATTGACGTCTTGGTAGATAATATAGCTAGAAATGGTCTTCTTAGCCTAAGAAGGATGGTCATGTTATAATGTGTGTTGATTATAGAAATCTCAATAAGTCTAGTATAAAGGTTGATTTTCCATTACCTCACATTGACGTATTAGTAGATAATACAATAGGAAATGGTCTTCTTAGCTTTATGGATGGGTTTTCTTGCTACAACCAGATAAATATGGCACCTTATGACATGGAGAAAATGGCTTTGACTTCTGAGTGGGGAGTCTTTTATTATCGAGTAATTCCTTTTGATCTCAAGAATGTTGGTGATCCATACCAACAAGCTATGGTAGCCCTCTTTCATGATCTTATGCACAAAGAATTTGAAATTTATGTGGATGATATGATTGACAAGTCAAAACATAGTGAGGATCATATAACATGTTTAGAGTAGCCCTTTGATAGGCTCAAGCACTTTCGGCATCGACTAAATCCGAACAAGTACACATTCGGTGTCACTTCTAGAAATTTATTATGATACATTGTCAATCAACGTGGGATTGAATTGGACCCGCACAAGTCTCAAGAAATAATTGACCTTCCACCACCTCACACTATAAAGGAGATCCAGGGCCTACTGGGATTCCTCTAATATATTAGCAGATACATTGCTAAGCTAACACTAGTATGTAAACCTATCTTTAAGCTGTTGAAAAAGAACTCCAACACAGGCTGATATGATTAGTGTCAAGAAGCTTTTAATAAGATTAAGAAGTACTTATCCAACCCTCCACTTCTCAACCCACCTATTCTAGGGTACCCTCTCACCCCTATCTTATCCGTATCAGATGGAGCCATGGGTGATGTCGTGACTCAAAAGGTCAAAAAAGAAGAACATGCAATATACTATCTCTAAAAAATAATTAACAAAATATTGAGGCAAAGTGTATGACAGTAGTAGCAAAACATTGTCTAGTATTGGTCCACACTACTCATAAATTAAGACATTATCTTATGTCATATCCCGTGCAACTGGTGGCTTGTCATGATCATGTACGTTATTTGTGTAATCAACCTTTCATAGTGAGTAGATGCACAAAGTGGGAAGTAATTTAATCTGAGTTTGACATTATGTATAAATCAATGAAAGCAGTCAAAGCTCAAACTCTTGTAGACCAGATAGCTGATTATCCTACTATACTACTAGTAAAACGGGAGTTTGGTCTACCAGATCAAGAAATCAATATGATTAACAATTCTATTAGTGATGGTTCCATTATTTCTGACTTGCGGATTTTATATTTAGATGGCACAACAAACCTACATGGAAAAGGAGTAGGTATTGTCCTCATGGATCCTAATGGAGATGACATTCCACTTGCAAGAATGGCTTGAGCCAAGACTGACAATCATTTTTATCGAAGAGCACTCTCATTTATGAGAATTTATCTGGTCACAATGAAAAAACGGGTTGGCCTCATGAAGTACAATGGAACCAGGTTGCAGTGCCTTGGGTTGCCTAAGAAATATAGCGCTTGAAATGAATGTATGAGGTGAAAAATGACAACTAGAACAAAACAATAAAAAAGAACAAAACATGAAGTGACTAATGGGAGAAACAATCGAATGATAGATCAAATGATAAGTATGTTAGTGATTGGCCTCGAATCGCGCATTCAGAAGGGGAGGCAGACCCAGAAGGAATTGAACCTTTTAATTTATAACCTAAAACCTTCAAGGACCCCCGCAACCTTATTACGGGGGGCAGCGTCAGCTAATCTCCTTGTCCTAATTTTGACAAAGGAGCTTCTCTCGTGAAACTGACAACATTTGGTGAGGAGCGCCAGCTGATCTCCCTATCTTGATTTTGACGAAGGAGGTTCTCTGATGAATTTTGCAGCATTGTATTCTTGCTACTATAATGGAGATATTAGAGTGTGTTTAGCTAAAGGAAAACCAAGGCAACCTATCAGTTGTTCGTAAATGGATTGTCAACATGCAACCAGAGGAATTAATAAACATGTGTATCTCTGGGATCCAGAAGTCTTTGATTGACCTAGCATATCTTCCAGTAGTGAAGGAGATGATGGCGGCAACCGTGCAATTTTTGAACAAGGACATGCACACCTTCCAGTTCGGGAATGTTATCTTACTCCTTCATTTGAATACATTGAATTGATTACTTAGCTAAAGTTGAATGACTAGTGGCCACAAATCACTCAATGTTACCAATGGCGCATAGAGTAGAGTACACTCTTGTAGGTGAAGAAGAAGGTTGTTAACAAGTTCACGGATGTTGATCGCCAGAAAATAAAGATTGGCTCAATGTGGAATAGCTTCAACTGCAAATCACCATATGATAAACCAAAGCGAGGTAACAGACATTGTCATGCTTTTATAGTGGTTCAGTGTAGTGCCTTATTTTTTGATGAAGAAAATGGATGTGTCCATTCGAACATTGTGTCGACGACTTCTTCCATCCAAAGGAGAGAGACTGTCATCCCTTAGATATTGAGTGAACTATATAGTTGTCTTGATGTAGCCAAAGATACAGGTTGCATGTTTGGTCCCTTTCATGTATTGCAGGTCTATTTTGGCATGAGGTTCAGGTCTGCTTCTTTTACAATCAAATGTAATCCCAACCATTGTCTTCCCTAAAGCGATTTAGAGGGTCATGATGTGATCCACTCACTGTTGCAAAAGAGGGGTGAGATAGCTATGTGGCTTGCAAATCTCGAAGACATTGATGTTCATTGGAGATGGAAGGTGCATGGGATAGATATGTAGACTTATGGAATCTCAATGCCTAGCTTCAAAAATCTGATTATCCCACCTGGTTTTGTTAATAGCCAAGTGTATTATTTGGAAACTATGTTGTGTTAATTTGGGTGACATCAGGTGGCGTATGAGCTAGACAAGCTTCCTCGCTATTATTCAACAAATAAATGAGGAAGGAGACTGCCATAAAAAACTAAGTTAACGGGAATGTGGCAGAACCACAAGAGCATGACACAATAGGAGTTCCCAGTTGGATGGGAGTGCATACTAGAATACCAAATTCAACGCCAAGCCTACAAGCATGTACTAGTTGCTTATGATGATATTGGGGAACCTCGTGAATAGGTAGACTGTAGTTATATATCTTAGCTATTATTTATTTTTATCCTTTTAAGGATGAAGTGAGTTGTGTTAGGAGAGTTGAATTACTTAATTTGTAATATTGGTGTGATGGATATAGTGTGGTTTTGTATTCAATATTTTTTTGTTTCACCAAAGAATGGGTCTAGTGAAAGATTAACATTATATTTTGGTGTTTACAAGAAAATATGTCTGGTGTAAGTACCCTTTTTTGTTATTATGGTTTTACTTATTTTGTATAATAAACCAGTCTAAATATGAAAACCATGATGGTGACAATTATTGAGACAAAGTGGAGATCAAATCATGCTTTTAATGTGTTCGGGCTCAAAACCCATGCCATATATAAAGATATTGTTGCCTTGGCCTTGATGTCAAATATGGTATCCTGTTTTGGTCACAGTGTGCAAGCAGAAAGGGGTTAGAAATATGGGATCGACAATGTGAGGTGCTTGGAATGCATGTGTGTAGAAATGGAGTAAGTGATCTAGCTAACAACTAAAGCATATTAAGTAGCATCCATGCCTTTCTAGCTTTAGTAGGAAGATAGTAACATCAAAGATTATTTTGACCAGGGCCAAACTTGTAATGTTCATAGAGCATGAGGGAGAAAAGAAATCAATGCCCTAGTTGTTTTGGACATCATGCTAATAGAGCCCTTCCCATTAGACCTGAACAGTTCATCACAAGAACATATCCCTTGTTTGTGTTTTGCAATTGTGGGGCATTGGTTCTCAAAACCTTAGGATGGGATATCCCTTCATTGGAGACATCTCTGGTTTTAGATTACAATTTTTTTCCCAATATTTACTTTCTATATGGCGGTTGACAGTCATCATAAGCTTGGAAGTATTGCCATGGGTTTAAGAAATATGTCACTAGAACATATCCAACATCGAAGAAGTATCATTACAGGATATGGGTGCTCAGAACCTTAAGATGGGGGCTCTTTTTTTTATAAAGAAAGAATGGGAGAGAGGTGTTTCTTTTTTTTAAATTCCCACAATCAACTCATGAAAGAGGTTTGGCATCTTCTACAGTAGCAAAGAAAGGCCAGGAATATGCAGCAAAAGAAATTAACGAGCTCGTACTCATCCATATGTGTTGGATATGATGAGTGAGGTAGTTTTAATGTTGTGTGAGTGGCTGTGAAGATGTTATGTGACCATACAAGGTTACTCAAATTCGACTTGAGGTTGTTGGCTGGAGTGAACCTATAGAGAATGAATTCTCTGAGACCATGAACGGATAAACTCATCATCACCCGATGATTGTCAACATAAAACTCAATCTAGACTTGTCTCTTAAAGATTGTATCATGATTTATATCCAGAACTGGTTATTTAATTGTCAATTTTTAAGACATGTTGCTCTTGTTTGATTTTAAATCAAAAGAGGCTTTGGTTTACATTGCTTATTTTCTTTTCTTTTAAGATCACTCTAAAATTTGTGATGTTAATCATGAAAACCTAGTTTTGTATGTGTGTTTATAAAAAATGATTATTACCTTAATAGAGGATTAGTTATTATGTTTGGATGATGTGTTTTATGACGTAAATTGACAGTATGTAGGATTAAGATGGTGATCCTTTTAAGAGAGTTAGTCGGTGCATGCGTTTTAAGTTGATTTCTGATTGTGATTGTTCAAGAATAGTACAACTTTATGTGGCTGACATTGATGGGGGATAGGTGTACATCCCCGTCCATGTCCTGTAGATGTAGAGCTCCACCACTATAGATTTCATGGATGATGCAAGGTCCTTCCCATATGGGGTTGAATTTCCCACGTGTGTCGAGGTTGATGAGCATGCAAAGAATGAGATCACCTTTGTTAAACTTTCGGGGATGAACCTTCTTTGAGAAGGATCGATTCATTCTATCTTGATAGCATTGAGCATGATGAAGGGCTCGTAGCTGATGTTCTTCAAGAGTGTTGAGTGTATAAATTTGATCTTAGACCCAATCTACTTTGGGTATGTCTGCCTCTTGGAAGATGCAAAGAGAATGCTTTTCAATTTCAATAGGTAAGACCGCCTCTGTTCCATAGACCAAGATATATGGTTTAGCTCCCGTTGATGTTCTGATGGAATTCTTGTATGCCTATAGAGGTAATGGAAGTTGTCCGTGTCAGTCTCTGGATGACAGGATGGTCTTCTTGAGAACTTTTAAAAGATTCTTATTTGCAGCTTCATCTGCCCATTAATTTGAGATTTGTACGGAGAAGTATGATGTTTCCTTATGCCATAGAAATCAAGGTATTCCTCCATAGACTTTTTCACAGAATTGGTGCCATTGTCAGAAATAATCTCATGTGGAGCACCATAACGGGTAATGATGTTATTTTGAAGAAACTTGATCACTTGTGATGTTGATGCTACTGATATAGATATGGCCTCCATCCATTTGGTAAAATAAAAGCAATGATCATTTGATGCTTTAAGGTGGATCTTTCCAACCATATCAATTTCCCAAACAACAAATGGCCAGGGCATGGGCATATTATATAGGTGATTAGGTGGTGAATGGATATGATTAGCATGTAATTAGAAAACTTGACAATTGTGAACAAACTGACACAAGTCCGTCTCCATCATACTCCAAAAGTATCGTGATAGTTGGATCTTCTTTTAAATAAGTATACCACCCATGTGTGACCCACATATATCAGTGTGAACTTCCTTCATGATTTGTTCATTTGCATCCTTAGTCACACATCAAAGATGTGCCTGATTATAGGAATGCTTGTACAATTGACCATCCCCTATGGTGTATTGTATAGACATGCATCTGATCATATGTTAATTTTGCATGGAAGATCCTTTAGGAAAGGGATGGACCTCTAGGAATTGGTTGACGTCATAGAACCAAGGATGCCCATCATTGACTTCACCTTGTTCAATCTACATACAATAGGCTGGTTGAGAAAGAGTCTTGACCTCCACCGAGAAGTTTTCTGGTCCTTCTATGTTGACCCGTGTGGCAAGGGCATCAGCATAGGTGTTATAATATCTTTTCATATGGTTTAATCAGACTTATTCAAAGTCCTTGGTGAGATTATTGAGATACTCTTGATAGGGGATGAGATGGTCCTACTTTGTTTTCCATTCGCCATTAATCTATGATACAATTAAGAGTGAGTCGCAAATGACTTGAAGATGAAGAACTCCCATATCCTTTGCCACTTGTAAGCCTAAGATGCATGCTTCATATTCAGCCACATTGTTTGTCACTTCGAACTCGACTCTCACCATGGGTTGAATCACCAACCATGTTTTGAGCATCATCTTGAGAGGGGAAATGATTGACACCCCATTTTGTCACCACTTATTAGATGAGATTCTGATGTCTGAATCATCACAAAATCTTCTTTTCAACCTCTCACCATGTTCCAATCATATCACAACCTTAATTGGAATCACATATCTGATCCAAAAAAGAACCTTCAAATCAATGTATGTAGAAACAAGATTAATATAGCAGATTCAATCGTAAACTTATGTCCCGATGTTGCTGGTTTCACAAGAGAACCTCCTTGATGCCAGATTCATGAGATAACTTCTCTTGTAAAAAAATGGTGTAGGGAGAGAAATGAAGACCACCCGTGACATGCTGTTAGATTCACGAGAGAACCTCCCTCGTCAAAAGAAGATTAGTGAGATAAGTTGGTGTTGCCAGATTCAGTGTAGAACCTCCCTTATCAACAATAGTACAGAGGACAAGTCAATATCTCTTGCTGGCACCACGCTCGTCAACAAGTGATTTGTGGAGATCACAAATATGCCCTAATAATCCCAGATTCACATTTAAATAATGCCTTAAAAAGACTTTCATGAGAAATCCTCTCTTGTGAAAAAAACCTTTTACAAGAGACCTTCTCTCATGCAAAAACACATAGTGCATTAAAATAGTGATGCTCGTAAAAATAGAAAAAAAGTTTTTTCATGATAATACTTCTCTCGTACAAAACATCTGCTTTCAAGAAACAATAACTTCACGAGAAACCTTCTCTCGTGAGAACTTTTTTTTTTGAAACAAAAAATATTAAAAAAACTTTTTAATTATAGAACTTATAAATAACGTTTCTGATAGACCCTATCTCATTAAATTACAAAAGACTACTTCTATGTAAACAACTTTATCATGAGAGAACTTCTCTAGTGAAAAAATACTTTTGAAAACCCACTAGTTTCACAGATAACCTTCTCTCATTAAAAAAGCCTTTCACAAGATAACTTCTCTCTTGAAAACACAATACATAGTCACCTATGCAGGTGTGGCTCGTGAAAACTAAATAAAAAAACTTTTTTCATTATAGAACTTCTCTCGTGAAAACTGATTAAAAATACTTTCATGATATACAACGCAATCGAAGAATTACGACTCATTTTTCACAATATAACTTCTCTCGTGAAAACATGTACACAAAAAACCCTTTTCACGATAGAACTTCCCTTGTGAAAATTTATAAAAAAAGTTCACGAGACAACCTCTCATAAAAACCCTTTTCCATAAAAATGAAAAGGGTTGCCTCGTGAACTTTTTTCTGGTTTTACGAGAGACCTTCTCTCGTGGAAACTTTTCCATAAAAAAAACCTTTCATAAGAAACCTTAACTTGTGAACATTTTTTAATTAATTAAAAACCTTTTCAGGATAGAACTTATCTTGTGAACAATTTTTAGTTAAAAAAAACTTTCACAAGATAGCCTTTCTCGTGAGAACGTTCCCAAAAAAAAAACTTCAGGTGAACTCTTCATGAGAGACCTTCTCTCGTGGAAAACTTTCGGTTAAAAAAAATTCATGAGAGAGCCTCCATCGTGAGAATGTTCTGAAAAAAATTTCACGACAACCTTTCATGAGAGACCTTCTCTTATAGAAACTTTTCTGAAAAAAAAAAGCTTTCACTAGAGACCTTCTCTCGTGAAAACATAATACATCACAACGGATGCATGTTCGACTTGAAATAAAAAAAAACTTTTTCACGATAAAATTTACCTAGTGAACTCTTTTCCATGTTTTATAAAAAACTTTTTCACGATGGAACTTATCTCATGAACACATTTTAGTTTTAAAAAAACTTTCACAAGAGAGCCTTTCTCGTGAGAACATTATGAAAATAAAACCTCACGTGAGCCCTTCACAAGAGGCCTTCTCTCATGGAAACATTTTTATAAAATAAAGACTTTCACGATAGAGTCTCCCTCATGAGAACCTTCCAAAAAAACCTCACAAGAATCATTCACGAGAGACCTTCTCTTGTGAAAACTTTTCATTTAAAAAACCCTTTCACAATAGAGTCTCCCTCGTCAGAAACTTCACGCGACAACTTCTCTCCTGAAAACATAATGCAGAAAAAAGATAACTACTCTCGTTAAAAAATAATATATTGTCTCAAAGTCGATGCAAATTCAAAAAAACTTTCACGAGAGAGCTTCCGACACGAGAATGTTAAAAAAAAGCTTCACAAGAATTCTTCTCTCATGAAAAACAAAATTTGCCATCTCGTAGTGCAGTCAAAATCCATTTAAAAAAATAACCTTTCATGAGAGAGCCTCCCTCGTGAGAAAAAAAAATCATGCTACAAAATAGACTGTTTCTCTTTTTCTTTCAGAAGGTATCGTTGGACTCAATTTTTCATGTAGAAATGGCCCCAATAAATTCCAAACAACAAAATCTTCAGCCCAAGAAAGAAAATTGTGGTATACTATTTGGTGAATTGGATATCCTTCTTTGAAATGAATTTTCCAACCAAAATTATATAGGTACATTTCAAGTACATCATGCCTAACTGATAACACCCAAATTTATGCATTTATGCTAAGCATTTATTTATGGTTTTGTCTCACTATAGCCTTAATATGCCCAAAATAACCCATGTTTCTTATCTTTTAATAATTTATGTCTTTTCTTAGATAAAGTTGCCCAACTAGCCAATTTTGGGACTTGTAGGCACCGAACCTGAAAAGACATCTATTCTCCCTAATTTCTCCCCAACACACGGTTTTTGCAACAGCAAGACTCCCATCTGTCACGACCGCAATGGACTAAGCATCGCACTATGTGCACTAGCTTAGGAGACGACACTCCTGTGAAACTTTTGATATCTTGGACCATATTTTCGATGGCCAGTCCTTTATCAGGATGCATCCTCACAAATAAAAAAGGCTCATTGACGCAGGCCCCTCAACCACCAGTAATATCCCACCCACCCCACCCCCCCTCGGGGTGGGATCGTTCCATAATACTGCGAGCACGGCCAAGAAGAAGTAACCTCGACCGTGACTGAGGTACATCCACCTCGACCGTGACTGTGTCCAAGAAGAAGTAACCTCGAATGAGGTACATCCACCTCAATCGCGACTGAGGTACATCCACCTCGACCATGAACGCGGTATCTACCTCCACCTTGACCGCGATCGGGGCATCCACCTCGACTGTGATCCAAACCACGACTGTGACTATAGGACTGACCGTGACCGAGGCCTACATCTCGACCACGACCACGGGGTGCACCGCGACCTTGACTTAGCAAGACCGTGGTCTGGATTAGTACCTCGATCATTTCACCTATAAATACACACCCCTCGCAACCTGGAGAGGGGTTCTGATTTGGGGAGTTTCCACCTTGTGGTTCCAACCCATCTTGGTTCCCAGAACCCCGTGGGAAAGTTCAAAGGACCTGGAAAGACCGACAAACTCGTCCTATGCCCGTCTCTTTAGTTAGCTTCCATCCATCATCACTTCCACCTCCGTTCACCCATTTCCCACTATTTCCAACCCTCTTCCACCTGCACACATCCACCGAGCTGTTGTTTAGGGTGGAATCAAGGAGCAAGGAGTCCAAGGAGCCCATAAGATCAAGGAGGACAACCCAAAAGATGAGATCTGGGCTATACAAAAGCTAGGGAGTGAGATCCACCTCTCCTCTTCAGGCTAAATCTCTTCTTCTTCTCCTTTCTTCTAATGTTCTCCTTTGTTTCTAAACAAATGATGTTCTTTCATCTTTGTTCAGTGCCAACTGTGCTTGTCCATGGCTAGTTGAACTTCTTCTTGGCTATGTAGCCCATTTTGGGCAAGTTTATGTACTTTTGCCTTAAGCAAGTAGATTTAATCCAGATCTAGTACGTTTTCTATTCTATCTTTTGTTTGTGGTTATGATTGCTAGTTTAGTTGATCTCTTTCTTTCTTGAACTGCTATTTCTGCCTATATTGAGAGATTCGTTGTAGAAATAGACAAGAGAAGATAGTTTGAATCGAAGTCTGAAAGGAGGACAGTCATGGTCATCTGTTCCTAACATCCCAAAATATTCTAGACCCGAGAGGGTATCTAGAATATTCTAGGGTGTTGGTTTGTCATCCTCGAGAGAGGTTTCATACCATAGATGGGTTTTAGTCACACTAGACGAGAGCGGGTGGGATGACCCCACATGAACATATACCATGGTGTGTTCTATGTTTGAATGTAGGTTTCTTATTGAGGTGTTCGAGGGTTGTCTACACCCAAGAACGGGTGCATAGACTGCCCAACTTGTGGTTACATATCCAGGAACTCCTTCTCTCTAATTAGTAGAATCCTACAGACTTTGTTTTATTTTATTTTCTTTGTTTTGTTTTAATTCGTGACAATCTGCTGGACTAGTTTTAGCTGCATACTTTCCTCAACTATCATCTTGTCTTATCTGACTCAAGAATGGATCTCAAGCATCCTAAACGTCACCACATCCCTATGTTTGACCACGTATATCTACTTCAACCCCGTAATAACGTTGCAGGGGTCCTTGAAGGTTTTAGGTTATAAATTAAAAGGTTCTATTCCTTCTGGGTCTGCCTCCCCTTCTGAATGCGCGATTCGAGGCCAATCACTAACATACTTATCATTTGATCTATCATTCTATTGTTTCTCCCATTAGTCACTTCATGTTTTGTTCTTTTTTATTGTTTTGTTCTAGTTGTCATTTTTCACCTCATACATTCATTTCAAGCGCTATGTTTCTTAGGAAATCCAAGGCACTACAACCTGGTACCATTGTACTTCATGAGGCCAACCCATTTTTTCATTGTGACCAGATAAATTCTCATAAATGAGAGTGCTCTTCGATAAAAATGATTGTCAGTCTTGGCTCAAGCCATCGACTCTCACCATGGGTGGAATCACCAACCATGTTTCAAGCCTTGTCTTGAGAGGGGAAATGATTGACACCCCATTTTGTCACCACTTATTAGATGAGATTCCGATGTCTAAATCATCAAAAAATCTTCTTTTCAACCTCTCACCATGTTCCAATCATATCACAACCTTAATTGGAATCACATATCTGATCCACAAATGAACCTTCAAATCAATGTATGTAGAAATAAGATTCATATAGCAGATTCAATCGTAAACTTATGTCCCAAACAAAGTTATATGAATCCGCTCTAAGGGTGATTAAATCAAATCAAGAAGAAAAGTCGATGAATATATATTGGGTAATTAATCAGTCATCCTAAGGTATTTTGACTACAATCAGATTGGACAAAATGTCATTTACACACTTTAGACTTGATCAATTTAATTCTATTATACATCTTGTTTTTATTATCTATCTTTTTTGCCAAAAACACATCCAATCCACTAGGGGATACTTTTCAACATGAGAATTGGGCCATTTAAAATATCAATTTAATATTTTCTAGCTCACTATATGATTCTTTCTTAAGCTAATTTAAATATTATTTTAATATTTTAACATGATATCCAAATAAAATTATTTTAATATTTTTAATTTAGTCATGAGGCCTAATCTATCATGAATTTTTTAAGAATATTAATTTAATATTATTCTACCTTCATTAAATACCATAGCCCACTGTAACAATTTTTTTTTATTAAATTTACTCGCCATACATCTGCCCTCGTGAGAAATTAAATTTAATATTGTTTGCAACATCTTCACAGTCTGGTCAACACTTTCTCTCCCAATCCTGTTGTATAGGTTTTCACGAGACAAATTCTCTCGTGAAAATGGGCTGAGTCTGTCAAGGCTTAACTGTCCACAACCTGACCCACGATGAAGAGAGACTCTCATAGACAACATGAGTTCTGAAAATATCTTCACAAGAGTGAACCAACAAAACATCTTTAAAAAAACCATTGACACATTTTCAAGAGAGATCCTCTCTTGTGAAAAAATGGACCGTGTCAGTCAAGGCTTAACGACCCATGAATCAGTCATGATCACAGAGAAGACTCCCTCGTGGGGGTGGGAGTTGGAAAATATCTCCACATCGCCCACTCATGAAGCAGAGAAGCAACACAAACTCCCCTGATAATTCACAAGACATGTTCCCTCAAGAAAAACCTAGAGTAAGATCCAGAGCCAGAACCATAGCCAATCAGTCAGGAAGTGGGAGTAAGAGATAGATTGAGAGTGCACTGGAGAGAGCAGCTGAGAGCTGAGACTACATTGGGATTTCATGAGAGAACCTCTCTTGTGAAAACCTTAAGAGCCTCCTTTGACTTCCACTCTCTAAAAAATTCTCATGAGAACCTCTCTCGTGAAACATTGGGAGTCTTCTTCGACCACCATCCTCCGAAAGCCAACCCCCTTTTCACCCTTCCTCACAAGGAATGATTCGTGGTGAACCAAGATGTAAAATATCATCAAGGAGAGAGAAACAAAATAGGTTGTTTCATTCCTTTTTCTTATTTTTATTTTATTCTATTTATGTATCACCCACGATGCCACCCTTCTCTATTGGCCTTTCTATTTGATTTTAGCTCAAAACCCCCACCGCAATACTATTTTTGACGGGAAAATTTGGGTACCGACTTCACAACCCTTTCCTATTTTGTAACTAAGCACACTAATCTTAGATTTATGATGATCAAACAATGCCTTATCCAAAATGAGTCATCCCAATATGGTTTTCTAGGTATTACCACATAAAAACACAGTTCCGACTCCATCGATGATGCCCTTTTATTTATGCAATCCTATTTTCATAGATGAAAACACCAGAGTTTGAGGACCTTCACATGTACTTTGGTATTATATCACAACTAACTCCACCTAAAATCTTGCAATATAATAGTATTTTAGAGAAAAAATATCACACTTTTGGACATGATGTGATCCATGATGATCCAAAGTAAACATGCCAACTCCTAATAGAGATAGAATCTAGAAACTACTGTGTTTATACTTAACCACATTCCTTGTAAATTGATTCCAAAGGCACCGTACGAGAAATGGATTGGGAGGTGTCCCAATATTTCTTTTATAAAGATTTAGGATTGTGAAGCATAAGTGAAGTGTTCAGTTCCTCATAAATTGAGACCCTAATATGATATGTATTATTTTTTGGTTATCATAGGGAAACCAAGGAATCTATTTCTATGTTTCATGCAAAAATGGAGTTAGTTTCTTAAAATGGTACCTTCGTTTGAGTCGTGAAAGCATAAATTGTATATAAAACCAAATGTTTGTGTATAAACAAAAAACTTTGTTCCCTATATACCCCTATTAGGGAACCAAAAGTAAACACATTGTTCTTCCATGAAATAAAGCATGTTGGCCTTGGTCAAAAACACTCAAAAGTTCAAAGAAGACACGATGAAAGCAGGTAGAGACTAACTAAATTTCCTTAATAAGTTCATATAGCGTACATCTAGCCACATTCAACCTATTATTCTTCGATGGTTCCCTGTTTATTTTTTCTTGATATAGAATCAATTCCCATTGTTGATAACAATCCCAAGGATCATTCTACAATTAAGATAGGCTATCAAGTAAATTGTATTCACCTTGACAAATGTGACAAGACTTTGTCAATTGGTAGTTCAAAGTGAAACCAAAGCCATGTGACACTTATCTTGTATGAGGAATGGAGCATTGGGACCCATGAAAGAGAGGTTCTTAGATTACTAAACCTAAATCATAGATCATTCAGTGACTTGGTATTGTGATCCACCTTTGGGAACATTTGTAGCTTGTGGATAAGGAATATGCAACCTTCTCTCTCTTTTAGTGTTCTTAGAAATTTTTCCTTCATAATGAAATAATTGATCTTGTAAAATACTAATGGGAGAAAAATAAAACCTAAAGAGTTTTTAGCTATAGAAAGTAGTAATGAGAATGATGGGAACCTGAGAAGGCACCACAAGTTATTGTGGAAGATTATTTTGATCAGTTGGGTAGTCCATATACCAATGGGATGTATAACTATTGATAATGATATGCATTTTTTGATATCGAAAGAAATGCATACACTAGTGGCATACATATTAATGAAAGAAATAACTAACCAAACAACTATCAACCTATGCAATAACTTTTGTTCCAGTGGAGACAAATAAAGATAGCAAGTGTTTTCTTCCAAAATGGTTCAACAACCCATGATTTCTCAAGAAAGAGGGAGATCAAGGTAGGGAAGTGGTACATGGAGGAATTTGAAATGGAAGAGGTGATGTTGCATCTCGCAACAAGAGGTGAAAATATTATGACAATATTCAATGATTGAATGAGTGGTTTTGAATTGATTACATAGGGATGAGGGACCTGAAACACTACACAAACCAAACCTAATGTTTTACTAATAGACATATAGATCTACAAAAACTATAAGGAAAGGTGAAAATTTACTCTATATTTATAGTGGGAATAGCGATGGAGTTAAAGGATGATCAAGGCCATTGAAATAATATATCTGGTATAAATATTTTATCCAAAGCCTCGTGTGGTTTTAAATACAATTCAATAAATTTTTTTTAATTATGTTTTCTAATTTTAGAGTTCAATAGTGTCTGGCAGAATTCCCAATATATGCAGTAACCATATTACCTAATCATATTTAATGTCCTTTATTATATATTACACAAATACTCTATCCAAATACAAATTATTGATGCACCACTTTTATTGATTGACATTAATGTTCGTGCTAAAACCCACATTGTCAAAGGATAGAGGTACATGTACTAGGAAATTAAAATGTATGTACTATTTAAGATTAATAAGAATATTCAATAATGACCATTTTCTTCTTGTTGTTTGTAAAGAAACCAATGTTCATGAGAACAAAAGTATACCTTTTGAACCAAGAAAAAGTCTCATTTCATTTGAAAAAAAGAAGATGGAACAAACTATACCTGCCATTCCTTCTGTCTCTCCTCCACAAAATACCCTTTTGATATTTCTCCAGTTTCAAATTTCTTCAGAGGCAATTTCCTCGACTTCCATGGAAGCACATCTTAACGTTGTCTATAGATAGATTGTTTCTTCATCGGTGTCTTATGTGCCAACAACTAGGTCAGACACATTTCTCCTGTTGGCATTGGGAGATTGTACCAAAAGTAGGGTGTGGTTGAATATGTAAAACTGTATAACCAAAAGTGTTCATGAACAAGAGTGTCAATATTTATTTTCATGAAAAAAGTTATTCGATGTGTCTCTATTCTGAGATCCTACATTCTAATTTCTATTATTTTATTGATGTTTGTAATTTTTAAAATATTTTTTACAAAAGTTATAATATATAACTTGTTGTTTAAGAAATGTCCATAAACATAAATTTATTATCTAAAATACTCTAAATAAACATGTCATATCTCCACACATTTGAAAAGTGGTTTTGATTTGTAAATTTGATGTTTATTATGCACTTCTTGTATATATGTAATTTGGTTGTTGGTGTGTATCATAATATGAAAAAAGGGTCATGATTTTTATTTCAGTTCATCTTGTCTTAATTCTTCATAACCACTCCCCATTGCATGTTTGGTTCCTTTTTTATCTAAGAAAGATCAAAAGAAAACTGATTTTTTTAATGTATTGCTCACTATATATAATAACAATTAGAAATGTTACTGTGTATCTTGTAATCTCATTGGAATACCAAGTAGGAAGGAGCTAATATACATATTTTTTATTGAATATCAATTTCGTTGCCCAGTACAACTAGGGCATCTCTCATACACTATAATTTTTTAACTTATGTGATCAACAATACGAAAACTGTATACATGATAGTGCTTATGATTTTTTACCAATTCAATGTCTTTCCTCCTTGCTAGCCTCGACATGCTTTCTTTGATAATAGATATATTACCTTTTTACCTTCTTGATATCTTCTATTTTCTCCCTCCCCATATATTTTACATTAGTTACTATATAGTTTATGTGCTAGGTAAAAGTACTAATATATATAATTGATGTGTTATAGTTTGCTTCTTCCCACTTGAAAATTTCATGAAGATTGTTTCATCAAAGTTTTTCACTATGTTACCCATATGATAACACATCCAAGAGTTTTTGTTGATTTTATATATTCATTTACAACATAGACATGATATGATGGTTGCAAATTTGTCATGGTTCATGTATTGAAGAAATTTAAAGTTTCATATAAACTTGAAACTTACACAATTTGACAATCGTACAAAAATCCTTATTAATTGAATATGAACAAATTTTATGTTTCTATGTACATCAGGATGAGCATGAATGAATTCATTGTACTCTATTTCTAAGAATTAAGCGAAGGTCTATGCCTTTGTTTCGTGCTTTTAACAATGGAGTTGGTTAAAGGAATTTGTAAATTCAATTCATTTTCCATACCATATCCTTGCATATGACATGACTTGCTATTATTTGATATAATTTGATTTAAGGTTGAAGTAGTAAAAAAGGGGAATATGCATGGACTTGAGTTACAATTTTTGTTATCTTTGACATGGCATAATGACAAGGTCAATGCTACATGTATAATATAATATATTACATAGAATGTGCCTATATGTCTGTCATGTTAATTTTTCTTAAAATAATGACCATTACTATTTATTCATCTGAAATGTGATATTTTGGTCATTTTGGATTAGTATATACTATAAAATCTACGACTATGATCGAAATAAAATTGATTGGAAAATACATCCCTTGTGTCATACCTATGTTGGAAGCCTCATATATTTTCATGTGTGTGCAACATCCTATATTGGTTTATAGGAGCAACATGGTGAGGCAACCATGTAGGAATGATCCTTCCGAGTCAATATTTAAGGTAATTAAAATTTTGATCTGAGATACTATTATGTGTATGCCATACATGTCAGTATTATATTGACTTTTGTAGATGTTGATAATACTTAAAATCTTACCTCAAATTATCATAAGATTGTATACATTACAATTCAAGGTAATGACTTATTTACAACAAGATATGATGTAAAATTTATTTGCATTGATGTACTAAAATTTTATAGTATTTTTTGTAATCTAGATGTTTTATCTCATGCAAAAAGTTATTGTAATATTAGGTAATGTTTTTATATAATGACTTTTGTCATTTCAATCACATAGCATGTTGCAGAGAAGTAATACTTCCTTATTATGGAGATGTTTTCTTGATATTATCCTTTCCTATATGAGATACTATACAAACTATAAATATTATTAAAAATACAAATAATCTACTTTTTCTAAGAGTTCAGACTTAATTCTAGATTATGGGTTGGAACTTTACAATTATATATAATATTAAATGCATATCTATAGATAAGTTATAAGAAATCTTATCATGGAATGATTTAAATGTGTGGGGTCTTCTTGGAGCCTGTATAATACCACTATAATTTGAAACTTAAAATCAGATGTATTTCCTATGTTTTACTAGGATTATTTTAATAACTCAATGTAACATAAAGTTCAATGTCTAGGATATTTAAATTGATTGTAAAACCTATATCATTTTACAACTTTACAGTGGAGAAATACCAATGTCATTAAATGACATTTCTGACTATCTTATTATTACTTTCTCATGTGTTCTCACCAAGGTGAAAAAAATGTTATCTTTCTACCTACATCTATTTTCATTAAATATTATATAAATCTAGATAATTTTTTCACTTTAAAAATAATGTCAATAATTATATTATATGTGAGAGTTCTAACTATTATATTTAATACATAGTGAATGTCATATATATAGTATAATTTATGAATGTAGGCATATAATTATCACCTTTGGATTCTTTTCAGAGTTCTATATAGTATATGATAACACATAATTTATCCATATTAATCAATTTATCTTAAATGGTATTTAAACTTTACAAATTCTATACTATATGTACATGCGTTTTATATGAAATATTTCATATTTCACATTCTATCATTGTTTAATACTCTAAACTATTAACATCTAGTTAGATATCTAGTATATATGTATTTCATCCAATTTAGAAAGCAAATTTGAAAAATATGATATTTATAGGGCTTAGATTGGACTTATGGTTCGAATTTTAATGCCAAATGTGGAACATTTTGATAGAATATTTGAGAAATATAGTTATAACATTTTTTTAGAGAAATTCATTGTTTATATACAACTATATGTAAATTTAAGCATTTAAATATACTTAGTATACTACTTATATATCACATACATATTATACTATTAAATATGATATAATATATATATATATATATATTCATAAGTATGTTGTTTATATATAAATTAACATAATGTAAATTTAATACAACATTTACAAAAGATATATATATATATATAATTTTATTAATTTTTGTTTGAATACAATAATTAAGTGAATTCATATAGTACTGACTGAATAGTTGTCAAAATACATATGGTACCGAATTGGATCAGATAAGGATGTTAAAAGGTATATAGTATAAAATAATTATTTTTTGGAAAATCTATTTCCACATTATGTTGTAGTGTCGAAGCACCATAATAAAAGGAACCATTCCCATGAGTCAAGGAATAAAATTTGGTACACATAACTTGGTGGAAAAAAGTGAAGTGAATCAAAGGGACATTTCCCTTGAAAATTTTATTTCATGGGATTAGTTTGAAAGATGAAAATTACATAAAATTAGTGGTAGGGGTGGTCAAAAGGGGTGGTAGAGAGTAATGATAATCCGTATAGATTATAAACACTGGAAAAAAAACTCACCACCTTCACCTTACAGGGTAAAAGATCCCAGTACATGATTACAAACCTCCAACAACTTCTCTTGAGTAGGTTGAGAATGTTACATGATGTACCTTCTCCTAGTAACCTAGTTGTCTATTGGTATACACTGGCCGCTATGTGTGTCAAATTTCATGACTAGGGGTTTGTCCTACCCCATATTGTATTCTCAAAATGTGGCTAGTCTATCGTAGAAGGCCCTTACTCAAGGTTGTGTGAGGTGAAGAGAAGGTCTAGCACCTGGTAGCCACCCTCCACCTCTTCAATGTAAAAAAAAACCACCATCTCTCACTGGCTAAGTCAATAGGATGGTGATGACATTACTATGTGTATTTTTTAATTAAAATTATGGTTATAGTACAAGAAAGGCTCGAAATGGTATGTGATTGTTAATCACACTATCCTTGGTGGCCTCATGGTCGGATAGCATCACTCGTCCACGGGGACAGAAGTACTACACTTTCTACAGATTCAAAAAATATGCTTGTTTATGTGGAGGCTAGTCCACTTGATTGTGGAGTTCCTCTTTGGATGGTAGAATCATATAGGCATCATGAAGGGATAGTCAAAGAGGCTTCGGATATTACTACCAATTTTTGAAGCCCATGATTGGATTGTTGGGAGGAATGGGTTGTGGGTGTCAATGAGAGAAATTGTCCAAGAGGTTATGGAACTCGATGTTGTTGGTCATTGAAGCCCATGATTCTATCATTGCAGACAAGGGGACTGCACTTAAGGAGGTAATCTAATGAGCTCGGTAGACAACATCACTATGTTCTTGGTGGGTAAGCGAGCAAAATGGGAGTGAGATATGGACTACATGTTGTGGATTGGGAGAATATAAGTGGTTATGGTGCACAAATGTTTGAGTCTTGTAAAAGTAACAAAGAACACAACTAATGGTTTATAGGGCAAAAATGGTCAAAATATGAATTTTCTAAATTATAATTATCAATATTTCATATTTCCAAAAAAATGTCATTTTTGTGGAGTTTAAAGGCAATATGTCATTGAGTGATGATTAGTTTCCCTATGGGAATCATCAATGGATGCACTACTCTTATTTTTTATGATACCATGTTAATTATAGTAAAATATAAATAGTTCATGAATGGAAGATATTGCAAACTATATATAAAAAATTCTATATAATAATATGTAAAATTAATAGATATAATACTAAAAATATGCCATTAGTATAAATTCAAGATAAAAATGTAAATTTATTTACATAAAAATAATAGAGATTATATGAAGGAAAGAAGATGGGACAATGATCTTTGATATGTAACGTCAATCTCCTACAAACTAATCTTGCAAACTACTATGCTGCCATTATTGAAAAATAGTGCCTTTGAAATGCATTTGGAACTTGATGTTATCCTGAAAAAAGAGGACGATATGAAAAAAGCCCATATCAATTGGATGAAGGAT
Organism: Alisma plantago-aquatica; assembly: GCA_963693085.1. Classification (NCBI taxonomy): domain Eukaryota; kingdom Viridiplantae; phylum Streptophyta; class Magnoliopsida; order Alismatales; family Alismataceae; genus Alisma; species Alisma plantago-aquatica. The sequence goes on from OY856412.1 coordinate 745,428,001, forward strand.
GGATATATAACTCAAGATTATACCAAACATGGTTCATACAAAGAAGATGAAGAAACCTAATCACTGGTCAAAAAAATCCAATGGCTATTGGCTTACTAATGAAGTTGATCTTCCAACACTTTAGACAAGTGCTATATGATTTAGTGATGCACACAAAAGCCTTATGTGACATAACTTTGAGGAAGTTTTTGAATCTTCAAGTAGACCAAATTTCGACAATCGGGGCACCTCTTTCCAAAAAAGAAGAGTTTCATGTGCTCTAGGGCATGAATCCTCACAAAGCCTCGGGTCCTAATGGTGTAAGCGCTCACTACATTCAAGAAAGCTAGAAATGTTTGGAAATTTAGCTTGCAACATGGCCGCTGATGCTATCTCACGTTTCCCTCTGAAATCTTCTTTATGTGATTCTACAATTGTCCTCATCCTGAAGGTGCCAAGCCCAGAGAAATGCAAGCATTTCATACCCATTTTCAAAATAATATTATCCTAAAGTTGTCTTCAAATCTAGTTGTAGAGAGACTAAAACCATTCCTCATGGGATGGATCTCAGAGTGTGGAGCAGCTTCATACCTAGCGAAAGAATTATAGATGAATCACTCTAGTTTGGGATCTCATCATTAACATGAGAAGGAAACTTGTGCTAAAATAATGGCAATCAAAGTTGATCTGACGAAAGCTTTTAACTACATGTAATGTTAATTTATTGAAGATACCCTAATATGAGTAGGCCTTCCAAACAACATAAGAAGATATATTATGCATTCCATAACCATGAGTTCCATCACTCAAGCCTAGAATAGAAAAAATTCAAAAGAATTCAAAGTCAGTACAAGCTTAATATAGGGAGAACCTTATCTCCATACTCATTCATTCTCTATTAGAACGATTAAGTCAACTCATCTGTGAATATGTTAATGACAAAAAATGGAATCTTGTTAAGCTAGGTACCATGGGCCCTATAATTTTACATGTTTGTTTTGCTGATGACCTCATCCTCTTCATCACTACCAATATACTTTAGATGCTCACAACAAAAGACTACTTTGATAGATTTGAATAGGCTTCTGGTCAGTCGATTTCCATCACTAAAATGAAGATATTATTTTCTAGAAGTCTTTCAAGACATGAAAGAAGAACCATCAAATCCCTGAGTGGATTTCATGTCATGGAAGACATAGGATGATATCTAGGGGTGTCAATATTACATACAAAAGATTAAAAAAAACACCTATTCTGAGGTGTTTAGTAGAGTGGATTCAAAGATCAACACTTGGTCTTCTCATAGTCTTTCCTTTGCTGGTAGAACATGTCTCACAAATTTACCTTGTTTGCTATCCCTACCTATGTAATGTAGTGTACTGTTCTCATAGTTAGCTTATGTGACTGCATGGATGGGTCCATAAGAAGGTTCTTATGGAGCAGTTGCTACAAAAGAAAGCTTATGTCTTTGTTAGCTTGAAATAAGGTCACTAGCGCAAAAGGAAAAGGTGGCCTAGTGATTAAATCGGCGAGGCATTGGAAAAATGCTCTACTAAAAAAGAATTCTTGGGACCTTCTAAGTGGATGAAAATCCTTATGGTGTAAATGTCTTTAGTAGAAATTCATTGACTTCAAGTCAACTAAAGCCTAAGTTGTATCATGACTGAGGAAAGCTTCCTTTGAAGGTAAACACTTTGTGATTGATAACTCTAGAATTCAACCACTAAGTGGTTTTCAAACTAATTTTTGGACTGATCACTTCATAAAGGGCATTTTACAATTAAAGAAACATACCATTAAATCACTCACAACAAGCCTAAAAAATGTTGATGTTGGATGAATTGTTAAACTGGAGGGGGGATGGGATAAAAACTTTCTCTAAAAGTGGTTCAACATAGACATTGTCTAATCAATTATCAAACATAATTCCCACATCTCCACTTACCATAATGACTTATGGATTTGGAATCATACGCTAGATGGTCACTTCAACACATTGTCTTCTAATAAAAACTTGCAACAAGGGAAAGATGTTTCCTTAAATAGAAACTAGAAGCTAATTTGGACAACCAAAGTGCCAAGAAAATTGCAATATTTTGCTTGGTTGATCACTCATGGTGCCCTTCTCACCAACACTAAAAGGAAAGCAAGACACTTAAATGATGGTTTCACCAGATTCCACAATGATGTAAAGATGACTCTTCATACTTTGAGAGATTGTGTTTTTATTAAACCATTAGGGAAAGTATCATTGAGGATTCTAAAATTAGAAATCTTAATTGATTATTATAATGAAAAAGTTTGGCTACAAACCTATTTAAAAAAAACAACATGCACTCTACAAGTTACCAAATCTTAAAATGTCATAATGAGCATGTACTGGATAACACTCTAAGGACTATAGAACACCAAATCATGTTAATAAATAAGGACAATCATTTAATGTCACTAGCATGGATGTAAGAAGGCAACACAACTAAACAAAATAAATCAGGCACGCAGAACTCTCCCCCATAATACTACATTAAGATCAACACTGATGCAACCATATCCAAGGATAAATCTATTGTTGCCTTCATGATCAAAGATGATAAGGGGTAATGGGTTGAAGTTTTTTGTAGTATTATTCATACCTCAAATGCCTTTGAAGCTGAACTATTCGAGATCTATAAAGATATGGAGTATTCTCTATGATCAGTCTTGGAGAAAGTGATCTTTGAAATAGACTATAAACAAGAAACTGAGATCATCCATGACAACATTGAAGCCTACCCAAGATATGTAGAGCGGAGAGTGTTGATCAACCAAGTTATGAAGCCAATGTGGAAATGTCAGTTTTCGTGTAGGGGAAAGAACCGCATAGCAGACCTACTCACCGAACACCATCTGAATACCCATAATAGAATGTTCCATTATGTCACTCCAACATCTAGCCTAGTTAACTTGCAAATTAAGAAACATGTAAAGATAGTAGTACTACCATGTTTCCTATTGCATCAAACATTAGAGATTGTAATCTTAATTCCAATTTTTGCGTAGGAGGAAGGTAAGATGAATAAAAGTACTTCATGACTTACCAAAAAAAGTATGAGGATAATATAATAAATGAAATGAAATAAAATTATATAATTCATACATATTGTATTATAATATGCATTTATTCTTCTTATAAATAAGTAATATTTTATTAAAGTAGTTCGCAAATATATAAATATAATATGTAAAAACAATTAAGACAAGAACACATAATGTAAAAATAATTTGCTGAATAACCATGTGCAGAATAAGAAATGAAACACAAAAAAATAAACAAAAGAAAATACGTATAAATAGACAAGATGTACACTTATGTAAATCAATATTTTGAAACTAAAATAACAATTAATATAAATATATATATAATTTTATATATATAGAAACATTAGTTTATTTTGGAATATATATTATTTCTTTTATACAAAAATGATGAAATTATGGTAAATCATAAAACTAATGAAATTTTAGTAGGCTATAATGAATTATGGTTGCTAATGACCAATATACAAATAACATGATATTGGTGTCATAATAAAAAATTTATAAGAAGTGTATCTTCTGTCAGGATGTGTTGGTCCAACAAGGAGAAATGTATCTTGGTCAGTATCTCATTACCTCTAAAGGTGCAAGGTGTCTCCCGTATGGGTGCATTGACCTCAAATGGAGCAATCTGTCTCCCACAGAGATGCATTTCTCTACAAAAGTGACAACTAGGTTACCATTTTTAAATAGATGACACATCAATACATAAAATTTTAAGAATGACATTTAAATTTGTTTGCTCTATATTTTATACCTAGTTGGGCTACTTGTCGAGTAGGCAGGGCATATCAATCTTCTTAAGGCTCAAGAAGTGGTGCTCATTTTTTTTAGAAAAGTCAGGAGAAATTGGATTCATCCCATTCTCCTCTTATGGGAAACTAGAGAATCGATTACACGTACACTGTAGTTAATAGTGAAATTAAATTGGAAAGTACTACTTCCCTTACACAAATCATAATTGAAAATACTACCTAACCATTTTGGTGGTTGACTATAAGTACATACCACCTCATTATTTTGGTGCTGAAATCTATTGTTACATAATGTTGTTCCTAATATTATTACAGATCATCATAACCTTACATTTACACAAAAATCCTACTCCTAAAAGGAACAAAAGGGCATTTAAAAAAAAGATTAATTATAACACAACAGAACAATGTGTTTGGAATAGCAAATTCAGACCCTAAGGAGTGGGCAGCCACTGGGCAATGTGCCCTTAACATGTTACCTACCCCACATCCCTACTTAATCCATTCCAATAAATAGTAATGAGTTACTAAACCTAACTTGTCATTCTTACACAAAATTAAAACTCACATTATTAGGGATATAGAGGGAGACGGGAGGGGGAGGGAGATGGAGAGAAAGGATTAATATATCTCATTTTGTTTCATAGTTATCACAAAACTCAACAAATGTTATATGATGGGTGAATATATGTATGCACTCTTACACAAGAAATGCATGTTAAAAGCATTCATATCCTATTACAGTTGTTTTGGATCTTTACATCTCTTGTTGTATCTCAATGTGTTTTAATAAGTTTTAAATGTTTTTTATTACGGGAATTGTGTAAATTAAGACTAAGCCAACTAGGTACAACCTATCTGGATGTGTCCATCAATGTATTATCTATTGATATGTGTATCGAAGGCAATGAATCAAGTAAAGAACATTATTTAGCCAATACAACATTTATCATAAATGGAAGCCATACATTGACAATATTCAAAGCAGCCAATATTTAATTCTATTATCACTATGCGACATGGTATTGTGGATAAAAAAATTCTAGTACTGTTTTCATGACATGCAACCATGTAGCTTCCACTAGTACAGATTTTACATTAAATGTCACTTTCATTGACGTCGGTTACTTAAAAAAACCAACACCAATATGACAACAATGTCAGTTGTTCACAACAACTGTCACAATATGTGAAGTCATGTCCATTTAGAAAAGACATGGTTACCACAGTCACTTCAACGACAGTTTCCTTTCATAGAAACTGATGTCTAAAACTTCCCGCTAAATATAATTTTTCAAGGAAAATTTGCCTCCAAAATTTTTAGTCTGGTGTCAATTTTGTATATAATCGACGATAAAGTGTCCGCAACATGCCCCAAAGGAAAATATTATCTCCCCATTAGACATCCTCTCCACCAAAAAACTAACAACTAAGTCTCGACGACTAGGTGTTTTGGAGATGGTTCTATGTCGTCAGTTTTTTAGAAGAAGCTGACAAGTAGGTGTTTTGGCGCCATGTCCCCACGAAAAACATTTCCCACCAAATTGCTTTCCGTCGTTGGGTTTTCTTACTAAATCGAAAACTATATCCCAAACCTGAGGGAAACTATTTTTTATTTGTATATGTAGTTAGTTGTCATTTTTTTTCATACGTAACCAGTGACTTTGGACCTAAATCAGTGTCTATTTTTTGTTTGGTTTAAGAGTTAGTTTTCAGTTTTTTATTATTAACCGACAAATATACCCCTAACCCACGGGCAATTTTTTTGGGTATGTAGTTTGTCACCATTTTTTTTGAGACATAACTGACAACCATGGGCCTAAACCAGAGTCTCTTTTTGGTTTGGTTTAGGAGCTAGTTGTCCGTTTCGTGTTCTTAACCGATGAAGATGTACTTATTTGTCAGTTTTTCAAAACAACTGATGACTATGGGTAACTTAATAACACCCACACAAAATTTCTTTCCCCTTCCCATTTTCCGTTTCATTACCTGATACCTAGAGCATGTGATTTCTTTCCCCAAACTCACCATCATCGCTGCCTGAGGAGTGGGTCTACTCGCGGTTGTTGATGTTGGATGCCACTCCACTGCCAGAGCTTGCTATGATCGCCACTGCTGCTAGACGATGCTCTGCCGAATCTTGTTGTGCTCACCGCCAAAGCTTGTTGTGGTCGCCTCTAGTGCCGTTGTTGTTTTTGGATGCCACCTCTGCCTCGACGCCTGTTGGAGCTTGAAGGCCAGAGCTGTTGGATGCCGCCACTCGCTGCCCCTAGAAGGTTTGGACCTTAATGATGTATTTTTCTCTACTATTGCCAATCTTGCTTCCCAATGATACCAAAAGCTCAATCAGCCTTGAAGACAGTAACTAAGACCCCTCCATGATACAATGATCATCACATAAATCCCCTTTTTGACTATGGTTTCTCTATATGAGACTTAATGCATGAATGGGACCTATGTATGGTAATGGTTGGTTATACCCTAGTCATATGGGGCCTTGGACCTATATGATGTATAAATCTATTTTTGATCTCTAAAATCAGTAAATTCTTGATGCTTGGTGATATGTATGCCTATGATCAGCCCCCTTTCTCTATTGTGGTGGTTGTAACCCTTTTTTTTTCCTTATGAGACATACATGACTTGGTTTGGGGTTCTTGTACCTAAGTGCTTATATGAATCCTTTTCTATTGTCTTTCTCTCTCTAATCAGAGTATACCCAAACCCCTAGACAACTTGATATGGATGTACCACCTAATCTTGTGTTGAGCCAAAATGGTTTAAGAAATCAATGGTTTGATTACATGTATGATTGAATGTTGGTACCTCATGTTGGTTGTTTGATGCCTAGACACTAATAGACATACACCTATTCTTGAATGTGTTTATTATGCCCTATCTTGCTGATCTAAACTCATGTCTTTCCCTAAATCACATTTATGATCTTGGTTTCTCAATTATGAGTCTTTTGACCCTCAAGTGCAAGTAAGTGAGTTGAATCTTGTAATATCCATATAGAATGAATGGAACCTCGAAACGGCATGCAACTTGAACCCCACCTTTATTATGGACCCTAAATTAGTATAAGATAATCAAAATGTAATTAAGAAACTTTGAACCTAACTTGACCTAAATTAGTATAAGATAATCAAAATGTAATTAAGAAACTTTGAACCTAACTTGGCCAAAACCCTAAAATGAAGCTAATTAAGGTTTATGATAAGAATCTAAGACATGTATGAAATGTTGTGCTTATCTAGGTGTTGCTTGAGATCAATTAGGTGAAAGTACTAATCCTTTTCGGTATGATTAAGATTAAAAGATGTTGCAATTGTAAATCAACTCATACATTGCTTGTAATCTTAGGTGGTGTTGATTGCTTACTTGATTTCTTGCTTGTTTCTTTATTTCAACTACTAATTTATCTTAATTAATTAATATTATTTGCTTTCTCTCTTGATTAACTAATCCAAATGGAAGTATGAATGTTACATAAAACCTAGGATATGGATGATGAAACTAGGATCATAGGTATAGGAATTTTCAACATACATGTATTTTGTTGGCTTAGAAACCCGTTTGAGATTTACTCATTAGGAGTAAATCTTAGATAGTCACCGGTTTAGGACTGTTCTTGAACACTTAATCTCATTTAGGATGTAAGTGTATAATGTATATTTGGTTATGAAGATTTTTCATTAGAACTTCCCTGTTTGTTCTCTAAGTACATATGTTGGTGGAAATTTTCCGATCTACATCGATGTACTTGGAGAACTGCAAAGAAATGTTGCTGAAATTTTCTTGAAAACTGAATACGCATTATACACTTACTAGTGAGATTAGGTGTTCAAGAATGGGATATGTAGTACACACATTCATTACTGAACCTAAACCCTAATCTATAAATCATAACCCTAATCTATAAATCATAACCCTAATCTTTAAACCCTAAACTGTAATCTATAAATACTTATCCCTAAATCCTAAATAATAAACCCTAATCTATCTGTAAATCCAAAACCCTTATCATGTAAGCCCTAAATCCTAATACTTTTTTTTCTTTGATCATAGAATGGATAGATCATGGATGTCCATTACAAATCGTTGCACCTCGAAGTTTATTGCTAGTCTTGACCAATTTATATGATTTGTAGAGGAACATTGGAAACAATCTGGAGGTAGGTTCTACTATTGATATAGCCATTGCAGTAACAACTTGAAAGTAAGCATTGTTGATGAAATCAAAAGTCATGTCATGTGCAATAGGATTATATTAGGATGTGCAGAATGGTACTGGCATGGAGAGAATCCAACAGTGAGATCAGTAGATGTCAATAACAATACTTGTGTTGAATAAGAAATTGTTGTCAATGATGTAGATGTGAACAAACTGATTCTGATAGACATGGTTGATGTGATGCTAGATAGTTGTGGGGTAGAGCACACTGATCCACCTACCTTATTTAGTAACATTGTGCATTATGTCAAGAGATCATTATACTTATGTTGTACTAAGTTTAAGAAGATGAGTGTTGTCTTGAGATTGTATATTTTGAAGGCTAACAATAGGTGGAGCGACAAAAGCTTCACGTCATTGTTGTCTTTGTTGAAAGAAATTCTTCATGAAGGCAACGAGCTTCCAATGTCAACATACAAATTGAATAAAATGTTGTACCCAATGGGAATGCAAGCTAAGAAGATATATGCATGCCCAGATAACAATGTGTTATTCCAAAAGGACTATGTCGATTTGAAAGATTGTTCAAAATGTGGGGCATCAAGGTACAAAATGACAACTTTGGGGAAGTCTAAAATTGTCTCTTCTGCCAAGGTGATGTTGTATCTACCTATAATACCACCGTTTCAACTCTTGTTTGCCAATCCAATGGATGCAAAGAATTGAAGGTGGCATGCATAGGTAAAGAAAAATAATGATGGGATCCTACGACATGCATCTGATTCCCATTGTGGAAGAAGATTGATTGATTATATCTTGAATTTGGTGAAGAAGTCAGGAATCTAAGACTTGGGCTTTATATTGATGGGATGAATCCATATGGAACATTGAGCAACCAACATAGCACTTGGCCTGTTATGCTTGTTATATGCAATCTTCTTCCTGGTTGTGAATGAAAAAGAAGTACATTATGTTGTTGTTGCTGATATCAGGCCCTAAACAACCTAGAAATGATATCAATGTTTATCTTGAACCTTTGATTGATTACTTAAAGAAACTTTGGGGAGTAGGTGTGATGACCTATGATGCTTCGCGTAGAGAGACATTTCTTTTGCATTCTATGTTGTTTACTATTAAAGACTTTCCAGTGTATGGAAATTTGTCTTGATACAATGTAAAAGGATCCAAAGCATGCCCTATATGTAAAGAGAACACTAATTCAATATGACTAAAACATGGCAACAAGACTGTATATCTTTCTCATTGAAGGTTTCTTCCAAAAGTCCATCCTCATCGAAGGTTGCATAAAGTGTCCAATGGATCGATCAAATGAGGAATTGAGTGCCCCTAAACCTATATCAGAAAAGGTTGTTTATGAAAGAGTAAAAGACTTTGTCATTGAATTTGTTAAGAGATCACAATGTACCACTCCCAAATAGAGTGATAAATATTTGTTCAAGAAGAGGTCAATATTCTAGGATCTTCCTTATTAGAGTTCTTTGGCAATTAGGCATTGTATCCATGTCATGCACGTTGAGGAAAATGTTTTTGATAACATCATTGGTACTCTATTGAATATACCAGGTAAGACTGAAGATAAAATCAAATCTAGAATGGACCTACATGACATGGGAATAAGTAAAAAATTAACAGAAGTAGACTAAAAATAGCAATTCGATCTATATTGTCGTAGCATGTAAGGTTTACAATCACCATACTTTATTTCTTCTTCAACACTCTATGCAGCAAATTTATTGATCCTAAGAATCTCAATAAGTTGCAATGAGAAGGGGTTGTTACCCTATGCCAGCTTTAGATGTATTGGAAAGAACTAGAGCTCATTTGTTTCATATCTAGGGGTTCTTACTCACAGTCATTATAGTATGGAAGTAGAATCTTGGCATAAAATGGATAAAATCAAGAAAGACTTCATATGGAAAGAACTTTTTGTGAGATATTATCATTTGTAATTTTGTTTTTAAAACTATTTACAAATATATTTTTAAGAATATTACATTAATCATATGAAATTTTGTAGAGCATATTTGACCTGGATGAAAATATGCATTGCAAAAAGGTGATGCAACGATGTGGGAGGGTTATGAGGAAGTGTAGAACAAACCTGACTTGATGTATGGTAAATTTACATTATGTTTGTATCTATATATACATGGAAATTGATATGAAATTATATATATGCAGGACATAGGGCCTAAGAAACCCCTTAGAGCTCTTTCTCCTCCAGTTCCACCTCCTCCTCAATTACCAGGTTGGCTTGCACATGACCTATTCAACTCAGAGTCCTCAATGTAGAGGTATGCCACTATATATAGTTAAACATGAAGAAGATTTGCCTATGATGGCTTCTATTAAGGAGGATGTTGTAGGTTAACGTTATCATACTAGTATATTTCTACATGATGTTTTGGAGTTGTTACATTTTGCTTGGTTGAATACTTCTGTGATAGAACTTTGGATATGGTGAGATCTTATATAGCTATATACCTCATTTTATATATGGTGATATATTTTCTTTTATATTAATACATACATGATATATGTTTTTACAACCCCTTACATAGGGTCTGTACAAAGTTTTCAGTGACCCATGTGGGATTTCTAGTTCCATCCTTGATTAAACATGTAAATAAAGACCCTACCTATGTTACCATATACTGCTCTATAAAATTTAAATATTTTGATAAAAAGAAAAAGAGCATGCTATTAGCTCCATACAATGTTGGGTAAGTTTACTTATTTGCTTATAATTTTGACTTAAGAAATTACATTTCATAGTGGATTTTGAGTTATATTTTTTTGCCTTCGTATCACTCAGGAATAACCATTGGGTCTTATTGATTGTTGTCCTTGCGATGCTAACTATTTATTATCTAGATCTTCAGAGTGAAAAAATAGATTATGGGGGGAAACAATTTGAAAAAGGCATTATTCATGTGAGTATATTTTTATATCTATATGCGTTAGCATATATATTACATGACTATTTACAAATGTCAATTCAATGTGTTACATTAATGTATAGGGCTATAAAATGTTTTAAAAAGTTGGAGGAAAGGTGGACACAAAAAAGAAAGCGATAGTTTAAGAGAATGTTGAGATAGTTTTCTGACTCCAATGCATATTTATGCCAACAATACTTACTTTTATCTATTAACATTTTGTATGTTGAAACTTATAGTGTTCTGTACAAGACAATGGTTAGGCATGCACATACTACATGATGCAGTATATGGATATGATTGTCATATATGCGGTAGTAGACATCGACCAGATACATAATGTAATCCATATATATAGTCTTGATCATCATAAGTATATAGTCTCATTAGATAATGTGAACATATCAAACTTATTAATTATATACAACAATCTCTTTGTAGGTGTGTAAAATGAAAGATTTTAATACACGAGAAAAGATACTAGACGTACACATGCCCTATACGAGAGAACAACTAGATGAGACACGAGAACAATGGGAAGAAGCCTTCAAAAGGGAAGTGAACTTTGAATTTTATTGGGATGAAGAAGAAGAAGAAGAACTTTGAATTCTATTATACATGTAGTGCTTATGACTTCTTGTAACACTAAATTTGATGCATGTACATGTGAATGATGATCTATATGTACATGTCTGGGAATGTGAAAACAAATGATGAATGTTTCTACATGTCATGAGAATGAAATTGGTATATATATAAATGAAGTAGCATGTGTGTCAATGAATGTGAAGATGAATGAATTATGATTGCACGCGTGATGAAATGTAATTGGAGAATGAATAAAATAGCGTGCATATATATTATGTTTATTATTATAGGTTTGGTTGCCTGTTGTTAAGAAGAACTCATAGGATGTCGTTAACTTACAGTTCAGAACTGAACTACAACATCTACATCCTGCTGACTAGCTGGGTAGCAAGTTGCAGGCCTACCATTTAAAAAAAAACTTAGTCGTCAATTGTATAAAAAAACTGACACTAATGGCCTAAATCGTTGGTTTTAGTAAATAACCAACAATAAAGGACAAAATTAAAATGGTCGTGTTGGACAGCACAACCTCGCTGGGTAGCATCTCATAGTCATCAGTTTTTTAGATATAACCTGCACTTTATATCAAAATCATCAGTTATTTTGGGCTGCAAGTTACACTGTACATCATGATAGGTGTTGGTTTGTTACAAATCGATGATGTAGGGTCCTTTACAGTTACAACTGTGACCTGGTATGGCTCTTTCAATATCAGTTTTTGTCACACAACCGACTCATAGGACCCCAATCTATGTCAATTTCTTATATCCATACAACCGACGTTCGATCTCTGACGTCAGTTTTTCCTTCCTCAAAGAACCAATGTCTTAAACATGTGGCTATAGTGTCACCCACTTAGGTGTCGATTTTTAACCAATGTTATAGGGTTGTTTTAACTGACACAAAAAATGGTTTTTGTACTAGTGTGCTGCGACCAATACATTTCTATCATCCAGCTACCAGTTGCCAACCACCACATTTATGCTCTATCCCACTAAAAAAAGAGCTAATTTTAGATTTTTTAGTTTGTTTTGCTCCGATTCTCAAGTATATATAATACTTTCCGCCACTTCCATGTTTCTATTTTCTGCAAAGTACAAATTTTCTACTCAAATGTGCAAAAGATAGTATTCAAAACCATCAATAAATGACTCAAAATAAAACATGACAATGCATACAATGTGCAAAAATTGTTCACTGCTTATATTTGTATAATAAATTATTATGTTTGTTATGTTAAATACTTCTAATTCAGTATGAATTACACAATTAAAGCAAACAGAAAAATCTCTAGTAGCAACATGTGTATGCTTCTTTAGTATAGTGTGGCACAAGCTTCTAGGATAAAAGATTCTCCTTTTTTTGTCCAGTTCTCTGCTAGATATTACAAACATGTCCACAACCACATTTTTACACGTGTCACTGCTAAGTCAAAAAATCATACTTAAGAAAATTTAAGACAATACGCAACAAATGAACTCAAAATAAAAGAGCAAATTTCTTACCAACAAATAAGTTTTCATTATTTATACTTGTATAATAAATAATTAATTAGTTATGAATTATTGTCACATCCACTAATATACTTCCGAAATGGTATAAATCACACAATCACACCACCAAAAGTCACTACTAGTACTCCTATATGTATTTTTTAGCAAAGTGTGACACAAATTTCTAGGAGAGAAGTCTACTATTACGGTTGCATAGCATGCATGTAGCTACAATAAAACCAATGTTGTCACCTAGCCGCCCACCACCCACCCACCCACCCACCCACCACCAAACCACTTGCATGTATTTTCCCGCCCAAAACTAAACAACTCATTTTAATTTAAATTTTTTTTCTTCATATAATTATTTAATTGTGTATGTTATCTCAGTTGTCCGCAGTCAAATCTCTACACCTCTAATCATTAAGTCCAAAAACTGTACTAGAATATATTAAAGGTTGTATCACAAAATATTAACAATCATACCTAAAATAAACTAGCACAATGTGTTATATTTTAGTAAAAACTATTGGAAATTCATTATGTTGATATTATATTTTTGTAAGGCATGTTGATGTTATTATTTAATTTAGTATATGTAGATAAATTATATATGTGATGAGTGATCATATTAAAATGTGTCTAGCACATTTCTTAACAATATTTTGGCAATTCCTAGTACAATACTAGTTAATATTCTTGCATTACCAAAAATAGCAACAACTATACTTAATATCAACCATAATGCTTATAGTCAAGACAATTCTATTATATGAAAAAGGTAATATAAGGCACAATTACTATTCATTTTATTGTAACTTTTACATTTTCTATATATAATTCACCTTATTACAAATGACTCATATAAGCTCATATTCCTTAACATTGAATGAAAAAAACCTAATTTACAAATGACATAATACCAAAATGCATTCAACACATGTCAAAGTTGTATACATCACATGGATTTTTCCCTTTTCTTTAGTTACCAACTAAGACTGACATGCCCGGTGGTGGTGAGACAATACAACATGCAGAGAGTGGTGTGGGCATGATTTGACAGTGTAGACCAAGAGGCACACTTGGCATGACAAAAATTATGGCATAACATAGGCCTGGGTGTGACAACGACCATGGTGAGGTGACAGTTTGGGCATGGATTCAACCTGGGTGCAATGACAAGGATGTGACTTGTGTGTGACAACGGCCATGGTGAGGTGGTGTCTGGGTGTAACTTCATCATGGGCATAATGACATCCTGGACATAACAACAACCTTGACATGGTGATGGGTTGGGCGTGCATTTAGCATGGGAACGATGGCATCCTAGTCATGGCAGCATCCTGGGCACCACGTAGGCCTGGTCATGATGGAAGCCTGGGTGGTACATCCTAGTCACAACTACAACTATAGAGATGAGGAAGCAGGAAATGCACAGTGTTGGGTCGGGCATGATGATGGTCTAGAGTAGGATAAAGCCACATTAAAAAGGAGAGAGTTGGGGTTGGGTGATTTTTATAGGCATGGTTGTCTATTTGCTCCTAAGAAAAGAATTGTGATGTTACGGTTATGAAATTTTAGTTTAGCTTACTTTAACAAACTGGTTGGCTTTATCCCTTCACTGAGCTCCTTGCTACCTGAGAATGAAAGAAGATATGTGACTTTGAAAGAGTTTCATAATTTTTCCCCTTACGCTATTACTTTAAGGAAGAGTAGGATGCCTTGGAAGATGCAAAGCAAGACTTCAACAATGGGTGAGAATGGTTTGATACTCCCCTCTTTTCGAATTGAGTAAAATATGACATAGACTTTTTATCTTTCCTTGGGTATCAAAAGGTAGTCCTATTTTATTTGAATTATACAATGGGGGTGGAAAGGTACAGGCAGGCTTGAAGTGTGATCATCCATGAATCCCACTTTCGGTTCACATTCTATTTCGATCGGGATCAGTCATCAGAAGGTTTCACACCTTTATAGGGAAGTTCTCTTCTTTTCCAACCCAAATCCAAGGGAGGAAAGAGAGACGGAGATCCTATTATGGGTGAGAGGGTGATCAAGCTTTGGAAATCAGATCTAATCTTCTCTTCTGGGATCAGAAAGTAGGGCAAATCCATGCATCACTCTTTTGACTTGTCAAGCAGTTTAATAAAAAGACATTTAAGTCATTCAAGAAGTGAGGGAGTATGTGATGATTCTAATATTGGGTAGCTGGGGACACTCAACACCTACACTATTTATTTTTGTATAACACTATGCAAGTGTGTCTCCTCAGTAACATGTACGTACTGATAGATTTAATGGTCTTGCATGTCTCAAGGTGGGGATGGGCGTATTAGTGTATATCATGTGTTTATACCCATCGGACATCAAAGGAGATATGGATGATAATTTAATATTACTCTTAATTGGACTTAGTTTCCTAGTCTAACATGCCTCGCTCAAAAAAATCTATCGAGGTTAGGACTTCCATCCATCATTGCACTTGCTTATTGAGGGAAAAATCCTATGAAGACACAAAATCAAATAGCTATGGAGGCGATGGTATTAGATATTTTGACTCTTGGTTTCATGAGTATAATCAAGATCCCCAATGACTAATAGCTGATTTTCATGTCACCCTAAAATGGTATTGTGGAAAATTGCATTTAAGCCTCACCCGACAAACAAACCTCTCTCCACGCAACTTAGAGCAAACACGATCAATGCCCTTTGGAGAGGGTCCAAAATCTTCAACCAGTCAGAGTCTATTGAGACCACGGCTCCAATATCTTGAGCGGCCTTTAGGATTTGTTGATTCTATGTGAACACAAACTAGATTATACCTCTTATTAGATTAAGGCTTGTGCCATTCTGATTTAATTTTGACCAACAATTTTAATTGCATTGTGCATTGTCCAAAGATAAAAAAATGTAGCAGAAGTAGAAAATTTCAACTCCCCAAGAAGTTGACATCCATGTGCTCTCAAATTCTTATTAGTGTGTTGAATACATGGAAGACGCACACTTAGACTTCTATAAAGAACTTTCAATATATGCGGACTTCGGGAGCCCCTTGTTGTTTGCTGCCATCATGACCTCAAACCTCAAAAACCTTTTGATCAGATAGTATCACTTCCATGAATGAGAATGTGTGGCATTCAAATCAAAACCAATTGGCCATAAGTTAAGGGACCACATGTCTTATAAGTCCAAGGACCACCCCAGAGCTAAATAGTGTGGGACCCTTTCAAAATCCCCCCCTTAAGTGTAGCCACTTTTGTGTGTTTGCACTTGTTTCTCTAAGGTAAGAAGTGGTCCTCAATCTTGTCTCACATGCTCCACTCTAATACCATATTAAAATGTGTGATATTCAAATAAAATCCAATAGGCAATGAATGAAGGGACCACACACCTTCTAAGCCAAAGGACCACCCTAGAGCTCTGCGGTGTAGGACTATTCCAACACCCCCCTCAATTTTAGCCACATTTGTGTGCTTGCACTTTTTTTATTTTGATAAGGTGTTGTCCTTACACTTGTCTCGTGGGTTCTACTCTGATACCATATCAGAATGTGTGATATACAAATCAAAACCAATTAACAATGATTGAAAAGACCACACACCTTATAAGGCCAAGGACCACCCTAGAACTCCAATGTCACAAAACTGTTCTTACCCTATTCCCAATCCCACTGCCTAGACAGTGGAAGAGGGATTGAAGCGCCCATCCCTTGGTGACCGAAATGAATCACACACACTGGATATATATTAAGAAAATAATAACTCTGAACATAAAAGATTTACAAAAACTAACAACATGTTAAATTACTTTGTAGATTTGTCCTTGTCATCAAAGTTTATCGATTTAATCATCTCTTTGTAATATATGCAAATAAGATATTGACAAAGAGATAAAATTTCAAGCGATCAAAAAGTACAAGTTTCCAGAAACAAAACAAACACAATATACTCCATAATAAGAGTCAATCACCAAACATAACAAGAGTGGTTAAAAGACTAACAAGGTGCCACTTAATCCTAAGGGAAAGGACAAGGGCCACTTAACCCTAAAGGAAGGCAAAGGGTCACCACTTGACCCATAGCAACAAAAGGGGAAAGGTTCTAGCAAGGAAACGTGGGG
Source organism: Alisma plantago-aquatica (assembly GCA_963693085.1). NCBI lineage: Eukaryota > Viridiplantae > Streptophyta > Magnoliopsida > Alismatales > Alismataceae > Alisma > Alisma plantago-aquatica. Next base: position 745,445,147 of record OY856412.1, read on the forward strand.
AGTATATTGCAAGTACAATATTAGAATAAAAGAATTATCAATATACATATTTAAATTCAAAACTCTAGTCATAGGGAATGAGGTAGCTCAACTATGTATGTAGCCAAGTGTTTTTATCCATAGGTACATAATCATACCCTCTATCACAACATCCAATCTCAAGAAGTTAGATTACACATACCTTTAACTAAAGATAAGAATAAGAAGATTTTTGAGAGTCAAAGATAGGTCAAGGTCATGTCTTGGTATATAAACAAGTTTACATGCATCGAATAGGAATTTCACAATGAACATATAGGGTTTTTAAGTCTTAGAAGTGAAGTTGAATGTGGTATATGTCCATGATCAAGATTTCAGAATTTTGAGATTACCAAGATTAGTATCAAGATCCATAATTAATTCATATTAGAATCTTACCAAAATTCATGGTCACTAGTCATTTTCTAGGTTAATATCAAGAGATAGATTTTTAAAAAAAGTATTAGACTATAAAAGTTCAATATTATGATTCAGATAATAGATTCAAAACTAATTATACAAGATTTCATGATATCAAGTCAAGATTTAGATAAAGTTTATAACTTATTCTATCGATCAATATCAGAAATCATTAAATAAATATAATTTGGAAAAGGATAAAGAATTAGATGTTGAAAATAGTTCCATTATATTCCTCTCATTCTCGTGATCGAAATGGACTATATATTTGACTATTTTCGACATCAGATGTAGAAGTTATGATTGAGATACAATTCTAAAGGGAGAGTACCAATCCAAGGAGAGAGAGAGGAAGCATGCAATAGTACCTGACCCACAATACTGTAGCGTCGTGGCTACTTGGAGTGGAGGATAAGGGGGTTAGAGAAAGATGGCACTAGGGAAAATCCAAAGATGTGGTTTTGTTCATGAGAGCAAGACATCGTGAAAGAGGGTCTTATATAGGTGTAAGGGTGTAGGGTTATGACATAATATCGAGCCGATCTCCATAGTGCTTCCTATGGAAGAGGCTCGAAGCTTCAGGAAATAGGGCTAGTTTGGAGAGGAAAACACACAAAAAAGGGGAGGAATCCAAAGATGAAGAGAATGGGACTAATTTTGGGCAAAACATGCAAGAAATGAGGGGGACTTAGATAACAGAACTTGGGAAGTGGGTGGAAACCCTATTTTCCAAGGTAGGAGATGACCTCGAGGATGGGTCGGGACCAAAAAGGTTGTAAAAGACATAAAACCATGATTTTAAGTACAAACTTATAGAATTTTTATAGGTAGCTAGGAAGCTCCATTTGGAGTGAAATTTGGACATGAGGCTAACAACATGGTCTAGAATATTCACAAAATGTTTAGGATCTAAAGGATAAAAATAGATACTAGAATGAAATATAATATTAGCAAGTCTAATATAAGTACAAATTCATGTATTAAAGGTATATAATGGTATGGAATTCCTCAATTAAGTGTCACAAATGTCCTCAAATCTCACCATTATACAAAATTCCTCCAAAGCAAGTGTTTGGTACCTATTTGATGATAACATGAGCTCATTGAGTACAAAAAATATGCAAATGGATTTAGAAATCAAAGGTGAAAATCCACTTTATCACATCAACATTGTGGGACTATTCCAACACCATCACCTATCGTTCAACAAAACCCTCCCCTATACAGGACAAGATAGAACACAACAACCTCTCGATCCCTAACTTCTCACTATGCATGCATGCCTGAATCCATATGCCCCCAACAATCTTCCACCTTGCATCATGACTTGCATAACCATCTTCTTAATGACCTCCAAATCTTAACCAATCAAACACTTGACACATGTACTATCAGATTAACTCCTTTTTCCATGCACAGTATTATGGTACTGCTAATAGACAAGAAATCCTTTGGCATCATCACACCTGAAGCTGATGGGAATGGCGGTGGCGACACTTTGTTGGTTGTGGGATCTATTTACCCTTTCCAACCCCAATGAAACTATAATATTTTTCTTTTATGAATTCATTTTTCTTCACAATCTCTCATTTTTCTACTATTGTGTCACTATCTTGCAATTATAGTCAAAAAATAAAAAATTGTCACATATTCAAGTTCAAGGCAATGATATACATAGTAAGTTACTAACAAAAGATTAGAGAAATGTATATATTTCAAGGTAACCTTGTCCCTATTTGGGGAATTCATTGTTATATATTTGATTTGAATTTGTACACCACATTTCATTTTTTTCTCATGCTTTCTATGCCACTATATATGTGTGTAACATTCATCAAGTGCCTGGTACACTTTTCAAACCAAAAAAAAAGTACTCGATGCACCACTTATCACATAGTAAGTTTTGGGTATACTTTAAATACATGCCAATGCATGGTCATATCCTAGTGGAACTAATATATCAATCTCATATATTTATTTTTCTCTTGTCCATACCCATAACTTTCAAGGTAAGTAGAGATTCAATCAAGTGTTGGTTAGTGAGTGTGTATTGCGTGTGTTGGACAGAATTTTGGCAAACTAACTTCATATTGTATTTTTCTTCTTATTGTCAAGGAGTAATAAAAGCCAATAAATATAATAGTCAAAAATGAATTTTAGTTCATGAATATATAGACTTTGCTATTCTAATAGTCTTGAGGTAAACTTAATCAATCAATTACAAACTATTAATGATGTGTAGACAATAACATGTAAATATGTGCACATATTTTTTTGTTAAAACGAAATTCATAAATACTATAAATAGAATGAAAAAAGTGAACCTAGGAGTGCATGCCTTGGGATAGATGAGGTTATATGTTCTAAAAGGTAAGAGGGTTTTTAGATCCTCTAGTACTAGCCACATTGACTATTGTTAGCAACTCAATTGGGCTGTTGACGATTCATCTTTCTCTTAGAAGCTGTATACCATGAGTTATTTCAAGAATCTTATGCATTAAGTAGCATCCCATATATCACTACACACAGAGTCATATTGCTTGAGAATTTGTTTTCTTAATTTTTTGTATGAGACAAAGAGAACAAAAAGCCTCAAGGATATGATTTTGTTAAGTAACCTAATTATCTATGATTGAGAACATGGGACTAGTTTTTTGCATCCCCAATGGCATATCATGTGTAATATACCTTGAATCCTCATAACAACCAGTCAATGGAAGGAAAACAAACAACATAAGGGTTTGTTGGATGTAGAGTGAGGTGGGACATTTGTAAAATAACATCCTCATAGAATAAGGAATGGCCTCGAATAAGAGGTTAAATTAAAATCATAAAAACTTCCATAAGTAGATTCTTTCTTGGTACACCTTACCCTTCTAGAAACATTTCAACTCATTTTTTCTAGAACCGCAAACATGTATTATATGATATACGTATATGTCTAAATTTGGCCAATTTATCACTTATTAAGGGGGCTTGTGGAGTAAATAAGACTTTTATTTCTAGAAAATCACTTTGTGTCTCTATATCATGGTATGATCATCTTGTCATATCTTTTTGTTTTTTACATCAGAATGGTTACCGCTTTAAATTTTCCTTCACTTATCATTGCTTCTATCTTGGAGTTACACCTAGATTTATGATTAGACTAGAAAACATCAATGAAAATACCAATTTCAAAGCTAAAAAAATTGTGAAGGAGTATGGTAACCTTTGATAACTTATGAGACATGGTATAAACTATGTGTTGACTCAACGTCTAAACTAACTAATCTCTTATTCTAATGATGACTAAATGATTCCATTTACTTTTGTATTGTGCTTCTACTTGGGTGATTTTAGGTTATACAGGAACCCACCAAATTGCCAAAATTACAAACCCTAATTTGGAGAAACCAAGTCCTACATGCAGAAAGATCCTGACTGAAGAAGAGATTGTTTTCTTCTTAGGTCTTTGATGTATATCACTTGTAATGATTGAATGACATGTAATCAATATAATAATGTGTGAAAAAATAAATTAGGATGGATTAAAATATTTCACTTGGAGGGTCATTGAATACCTAAAATAGAGTGTTCAATCTACCAAGTTTTCCCATGATATAATTTGGCAGACAACACTGTATTGCAAAACCTCATGTCAGTCAAGTTTCTTTCCAGAATGCAATTTGACCAACTAGAAAATGCCTAGATAGCAAGGCATGCTAGTTAAGTTACAAACTCAGATCACAACACCGTAGCATGAATTTTTTGTACTACAATATAGCCATTCTAGGGATGTAAAAGGTGAATAAAAGAATCATTGTACACCTCAATAATGGCTAATATTTATCCTAAATGGTTCTAACAGCTAGGAGGCATCCTCAGCTATAAATATGATTTCTTGGGCTTTATCCCATGGTTAGTTAAGAACTATGAAAGTCCCTATATTATATTTGGGATAAATTTGCCTCAAAGAGCACCAATCCACTCTCATGTGTTTAAGAACTTGGTACATCTATTAGAGTAAGCAAGACATCTATAAGAGAGCTACTCCTACATGTATATCTTGTGAGGATCTTATTCCTCTACCTCCCAATATCTCTTTCTACCGCGAAGACAAACATTCTCTCTTAGTTAAAAGAGGAGAAGAGGGACATGAGTCCCATGGTGGAAAGCTTCTTCTTGGTGAAGGTCAAGTTGAAGGCTAAAGATTCAAGAAATGGGTGGGTCAGTCCTTGAAGGCCAAAGACTCATTGCAAGAGTGGGTAAGTATTTAGAGAAGGTAGGAGATTCATTACATAAGTAGTTAAGTCCATGGTAAGACCCAATACTATTGGTCATGGATAGGTAAGTTCTTTGTAAGTTTGTTGGTTCCCTTAGAATAAAAGGGAATCTAGTTATCCCTTGATCTAGAGAAGGTTGGTCTTATGTTATTACTCCTATAATGGGATATAAGGAGTGACACATGGTTCAAAATCCTAGAGTTTTACCTCAGTATGTAGTGGAGTACATATCTAGATTTAGATGTGGATTGAAACCACTATAAATACTTATGTGAAAGGGTAGTTGTTTAGTCTCTCTTATATTTTCTTTCTTGCTTAGTTGCAATTAAATTGTTAAAAAATTGAAGGTCTAAAAACGTTTTTTGAACTATTCTTAGATCTATTCACCACCCACTAGAGCGCATATATCTAATAGTTGGTATCAAAGCTAGGTCTTCTTTAAGAAAATACCTTCTTAAGTAGGATAAGATCTGTGATAATCAAGAAGGGAAACACTAGTCGATCATTTGAATATTTGATCGGAGAAACTTTTGATATTTTAACAGGAGAATGAATTCCACATTGAAGTATCAAGTCTTCAGATATGGAATGGTGGAATTCAATACATGAAACTAGATACAAATCTAGAATAATAGGATGAGGCTACTTTGAAGAAATCAACCTTAGATGTCAAAATCATAAACATCCTATATGCCACACTCTCCCCCATCAAGATCAACTAGATTTCTTATTGGGATACAAATTATGAGGTAATGAGAAATCTATGTGTCACCTTTGAGAGAATGGAGAAAGTGAAGAAAGGTAAAGTCTACATGATTATTTAACTATTAAAAGTCTTTTGAATGGGTAAGGAGTGTGCGGCTAAAATTTATTCAATGATCAACACCATTTTAAATCATCTTACCATCATAAGCCATACCATGGATAATGGTTAGGTGAATTATAAGATTCTTCGATCTCTTCCTCATTGTTAGAAAAGGAAGGTGACAGTTAATGAAGATATAAAATTCTCTCCCTTATTAAAATTGAAGAACATATACAAAATCTTCAAGCATATGAGGTAAGGCTGAATTCACAAGAAGAATAATATCTTGAAGAAGAGAATCCAATGAACAAGGATAAGGTGATAGATTTCCAATCCTCTTCAAGTAACAAATTCTCTTAAGGTGGAGAAAATTCCTTATACTCCATAAGTAGATATTACAAGGGCAATTATTCTTCCTCTCCCTAATGTTTCACATATGGAAAGAAGGTTCATTACATGAATGATTGCCCTTATAGCAAAAAAACCCATCATTACAAGGGATACAAGAAAATATTTGAAAATAACAAGAAGAAGAAAGAGCACAAAATCTCTAATAACTCCTCCAACTCTGATCAAGTGAAATATCTATTGAAAGCCAAGTTAGGTCACTTTCCTCCTATGGGAAGCTCAACTAAAGATTTAATTGAGGTAAATATAAATTCTTTATACAAAAAATTTTCAACCAAAATTATTCATTCCACTTATTCCTCTCTTAAGTCTATGAAGAATAAAAAGAAAAATCTTATCATGCATTGTGGATACCAGTCATAAAGAGGAAGTTGAACTTGAACATGCTATTTTTTGTAGGATGATGTTGATAATCTCCAAAAGCTTCATTTGTAACTTGAATTTATAAAGGTATTAATATGTAGAATAATGCCTATATTAGTCAAGTAAATACTTTTAAAACTTACAATCCAAGCTTACATGATAAGATTGTGTTTTTAGAATCTCAACCTTCTATACATATTTCAGATGAAGAGCATTCTAAAATTGTTGATTCTCTCATGTTTTATATTTATGTTATTAAATTTTAAATTTAGGACAAATATTTTGTTTCACAATGAAGAGAATTTTAAAATGGTGTTTATCTTTGTAAGATTACTATGCTATAAAATTAAAATGCTTCCTAACTTGTAGAAATCAATAGCAACAAGTCATAGAGAAATCAAAAATTTCTCAATATGATTTGGATATGTAACATACCTCAATATGTTTGTCAACTTGTCAATGCCCAAATTCTAATCCCAAGTCAAGGTTTTTTCTCACCTTACATAAATTTATATATACATCCATTAATTAGTATGCATATTATAAACCCTAAATTAATACTCTTATCATACTTAGGTTATAAAATACTTCTACATTGACAAAGGATAATTTTCTAATTCCAATGAATATTTTAATGTATTTTTTAGATAATCAGAGAAGTAGTTATGAATTAATGAGTTTAACATATATACTGAAATTTTTTAAAACAAATAAATAATACCAAAGACCAATATATCCTCACATCAAAATCTAAATCGTGTGAGTGTGATAGGGCATAAACATCCAAATAACATTTAAGGGAATAAACATGATCAAATAAAACATGCCAACAAAGTATGCTTTTAACATGAAGGAGAAACCATATTCAAAATATGACTTTCTAGATGCATAATTTGTGCACATATTTTGTGCATGAAAAATTGAGAAAAATGATTAAGAATCTGGAAAGGAATCTGCAAATCAATATGCCTTGTGGCCATCATTACTATTCATGTAGTGTGAACATCCCCTACCTGAGTGAGGAGATGTCATGTGTGTCGTCAGATTGTGATTGTAGGGTTCACAGGGCGCACGAATTCGGGAAGGCACAAAATAAAAGACAAATAGAGAAACTTTAGGAAATGTCAAGATTTAAATCTTGTGTCACATTAGATAGTGAACTATATGAAATTAGATATATTAATGCATTTAATTAGCATTTTAGGGGTTATTTAATGCAATCTCTTTCCCAATAAAATTAAAGGTCCAAATAAGGTCCTATTAATATGAAATTTGACACCTAAATCAATCAAGACATGTAAATTTGGTTTTTGTATTAGTTTCTACTTTTGAAGACATTTAGTACTTTATTTAATATATTTTAGCTCATATCATATATTTTCTTAACCTAATGAATTTGAGGCATCTAGAACCACTCAGAAGATGTGCAACTTGGCCTAGAAGGAAACTAAACATGAGGAGTCTGATTTTTCTATTAAGTTTTCATTATGGCAATGCTTACCATATTTTGGACTTTAAGTTATATTCTCTCTTCTAAACTAAACTAAGATAGATAAGATTGTCCAATTAATGTGAGAATTCAAAGATATACTAATTTTGGTATGTGGAATTTGAATTTAGGATTCGTTTCCACTTTTAATTCATTAAACATATTATTTAATATTTTGGAACAAAATGCATTTTTCCTTTCTAAATGAAATTAGTATAGTTATTATTTTTTCAATAACGTGAAACTTAGCTTCCAATGTGATTAGTACCCAAGGAACATGATTTTATAATTTTATTTGGTTTTTGGAATTTCTTTTTGTGAGTTATATCACCATTATGCCTAGGGGAATTTATCTACATGTATATTTATAATCTTCAATTAGAGTCTTAATTTCACATTATTACCACACGATTTATATATTATTATTATGCATTAAATTCCTCATTTTACTCATTTGACATATTTAGTCTATTAATTACACTTAGTATAGTTATTATTTTTTCAATAACGTGATACTTAGCTTCCAATGTGATTAGTACCCAAGGAACATGATTTTATAATTTTATTTGGTTTTTGGAATTTCTTTTTGTGAGTTATATCACCATTATGCCTAGGGGAATTTATCTACATGTATATTTATAATCTTCAATTAGAGTCCCATTAATTTCACATTATTACCACACGATTTATATATTATTATTATGCATTAAATTCCTCATTTTACTCATTTGACATATTTAGTCTATTATTTACACTTAAATTTAGATTATTGTACATGAAAATTTCAATTGTTATTCTAATACATGGATTAGCATATTATCCTCTTATTTGGGATAAAGAGAGGCATTCTCTCCCCCTCTCCCATTAACGTGACAGAGGCCAAATGCCTGGGAGGGTGAGAAACTGAGGAGGCACCTGGGATTTGAACCCAATCTGTTTGTTAGGGGACACCCGTTCATGGCATTATCTTCTTATTTAGCCATTATGTGAATATCAATTAATAAAGGATATACATGTAACATATTTCATGAACTTATTACCTACATGTTAGAACATATGTAAGTTATTATGTAAATATTTCATTTCAATTATAGAACCTATTTGCACATAATATGTTATATGTACCAACATTATTTTTTAAGGTATAATTTTATCCTTGTTTGGTCAAAGCTTGGGAACTGATATCACAACCTTTCCAAATTAGGAACAATGTAAGAATCTTAGTTTTGGTTCATTACAACACTCCACCCCTTGAATGGATTTGATCCTCAAAGTATAATCTTCAATGCATTATCAGTCACCTATTCTCCACCCCTTAAAATGTTCAACCTAATAAGTCAAACAACCCTATGTGTACAAAGAGTAGTTCACCCAAAACACATGGACTTCATCACTTTCATCCTCAAAGATATCATGCAATACAAAAACATATCTTTAAAGTAAAACTAACAAAATATGGGTTACCTTCAACATGATTTTCTTCATAAAATTCTTGGTTTCCAAAGCAAAGACTCTTCTAACATGTTTCATAGCAACTGTTCTACCATAATTATTGCCATTATTTTTAAGAAGTGTCTAAGGTTGTTGTGGATGAGATAGTGCACATAAATCATGAAGTTGGGGGCATCTACGTCAAATGTGACCATGCTCATTGCAATGATGGTATACGAGTTGGAAGTTAGGTTGAGGTCTTTCTTGGTTTCCATCATGAGAAAACTTCCTAGGAGGATGAAAACCCTGACTCTTGTCCCTCCTCTGATCATCACCTAAGGGCTTCCTCTTCTTGTCATGGTTCTTAGCTCGATATCCTGGATAAGACTCAATAGCTAAAGCTTTATCAAGCATCTGTTGGAAAGCCAGGGGAAGCTCTACGATAAGAGCATGAACCACATAGTAGTTGAGTCCTTGAAAAAACAAATCAGCCCTACGATCCTCATTCAACCTAGTAGTATAATGTTCAAGTAGTAAGAATTTTTGCACATATGTGGACATAGACAGGGAACCTTGCTTCAGACTATGGAATTCCATTTCCTTCTTCCTAAGAGTAATAATGCAAATATATTAAGAGTGCAAAGAATTGTTCTCAAGTTAAAGTGGAAGTGTCATTGGTTTGATCTATTCTATTCCACCAGACATGAGCTGGTCCATCCAACTCATAAAAGTGAAACCAAAACTTTTGATGAAGAGGGTATGCCATACCCTCAAAGGTCCACTATATAGATAAAATCCAGTCATTGGCCTTATTGACCAACTCCAGCTCTCCTTCACCCTTGAAGTATGGTGGTTGCATTTTCATGAAATCAGTCTGTGAGTAATCCTTTGTCTTATCAGACACAAGATGAATGTTTTACGACCATAAATGTGGTGAGGAATTTTTGTAGAAAGTCTAACTCCTATTCAGGAGAGATGCCATAACCTGCATTAACAACAACAGGTGGTGGGGTATCTTGACCCACTGAGGGATGACTTCCTATTGTAGGGGTAACTTGAGACACCAGAGGAGTAAAAGGAGGATCCATAACCAACATTTCATACTTTGGGTTTTGTGGTGTCTCAAAATAAGATAGGTTATCAAGGGATGAGTTTTCTCCGGCCATTAGGGTATTCCTGCAAAAGGCATAGGTACTAGGTATAAGTGACATATGAGAACTGTAAACATCCTAAAAGTGATAATAATTGGAAATAGTTAGATTATAAGACTACTAATGGCTCTGATACCATCTTGTACGGAGTGGGACTCATGAGAGGATCCATTCCATACTTAATTTGTGGAATATACTCATCTAATCCAAACACACCAAAAAGATATGTTGGAACATATGTAATTTTTTCATTTCTCAAATAGATGTATATAAGACCAAATGTTTAGTAGTGGAAAATAGAAATATCCAACTATTACAATGCTTTATAATATAACCATCCTTCACCACATAGGGTGTTACACAAGAAAACTATACTAACACATAGAATCAACAGAGAGTTATCTAACCACCTCAGATCTATCTCCCTAGAAGGTTCATCTACTCTTGAAGTCGCCTAGTCAACCTCAGTTTTCTCCTCCTTGATCTCTATAAAGGGGTTGGAAGCATAACTCACAATAGGAAACAAAGATGGAAATTTTCATCTTGAAAGCCGGTATGAGCATATGAATCAGGGATATGAGTGATATAATAGAAAAATGACATGAAATGTGACAATGATTCACATAGAAAAGGAAAGTAATATCCAATTGGTCATAAATAGAATATGAATTGCAAATAAGATGATAATCAAGAAGTATACTTGCCATTAATAAAACATAAGATTCGTTCCATAAAATCACATACAAAGAATTTAGGGGACAAAACCCATCACAATAACCTGTGAGCATGTGACATAAGAATAACAGTGGTGAATTATAAATAACATTGGCATCTAAGGCTCATAACCTTAAAACCTTATAGAGTAAGGCTCAGAACCAAACTTCCAAATATATATAAAGTGAGCACAAAACCCAGGTATGGGACACATAACCTCTATCCCAAAAATAAAGGGCACATACCCCCATAAAAAATCAAGGTATTTGCACAACTTAGGGTAACTAAATAAAAATTAATACACAATGTGGGGGCAAGTAAAAGTTCACTCAAATGAATAGAATTAATGAGGTTGCCATCACATAAATAGACAATATAAAACATACACCAAAAAAGTGGGCAACATAGTTCATAGCCACGGTTACAATTTCATAATGAAATAAAGTATAATTTAGAGTCAATAAGAATATCCAACAAAGTAAGATGATCACAAGATCATAATCAACATATAACCTTTCACATGAAATAAATTCTTAGAGGAGAGAGAAATTGATGTAGGTCAATCCATAAGAACAAGAGAGAGACAAAAAGTGGGTGATTCCTCAATATGCTGAATAGGGAATGCAACTACAACAAGAGAGAGATATCAAAAATTTATCAATATGATTTGGAGATGCAACATACCTCAAGATGTTTGTCAACTTATCAAATCCCAAACCCTAATCCCAAGTTAGGGTTCTTGCTCACCTAACATAATTTATATTACAACCATTAGTTAACATGCATTTTATAAACCCTAAATTACTACTCTGATCATACTCGAATTTAGGTCATGGAATATTTTTATTTGGTATAGGATAATTTTCTAATTCCAATGAGCATTTTCTCATAATTTTTTGATAATCTAGGAATTAGTTATAAATTATTGAAGTTATCATTATTTACTGAAATTTTGAAAAAATAAATAAATAATACCAAAAGAACGATATATCCTCCCATCAAAATCAAAATCTTTTGAGTGTGACAGGGCATAAACGCTAGATAACATGCGAGGGAATAAATGTGATCACATCAAAACTTGCTGGAAAAATATGCTTTTAACCTCACAGAGTAACCATGTTCCAATAGTGGATTGCTAGATGTGGAATTCGCTCACCGATTTAATGCATGAAAAATCAAGAAAAATGATAAGTAATCTAGAAAGGAATTTGCGCAAGGACTTGCGGTTGTGGTTACTATTAATATTGTGTGAACATCTTCCACTCGAGCTAGGAGATGACAAGTGTGTAATCAGATCACAATCGTAGTGTTCACATAACACATGAATTTATTAAGGAGCGTGACAAGGGACAAAGAGCAGAATATTTAGGAAAATTCGGGTATTTAAATCGCTTGGAAAGTTATATAGTAAACTATATGAAATCAAATACATTAATGCATTTAATTAGCATTTTAGGGTTATTTAATGAAGTTTCTTTCCCACTAAAATTGAAGGTCCAAACAAAGTCATATATTATGAAATTTGACACGTAGAATAATTTGGAAATGTAGATTCTAATTTTGACATTGATTTTTACTTTTAAAGACATCTAGTATTTTATTAAATACTTTTTGATCATATCATATATTTTATTTCCTTAATGAATTTGAGGCATCTAAGTACACTCAAAAGATGTGATAACATGGCCTAGAAGTAGACTATAAACATGAGGAGATTGGTTTTTCTATTAATTTTCCATTTTAGGAATGTTAAGTATTTTATTTAATATTTTAGACTATAAGTCATATTCTCTGTCCTAAACTAAAATAAGATAGATAATATTGTCCAATTAATGTGGGAATTCACAGATATACTAATTTTGGAATTTGTGATTCGAATTTAGGTTTTATTTCCACTTTTAAATTTATTAAACACATCATCTAATATTTTGGAGAAGACCAGATTTTTTCTTTTGTATATGAAATTAGGATAGTTGTTATTGTTCAAATAATGTGAAACTTGGTACCCAAGGTAATTGGGACACAAGGAACACGATTTTACCACATTATTTTGGTTTTGGAATTTCCTTATGTGAGTTGTATCACCATATGTTATAGGCAATTTATCTACATGTATATTGATAATCTTCAATTAGAGTCCCATTAATTTCCCATTATTACCAAAAGAGTTATATGATATTAGTATGCATGAAACTTCACATTTTACTCATTAAACATATTTATTCCATTAATTACACTTTAATTTTAGAAGATTGTACTTGAAAATTTCAATTGTTACTGTAATACATCTATTAAACACATTATCCTCTTATTTGAGATAAAGAGAAGAATTCTCTGCCACTCTCCCATGCATGTGGTGGAGACTAAATGTCTGGGAGGATGGTAAATTAAGGAAGAAATTGGGATTCAAACTCTTGTCCCTATGTTAGGGGATAATGTGCTTGACATTATCCTCTTAGCCATTATGTGAATATTAGTTAGCAAAGGACATACATGTAACATATTTCATGATCTGACCCACATGATAGCACATATGTAAGTTATTATGTAAAACTGTGATGTTAATTATAGAACCTATGGCCACATAATATGTTATATGTGCCAACATTATTTGTTAAAGTTTAATTTTGTCATTGTTTGGTAAAATATAGGGAATTGATTTCACCAGGTTTCTAGTTATGGAATAGGGAAAGATTCTAGGTTTTGGCTTATTACAACACTCTACCCCTTAAAAAGAATTTTGTCCTCAAAATCTAATATTCAATGAATTATCAATCACCTATTCCCCGCCCCTTAAAAAGTTTAACTTAATAAGTCAAACAACCCTATAGGTACGATGAATAGTCCACCCAAAACTCATGCACTTAAAGATATCGTGTAATACAGAAACATATCTTTAAAGTCTAGCTAAGAGATTATGGGTTACCTTCAACATGATCTTATTTATGAACTTCTTGGCCATCCAAAGAAAAGTCTCTTCAAACATGTCTTTCAACGAGTCTTCTTCCATTACTATACCCATTATTTTTCCTAATAAAGAAGCAACTAGCTTAACTTTTGAAAAAGATTCTTATTGGACTAAAGCCCTCTATTTGGAGGATGCTTATTGCATGCTCAAGATGATCTTTCTAGTCTTTATTTTGCATTCATAACTCTTAGTAGTGATAACCATATGCTTAGAGCATCCTTGCAAAAATTCCTCAAAGGGAAAAAATCCCTAAATGAAGTCCTAAAACACTCTACCATACAATTGGGTAGTAGTTGTTTGAGAGGCCCATAAAACAAAGGAAAAGGTAAGAAAAGGAGAAGGAGACCTCCATTATACCATGGAGGGACTTCTAACTCTAAGACTTCAATGGTTTTCTCTCATTGTAAGTGTGATAACTATTACTCTACCTTTTGTCCTTATAAGAAGATGGGGACCAATCCAACATTGAAATGGGTCCTCAAGCTAGCTCTAAATCCCAAAGTTTGAATTGAGCATTGGCCCTCCTTTCTTTGTGGGATAAAGGAATGGATTGTTGATAGTGGATATTCCAAGCATAAGACCATGATAAAGATAACTCAAACAATCTAACAAAAAGGAAAGGAGGCCCGATGACTTTTGGGGACAATAATAAAGGTAAAGTGGTAGGTGAGGATGATTAGGTGATTCACTATGCATAAATAATGTTATTCTTGTGCATGGCCTACATCACAATTTAATTAGTGTTAGCAAACTCAATAGATATTTTGTTCTTTTTACTTATCACGAATGCTTGCTTCTATATTCCCTCATTTAAGATGTTATATATCAGGGAACTAGAAATGGAAATCTCTACATTGTTGTTCTTGATTATCTTAAGGCTATTCTTGGTAAATGCCTAGTTGTTAATCCGAATGATATATATTTGTGGCACTGTACACTTGGTCATGTAAATATGCATCAATTGTACAAGTTGAGAAAAAAGAATTGGTCAAAGGGCATCCTAAATTGGATTTTAAGAAGGATGAGGAATTCCAACCTTGCACACAAAGAAAGAAAACCAAATACTCCTTTAAATCCAAAGGAGTCCCTAGAACTAAGAGAGCTCTTAAACAATTTACATTGATCTATATGGGCCACTGAGAACTCAAATGCTTCATCGTAGCAAGTATTGCCTAGTGATTGTCACTAATTTTTCTTGCTTAACTTGGACTTTCTTCTAGATTGCATAGAGTGATACACTTAATATTTTTTCAATTTTTTGCAAAAGAATTGAAAACAAAGCTTCTTTTTAAATTGTCTCTATCTGTTGTGACCATGGGGGAGAATTTGAAAATGATTTTTTTGACATATTTTGTGAAAAATACTTGTACGCACACAACGTTTCTTCTCCCCATACACAAACAAAATGGATTAGTAGAGAGTAGAGAGGAAGAATGAATCATTGCAAGAGATAGCTAGGACAATGCTCTTGGAGTATGAGACTCACAAGAAGTTTTGGGCCCAAGATGTTAGCATTGCATGTTTTGTGTAAAACCATGTCTTCACACATCCTTTTCTTAAGAAAACCCCTATGAGTTATGGTGTGGTAGAAAATATTCTATTAACTTCTTTCATATCTTTGGTTGTCCATGTTTTTTTCTAACACCAAAGTTTCTCTTAATAAGTTTAATGCAAAATCATACAAGGGTTTCTTTCTTGTCTATATCACTGCAAGTAGATCGTATAGACTATTTAACATTGAAAAATATAAAATTGAAAATATATCAATGTTAAATTGATTGAGACTAACCCCTCTATTTATAAGAATATTATAAATGATGATTTTGTAGATGAAGTGATCCATAGATTAAAAGAGCTAAACATCAAAAACAAAGGAAAGGAGGTCATTGAAGAAGATTGCTCAAAAGAAGAAGAAAAGAAGGATCCAACTCCTCACTGTGCTAAAGACCATCCAAGAGAGATCACCATAGGCAATCCATTTGAAAAAGTGAAGATGCTGGCTGCTTTCAATAAAGAACAAGCCAACAATGCCTTCATCTCACAACTTGAGCCAAAGAATGTCAAATAAGCTCGTGAGGATGATGACTGGATCCTAGCCATGCAATAAGAACTTGAGTAATTTGAGAAGAACAAGGTGTGAACTCTAGTGCCTATACCAAGTGATAGAAAGATCATTGGCACAAAGTGGGTCTACAAGAACAAGCTTGATGGAAGTAGTAAGGTGGTAAGGAACCAGGAAAGGTTAGTAACACACTGTTACAATAAGAAAGAAGTTATTAATTTGATGAAACTTATGCTTTGTATGAAAAATAGATTGAAACTGCTCATGGATATCATCATATCGGAAAACCAGAGTGCTTTTATCCCGAGGAGAATGATTACTGATAATGCTCTTATTGCATATGAACTTTTCAATGCCATGAAGAGGGACAAAGGAAGAAAGAAAGGTAGCCTTGCTCTGAAGTTGGACATGGCCAAAGCTTATGACAGGGTAGAGTGGAGTTTCCTTAGCTATGCTATGGAGAGAATGGGCTTTGGGGTGAAATGGAGGGAGAAAATTGATGACTGTATTACTTATGTCCAACACATGTTTTCCATCAATGGAGACCGGACCAGGAGAATGAAGCCATCACAAGGACTTCGACAGGGTGACCCTCTCTCTCCTTACCTTTTTATTATGTGTGCTGAAGCTTTTTCTACCATGTTAGGCATTGCTGCATGTGACAACCTTATACATGGTATCACACCGTGTAGAGGGGTGCCATGTATCTCTCACCTATTCTTTACAGACGACAACATCCTTTTTGCTAGAGCAACCTCTTTAGAATGCCTGAAGATAGCTGAAATTATCAGCCAATACGAACAGGCATCTAGACAACAAATTAATTTATCTTAGACAGAGGTAGTTTTCAGTAAAGGGATGACTGACACAAAGAGGGAAGAGCTAAAGGGGCTACTGAAAGTGAGGGAGGTTGATCAGAATGCAAAGTACCTAGGCCTCCTAAAGGCCATTGGCAGATCAAAGAAGTAGATTTTTAGTTTTATAAAGGAGAGAATATGGAAAAAGCTACAAGGATGGTCATAGAAATTGTTGTCGAAGCCTGGGAAAGAGGTCCTCATCAAGGCAGTGGCACATGCTATTCCGGGATATGTGATGAGTATATTCTAGATCCCAGCCGGTACACTTGATGAGATCCAAAACATAATATCAAGATTTTAGTGGGGGGAAAAGGACAATGAGAGGAAGATGGCATGGATGAGTTGGACAAACATGTGCAAGCCTAAAAGATCAGGAGGACTTGGTTTCAAAAAATTTCACATCTTTAACCAAGCTCTTCTAGCAAAACAAATCTAAAGATTAGTTGTGAATCTGAACTCCCTTGTCAACAAAGTGTTGAAAGCTAGATACTTTCCCAAAACATCTATTTGGGAAGACAGGAGAGGCTACAACCCCAGATACACATGGAGGAGTCTATGGGGAGCTAAGGCACTACTCAAAGAAGGGGTGGAATGGAGGATAGGCAACAGAAAAGACATCAACATCTGGGAGGACACATGGTTGCCAAGAGAGGAAGACACCCTTGCTCGCTTCAAGTTTTTGGATGAGACACCCTACGTCAATATGAATGATCTCATGAGCCCAGATGGGAAGAGTTGGGATACTACAAGTCTGGAGGAATGCTTCCCGATAGACTATGTAGAGAGGATATGTGCCATCCCCCTCAACATATGATGCCAGAGTGACACATGGTCATGGTGGCCAAGTAAGAAAGGGGTGTTCACAGTCCAATCAACGTATTGGCTTGAAATGCTTGGGAGAGAGGAAGCCTGACAACACCGAGGAATCAAGGAGACTGGTTGTGGAAGAGTATATGGAGAGTTGGTTGGGTTCCTAAAGTTGCTCACTTCCTTTGGAGAGTGTGCACTGGTGGTCTAGCAAAAAAAGGAAGGCTATTTGATCGCCATTGCATCACAGATGGAACTTGTCAACTATGTATGTCAGAAAAGGAGTCCATCCCCCACATGTAATTCCGGTGCCCACATGTGATAGAAATCTGGGAACAATTGAAACATGGAATCCAAAAGTGGGTGGATGACTACAAGAATGTGGACATCAATGTCATTATGGGGGCGACAATGGAAAGAAAATATAGGGAAGTGATTGTTGTTTCTATGTCGGCTATCTGGAAAGGGTGCAACATGTGTGTCTTTCAAGATGGCAAGGTGCACAATGGGTTTTTCATTCGATCAGCTTTGGCCATGATCAAGCATGCTGGTGGAGAGTAATGTGCACAGAAGAGCAGCAATGCCCAACCGGGAAGCAGTGCGACGCCCAGGTGGAACAGGCCGACGCAAGGAAGATTAAAGGTCAATGTGGATGCATCATGTGGGGAAGATGGGGTGAAGGTGATTGGAATGGTGATGCAGGATAGCGAGGGTGGATTGATTGGTGTTGCAGGTGAGAAGATCAACAGCGGCATGTAGATAACAATAATAGAAGCTATTTCCATGAGGACATCACTGCTGTGGGGGAGCAGCCATGGCACTGAACATGTGGAAGCGGAGACAGACTCTCTTGAGGTCATTCAAGCATGTGGCGATGCCACATCAAGGAGAGACTACCTGGGCATTCTAGCAGAAGACATTGCAACTTTGAAGCAGTGGTTTTCTTTTTGTAGTGTTTCGTTTGTCAGTCGTACTTGTAACAAAGTAGATCATGAAGCTGCCACTATGGCACACATAGGGCAAGTAGATAGGTTTTCCTTTTTTCAGTCTTTTCCTCCATGTGTCAAAAACCTTATAATGGATGATTTAGTTTAATTAAAAATGACGGGGGATCCCAATCATAGGATCCTCCATCCTTCCTAGAAAAAAAATTAACTTATTATATGTTTCTCGCAATGATGGACCTTAGGGTCGTTATGGGATTCCTAGAAATCATGGGATTTCTAAGCATGATGTGCCCCACGGGGCAGTGATGGAGAGAACACATATAATTATGTTTCTTAATTGATTGATGTAATGAAATCTAAAGCTAATGAGAATTCTTAATGTTAAATCATGTCAAGTTTAATTTAGTTCAAGTATATGCTTATTTTCAGTTCTTATAACATGCATAGTGCCGCTTACTTATGTTATTTCTTTCTTTCTTTCACATGGTTGTGGGTCGAGATGTCCCTAGATCAAGGAGCAAGAGGGATTTGAAGTGAGACTTCAAGTGTATCTAATCAGGAGACTTTATCTTGGTGGGGTTTCATCTACCACTTTGTTGATCCTTTAGTCTAATTTATTATTCCATATTTTAGATTTTCTTAGAATGCATGTATTAGACTTGAGATCAAGTTGAGATAGTTTATGGTTTTTCCCTATTAAAGAACAATGTATGAATATCTATTTTGATTTAATGCATGGTGTTTCATTTATCTTATTGTAATGTATATCATGTTTTGTAATGTTCCTCCAAGACAAGTGACCCATGTTATGGACAACATAGGTTTGCTTCGTTGTCATGTATGTGCTTGGAGGAGCGTTATAAGATAATAAAAATCAAAGCTTAATTAATTTCTATCAACCTGCCTCATCATAGCTATCAAATTACCATTCAAGGTTGATGAAATCAATAACAATCAAACCATAAGATTGAGAGTCAACTATTGATCCATATGGTCACTAGCCTCATCAAGCATCACCCAGCCCATAGCTCAATAGAAATTTAAAGCCAAAAAAATCCAAGTATCATATCATCTGATTGAGCCCAATTCATCGCCAAAGATGATTGAGAAAGCATATTGATAGTCAAGAACATTTATATCTAAATGGCAAAGCTTGACCACCACATGGACAAACCAACATTTGTTGTGACGATAAGTCATAACTATAAATAGGTGTAGGGAAATATGGCATCAGATATGGTAGCAGAATAAAAAGTCTTACTATCATACACCCCTTGAACAATAGATCATGTCAACAACTATGAATTGGGAAGGAAGGTTTGCAAGGTATATCCCTGGTCCTAGAGCAAGTCTAACGACTTATCCTTGCAACATCGTGCTTCTTCTTCAAGCAACACTCAAGCAGACGTCAACAACAACCTCTTAGTGCAACACCATGGACAACGATTGATGACATCTCCTAATGGGTGGAAACGACCTCCATGCCTCTGTAGTAGTTCATGTAAACCACTAGGAACTCCAAGTTGCACTACTAGAGACAACAGAAAGGAGTTGTCCCTTTGAACGTCAACCTATTAGGGTCGATTCGCTCGCCCATTTTGTTTTTCCCTTTTTGTACCGCCCTTTTATGGGTAAGACTTGCTCTAGATCTCTAGTTACAATAACTAGAGAGGACAAAAATTGTTAAAGCTTATTGTTGTGTCTCTAGAAAGCCTTGACTACCCCTCTATTTATAGGAGGGTCAGGTTTAGGAGTTCTCGTCTGAGTGATAGTCGAAGAGATGGAATTTCATGAATTTTCTAGAAGTTGCAAATGTTGAATCAGTTGGTTCATAATTGAACCAGTCAGTTCACATGTGAGTCAATTAGTTCAACCCTTGAACTCAACATTTCTCCATGTTTCCTATTCACAATCGGATTGACATTTTATATTCAATTAATGTAGAACATGACATCATCATAAATCCTTGATCTAATCATATTGATCACTGAACTGGGTAGTTTACAAGTTGAAGTAGTCATTTTAGACCTAGAATTGGTTGTTTCACTAAGTGAGACAGTCAGTTCATGTACCTACTTAGTTAATATTCAGAAAATTAAATTTAAATTGTCCTAACATGTGAATCAATCTGTTCAACACTTGAACTACTTAATCACAATCTAGTTAGCCAATTTTCAACCATTATTGTTTAAATCGAATACCTAAATACTTTAGTAGTCAAGTTAAACATCATTCATGAATAAAAACCTATTCCATATTCATCCTATGTGTGTTACCCTATAGGTCCCAAATTACTTTGGCGGTGAATGTCCATAACTAATTTATGGCAACATAAGAAATGAGGGGTATCTAGAAACACATCATTACTGCCCAAGTAATTGGAATGTTGGAGAACAAATTCAACCTTGAATCCAATATTAGTGTTACTGTAGTGGTATAGTTCCTTTGTCTTTGATATCTGGATTGAACTCGAGGCATGAAATCATCATCCTCATCAACGTTCAATTCATGTTCCCTGAACTAGAGCAAACTGCCTGAGATGCATGTAAGCTCACTTATCTTATATTGAGTCACATGAGTATGGCCATATGTTTCTCAGTCTCTCTTAACAAGTGGTGTGGATATCGATCTCATGTAGGAGGACAAATCCCATCTACATCACTCACACTCAATCCACATGTGTCATAATGCACCTAAGCACCACCTTTATGGCAACCCTTATTCAAGGTCATGTTGGATGGTGTCAAAATACATCGAATGACATGTGATGAGTGTAGTGACTTCAATTCTAAGAACCACAATCACCACTATCACTATGACAGCTTATTCTAATTACCATTCCATGGTATGCATGTATCACTCTCAAGGTGGGTCTTTCTGATAAACTATTCTCTAAACATGTATTTGTGTGCTTGTTGTGATATTTAATTTAATGACTTATGAGTCTCCTTCATTAGTCAACACACACTCTATTCTTATGTATTACTATTATCTATTTTGCTTCCACAATAATACCTGACTAGGGACATAACAAAAATGTATGTACTCTTATCGTACATATGATCCCAATTTTTAGGTCCTCAATCTGAAGACATATGTCATCGAGTAACATCATTCTTTAGACATCTAATATGTTTGTGTCATCATCTCATGATTCAGACAAACATAATAGACTTGTAGTCAGTATTTTGCAAGTTTTCACATCTCCTCATTGTACGACTTCTCATAAGAGATGAATGTGTTGTAGTATGTTGTCTGAGTACCTTTACCTAACCAGTATCTCCATTGTTGTGATGAGCCGATTACCAATCAAGTCATCACCAGTAATAATCACAGAATTATCAAAACAAATGAATTAACAAAATCACAAAAAATTAAAACCATCTTTTCCATAGATCCTTCTTCCAGTAAACTTTTACAAAAGGAACCAAAGCTTTATAAACATATGGTTCACATTATACATTCAATATTTCGCCTCTTCTCGAGGATAACAAGTAGTTTCTTTGCTTCTAATATGTATAATAGAAACATAAAAACCTCGAGATAAGAAAAACCAAAATCTCAAGTCATTCGTAGAAATCACTAAGAACTATCTCCCAAGGACCTGAGAGTATAGAGACAACACATAGATTTCTATTTACAAAACCCTAACAGACAATATACCCAACATAAGATACTATTGTTGTCCCTGCTGATATGATCCTTCTTCTACAGTCTAGTTCCTAGTCCCTCGTCCGCGTCCACCTAAAAATTTTGGATCCCACGGGGTGAGACTATTGTACCAATGAGAGATATAACTCTCTGTCAACAATATTATTATCACAGGAAAAAATATAAAACTAAATAGAAGATATTCCATTTGTTTAACAGATATATTTATAAGTGCAAAGCATAGATATTGATAACAGATCTATGAGTCATATTTTGCTTTAAAAAGGAATATGAAGAACATGTATAACATCTATCTACTAAGATGTATGAAAGTAATAAAGTATCAACCAATGTTTCTCGTATTTGATCCTTAAACAAATACACTACACGACTGATTACATGTTCACATTCATACTTATTCCTAGAGGAGATGAGATATACTTCTCATGCTCCAACCGACCACTAGTAAGTCAAAATCGATACCATACAAGGTCAATGACAAAGTCGGCTGTCAAGACCTCACCTTGTCTCGGTTAGTACGAGACCACTTAGGTTTAGCATGATATCTTGTGTCTGCTATAATTAGCCATGCCAGGGTATAGCGACATCTTTGATGTAGAGTTACCGCCATAGCGTGTACTCTCTTCGGGAGAAGACCACTTAGCTTTCCTGGATTATCAGGATGACCACTGAGCAATCTTGGTTTAGTTTCATCATGAAGTCCACTGAGCAACCTGGTGTGTTTGGGGAGTCCATTGAGAACCCTTATATAATTATCACATATTAACAAATATGCGTTCTGAGAAAAACTCATTTCACCATTTAGCAAATGTTGACACTGAATGGATCTATGGTCTGGGAAACTACATGATAATATTCATCTTTCTTCATTAAATGCATTACTATATCTTTTAGCATCAATCAAGTTACAAGTAAGAATTATATCAAATGCTACAAGGAAAAGCATAATTACATTTATCAGGTACTTTCATATTTACTGAAACACATAGACCACTTAGAATCTCAAACTCCTGTTATCATCATTACTTGGGTATTCAAACCCTTAATTCATCACTGAGTATTGTCACCACTTAGCAGATGATTATTACCTCTAGGTCATCAGACCAAGGTATTTATTCACATAGTCCACATACCTCATTGAAATTGTATCATATAACATCATATCTCTTACTTAGACATGCTTATTGCCTTAAGATACTTGCATGGTTATTATATCATGTTATCAATAATTCCAAACACATGTCTTAACCATGGAATATTAAAGAACACATTCTCCCTAATGAATTGGTGTTATAATCAACCAATTAGGGTTTCAAGATTTCATTAGCAAAGATTAAGTTCGAACTCATACTCCACTCATCTCAGGAGTATTATTATATGTTAATTACTTAATTATCTTTCCAATCTTAGTTTCTCTCTCATAGTTACTAGGATGTAGATTACTTAATTCACCTCTTTAAGGTCTACTAGCTCATCATTATAAAATTGAATTAAACTCATTATGTCTCAATATTTCATTAATTATATACATCACTTATGCAAGCTAAATAAAAACATGTCTACAATATCAGGTAACATGATTAATAATATTATCTTATTATGCTTAAAAATGCATATATCATCATAACAAATATCCATTTTAATCATGTGGTGAAACCACACCCTAATATCAGGTTTAGGGCATATCCCTTAACACCATATCATGTATTCATGTTGGGTGAGGTATCACTTTAACTTTTCTCATCTTAAGTCAACCTCATATCATGTATGGGTTAGACCATTATTAGGGGTGTATTGGGTCCTCATATCGTGTACTAGAGTACACCATATCGGGCATGGCATTTATGGCTTTACCATATATCTTTCAAGATAATATTATATTAGTTCTCAACCTTATTTTTTCATATCAATTTTCATTCTATATTTCCATATCAGTTTTCTATCATATCGGGTTGCCTCTCTGGTTGTCATATCAGATTTCATGTTGGGTTATTATATCGGATTACCCTCTTGGATATCATCTTGGGTTTCACCATATCGTGTTCCTACATTGGATGGCATCATGTTGCCAAATCATTTTTCTATGTTGGCTAACATACCAGTTTACTTATCTTAGTTATCATACCGGGTTACGTCTTTAAACATCATATTGTTTTACCTCATGGGTTCACCATATCGGGTACCCACATTATGTGGTATCTTGTTACCATATCGTTTCCCATATTTCCTACTATATCGTCTTCCCATGTTAGATAGGATCCTTGAACTTTAGTTCTTTTCTTGATAAGATGAATACTAAATCGATCTTCGACCCAACACAAAGTAATGAGGTATATCAGTTTTCCAAGGAAATAGATTCCAAGACATATTAGGTTTCCATGTACTCATCTAGGGTTTACTCATAACGTGCAAAGGTGTTTCTTTACTATTGTTCCTTGTGATTGATAAGAATCCTCCATATCGTTCATAGAACTTATTTTACAAAGTATAACCTACCTTCATATCAGGTAGACCCCCATATCGGATTCCATATCAATTTTATCAAAGTCTTCAACCCATATCGGGTTGCAAGAGTCTTCAACCCATATCGGGTTGTCCAATGATGATGTCAACCTCCTCCTCCTTAGGATCATTATCAAATTATTCTAACCATGATCAACAGTACTAATTACTTATGTGGAACACATAATTATATCACTAACTCAAAGGAAACCTGAATTTGTCAATAATCAACAAGTTGATCAATATTGAAGAAAAGATAATAATATTGAAGGGTTCGAGTTATATAACCCACCTCTCAAGTAGCTTCCAAGCTTCAAGATTCAACTACACACGTTCCAAGGTTGAAGATGAGCCTTCTCCAAGCTCCAAACTCTTGCATGATATCTCTAATCACTTTGGGGGATATCACATCACCTGGTTGCTTCAACCTATTTGGCGGATATCAAGCTCTATCTCTCAACTCTTCTCACTATTTGAAACACAAGAGAATGTTGCATGATACAAGAGGGAAGGTCACTTTCCAAGTTTTGAAAATCTTACTAACAAGTGAAGGGCAAGGTATTTATACTTGGGTTTTATGGAAAAGAGTGTAGTAACACATACACGTGCATGCATGATATTATTATCTTTCCATGAAAAAATAAAAGTCCAAGGATAATATAGGGGATAAGGATCGACTCTTGAGTTATCTTCTAGAGCAAGTCTTCTTCCACTAACTATATTATAATATTCAACTCAATCCATTCCAAGACAAATTGCTAGCCGATACATATTTCTTCTTTGAAGTGACTTGCTGGTCATGGGCAATTCTAAAACCCACAAACCAATAGGAGACTCTTATTGTAGCTCTATGGCCAATAGGGACTTCCTTCTAAGTCCACAACTTGGTTTGCTCATATGTATAACTTTCAACTTATGCATTTTCTTGGTCTTTTCATTACTATTAAGAGTGCTAACACTTTATGATGATTCAACATATTGTCTCCTTCTTTTTGTCTCCTCTAGAAAATACTATGTAAAAGTAAAAACAATCTAGAGGTGGTAATTTACACATCAATCCCTACATTTTATATATATTGAAAATTGTACCACAATTGATACACCAAGCACTTAGCATTATTTACATAAATTCTCACTTAGAATTTAGGCATTACACAAGCCACCACTTAGCATCATATTCTCCTTCATGATAATAAAAACACTAAGAATCATGCAACATTTGAAGTATAACCCTTCTTCTTGGGTGAATTGCACTTTGCACTAAGATTATCTTATAATGCACACATAGTTTTTGTATAAGATCAAATTTGAAAAATAAACTTCACAAAGGGACTTAATTATTTTTCAAAAGATAAGAACAAGTTTGTAAGAAACTTACTTAAGAAAAACATCTACGGTTAGGCCATAACCTAGGTCAGAGGTGTTACAATTATCAACCCCTAAAAAGGGATTTCGTCCCCAAAATATCAAGATAAGAGAGAAGGGTAATTCCTCCTCATTTCTTCTGCTAATTCCCATGTTGCTTCTTCAACACCACGGTGATGCCAGAGAACTTTCACAAGAACTATATCTTTCTTCTTCAACTTCTTGACTCTTTTGTCAAGAATCATCATGGGACCTTCCACATAGGATATATCTTCGTTGAATTCAACCTCTACAGGTTACAACACCATCTCTGTAGCGGGATGACACTTTCTTAGCATAGACACATGAAACACTGGATGTAGTCTATGTAACTCAGGTGGCAACTCCAACCTATAAGCTACTTTCCCGATCTGTGCTATCATTGGGTAGGGTCCCATAAATCTAGGGGCTAACTTACCCTTCTTCCCAAATCTGAGAACACCTTTCCAAGGAGAGACCTTGAGATACACTATGTCTCCAACTTGGAATTCTAAAGGTCTACAACGTTTATCTGCATACGACTTCTATCTATCCTTTGCAGCCTTCAACTTTCGTTGTATAACTTTAATCTTTTCAGTTGTTTGTTGTACTAACTCAGGACCCAAAAGTTGGTATTCTCCGATTTCAAACCAGCATAATGGAGATCTGCAACGTCTACCATATAATGCTTCATATTGTGCCATATCAATACTAGCCTGATAACTATTGTTATAAGAAAACTCAATCAAGCTCAAGTGTAAATCCCAAATTCCCAAAAACTGAAGGACACATGCCCTAAGCAAGTCCTCTAAAATCTGTATAGTTCTTTTAGACTACTCGTTTGTCTGAGGATGAAAAGTTGTACTAAACTTCAACTGTGTAACCAAGGTTTTATGCAATCGTTCCCAAAAATAACTTGTAAACTGGGGACCTCAATCAGATACAATCATAGCTGGAACTTCGTGCAATCGCACTATCTCATCTATATAGATATGTGCAAGTTTCTCCGCAGTGTAGGTTATTTTGAAAGGAAGAAAATGTGTTGTCTTAGTCAATCTATCCACTATCACCCAAATGGAATAATGACTTTTAGCTGTCCTAGGCAGACCAACCACAAAGTCCATTGCCACATGATCCCATTTCCACTGTGGTATAGGTAGGGGTTGTAACATTCCTGTAGGCTTCTGGTGTTCTGCTTTAACCTGTTGACATACTGGACGCTGCATAATGAACTCAGCTACATCTTTCTTCAAACTGGGCCACCAATACATATCTTTTAAGTTGTGATACATTTTGGTGTGCCTTGGATGCATTGCATACATGGATGAGTGAGCTTCCTCCATAACTAATTTCCTTAAGTTATTACTATCAGGAACTACCATCCTACCATGGTAACAAACTAAGCCATCTTATGACTCATTAAAACTGTCACGTTTCTCACTACCCAACTCTGACCTAATTTGCTGAATCATAATATCAACCTATTGTGCCTCCTTGATCTATTCTTTTAAAGTAGGTTTC
The DNA here is from genome assembly GCA_963693085.1 of Alisma plantago-aquatica. Lineage (NCBI taxonomy): Eukaryota > Viridiplantae > Streptophyta > Magnoliopsida > Alismatales > Alismataceae > Alisma > Alisma plantago-aquatica. The sequence continues at coordinate 745,472,930 of OY856412.1, forward strand.
ACCTGCATCTCAGCTAATAACCTTGCTAACAAAGATACTTCAAACTACACATTCATATGTCTCAATGAGATAAGAATATATCTCTTACAGCATACTAAAGAATTCAAATGTGCATTTTCTGTAGGCAGAGATGAGGATTTTCTACGAAGTGCATCAGCCACTACATTGGCTTTTCCTGGATGATAATCTATTATACAATCATAGTCCTTAATTAACTCCATCCAACGATGTTGTCTCATATTCAGTTCATGCTGAGAGAAAATGTATTTTAAGTTTTTATGATTTGTGACAATTGACACATCTCTCCATAGAGATAATGCCTCCAGATTTTTAACACATCAACCACTACAGCTAATTCAAGATCATGTGTCAGATAATTCTCCTCATGTTTCTTGAGCTATCGAGAAGCAAAAGAAACCACATGATCACTCTGCATAAACACACAACCTAGACCATTCTTAGAAGCATCAAAGAAATTAACATATCCTTTCCCTGCTCAGGTAAAACTAACACAGGTGCACTAGTCAACTTTTCTTTCAACAATTGAAAATAATGTCGACACTTGTCATTCCAAACAAAAGGAACTTCTTTCCTGGTCAACCTGGTTAGGGGTAATGCTATAGAGCTTAAGTCTTTGATAAACCTCTTGTAATATCCTACCAAGCCTAGGAAACTGTGAACCTTAGTTGGTGTCTTAGGTTGTTCCCATTCCACAATAGATTCTACTTTCTTAGGATCAACACGAATACCTGAAGTAGATATGACGTGCCCAAGAAAATATATTTTTGATAACCAAAATTCACACTTGCTAAACTTAACATATAACTTATGTTGTCTCAACATGGTCAAAGCTTGACGAAGATGTTGTTCATGTTGTTGACTGTCTCTACTATATATCAAAATGTCGTCTATGAAAACTACTACAAACTGATCAAGGAAAGGTCGGAAGATTCTATTCATCAATTCCATGAATGCAGCTGGTGCATTAGTTAGTCCAAATAACATAACTACAAACTCATAATGACCATACCTTGGCCTAAAGGCTGACATAGGTATACCATTCTCCTTGATGCATAACTGATGATATCCTAACCTTAGGTCTATCTTAGAGAACACTGTTGCACCACACAACTGATCAAACAGACCATCAATCCTTGGTAAAGGATATTTGTTCTTAATAGTCACCTTGTTAAGTTGTCTGTAATCTATACATAATCTCATAGACCCATCTTTCTTTTTAATGAAAGGAATTGGAGCACCCCATGGTGAAGTACTCGGTCATATGAAACCTTTCTCAAGCAATTCCTGCAATTGTTTCTTAAGTTCTACCATCTCAGCTGGAGCCATCCTATAAGGCATTTGGTCCATGGGTTGCGTATTCGGAACAAGATTAATCTCGAAATCAATCTCTCGATGTGGAGGAACACCTGGAAGTTCCTGGGGAAACACATCCTCGAATTACTTGACAACCAGAACTTCAGAGAGACTAGGGATCTTTATTATGGTATCTACCACATGTGCTAAGAATGCAAAGCATCCTTGTCTCATCAACTTCTCTACTACCATAGCTGACACTAGACAGGTTGGGAGAATCTTTCTATCCCCCTGAAAGACCCATGTCTTATCGCCGTATGTGAACATACCCTGCTTGGAACCACAATCCAAGACAACTTTATACTTCTCTAAGGTATCCATCTCGAGAATTACATCAAACCCATGCATTTCAAGTGGTATTAGATCCACTTGAATGTTTTGTTCTTAGAAAGAAAGAACACAGGGAGAGCATACCTCCCGCAACATCACAGATTCGATTGACAGAGTTTTTAATAAAAGATTATCCATTCTAGGGTTAACAATCATATTACAATCATGAATCACTTCTCAGGTGATAAAAGAATGTGTAGCACTTGGATCTTTCAAAACATATACGAAACATGATGAAGACATATCAGAATGAAATAATTCCATTTAACCTGTCACAACTCGTGGGTTAACCACTACCTCCGGCTGATTCATAGCGTAGAATCTTGTCATTTCCTATTGCCGACCTCATCCTCTATTGTCCAGTGTAGATGATCATGCCTAGGACTCTTATCCATGTCCTCGAGTGCCACTACTAAATTGTTGTCACTGAGAGCCTTGTTGACTCTGCCTTGGTGGTTGGGTCACTCCCACGTTCCTAACTGGACAATCCTTTATCACATGGCATGTCTGTCTACACCTATAGCAGATTTTGTTATCCCATTACGACCTAGGCGGTCCTATCATTGACATTGATGTTGAGCTCTGAGCTCCAATTGATAGAAAACTACGACCTCTACCTTAGCTAGACATCCATTGTGTCTGAGTATTGAATCTCTAAGGTTCCACGGGTGCAGTAATCCTTGGTTTCTTAAAGCTGCTAAACCTCTGATTCTGAAACTGTGCAGGTGCTTTCCTAATGTTTGCTTCTCATTTCTCTGTCACAGACCTCTCTATCCGTTTAACTGACTCCACAAAGGTGGAAAACCTCTCTCTATTCTCTAAAGCAGATATAGGTGTGGTCAATTCAATGTTCAAACCCTTCTCAAAACACCAAATTCTCTCCTCATCTGTGGTGGCCATGTGCAGACAAAACCGCAAAAGCTCCATAAACTTAGCTTCTTAATCACTAACCTTCATTGTTCCCTATCTAATTCATTCAAACTGTGAAATCTTCTCATCAAGATAAGTCTTGGGAAAGTATCTACAAACAAACTCTTCTCAGAATTCTTGTCATTCGATCTCAACACCCAACCTTTTCTCTTCTTCAATAGCCCACCAATGACCATCACTTCCCTTCAGAAGGTATACAACATGCTTAACCTTATCAACTTTTGGGATATCAAGGATCCTAAAGGCTTTTTCTATCTCAGTTAGCCATTAATATGCATCTGTTGGGTCAGTTGTGCCAGCATACTCAGCGGCTCCTACTCGACGCAACCGTTCAAAAGTCTTACCAGATCCATGTCTCTCACTAGACCCGGATGTCTTAGGGGCTGGTGTTGGTATCCGGTCAGCCACGTGCGTCACTGTATTCATGATCTGTCAGAAAAGAGCATGAAAAGCATGGTTTTCTAACAGAGTTTGGTCAAGCTGGGGATTTCTAGGCACTGGTTCTTCTCTAGCCTGATCCCTTGCACCACCACCTGGTGCAACAACACTGCTTTCAGTAGCGTGTTCTTCGTGCACTCCAGCCATCTCTGGTTTTTAATTCTTCTCCTATATGAGGAGAATTTACTATAAGATATACTATAGGACACTAGAACATACTCAACAAACTTAATCCTATGTCTTTATAGACTCAGAAAACCTTAGGCTCTGATACCAAAACTTTGTGATGACCCCATTACCAATCAAGTCATCTCTAATAATAATCGTGGAATTATCAAAACAACTGAATTAACAAAATCACAAAAAATTAAAACCATCTAGTACATAGATCCTTCTTCTAGTAAACTTTTACAAAAGGAACCAAAGCTTTATATACATATGGTTAACATTATACATTCAGTATTTCGCCTCTTCTCGAGGATAAGAAGTAGTTTCTTTGCTTCTAATATGTACAACGACAACATAAAAACCTTGAGATAAGAAAAACCAAAATCTCAAGTTGTTTGTAGAAATCACAAAGAACTATCTCCCAAGGACATGAGAGTATAGAGATGACACATAGACTTCTATTTACAAAACCCTGACAAACAATATACTCAACCTGAGATACTACTATTATCCATGCTGATACGATCCTTCTTCTACAGTCTGGTTCCTAGTCCCTCGTCCGCATCCACCTAAAAATTATGTATCCCACTGGGTGAGACTATTATCCCAACGATAGATATAACTCTCTGCCAACAATATTATTATCATAGGAAAAAATATAAAACTGAACAGAAGATATTCCATTTTAACAAATATATTTTTAAGTGCAAAGCATAGATATTGATAACAGATCTATGAGTCATCTTTTGCTTTAAAAAGGAATATGAAGAACATGTATAACATCTATCTACTAAGATGTATGAAAGTAATAAGGCATCAACTAATGTTTCCCGTATTTGATCCTTAAACAAATACACTACACGGCTGATTACATGTTTACATTCATACTTATGCCCAGAGGAGATGAGATATACCGCTCATACTCCAACTGACCACTAATAAGTCGAAATCGGTACCATACAAGGTCAATGGCAGAACTAGCTGTCAGGACCTCACATTGTCTCAGTCAGTACGAGACCACTTAGGTTTAGCATGACATCTTGTGTCTGTTGTAATTAGCTATACCGGGGTATAGTGACATCTTCGCTATAGAGTTACCTTCGTAGCATGTACTCTCTTTGGAAGAAGACCACTTAGCTTTCCCGGATTATCAGGATGACCACCAAGGAATCCTTGTTTAATTTCATGAGGAAGTCCACTGAGCAACCTAGTGTGTTTGGGGATTCCACCGACCACCCTTATATACTTATCACATATTCAAAAATATGCGTTTCGAGCAAAACTCATTTCACCATTCAGAAAATGCTGACACTGAATGGATCTATGGTCTGGGAAACTACATGATAATATTCATCTTGCTTAATTAAATGCATTACTATATATTTTAGCATCAATCAAGTTACAAGCAAGAATTATATTAAATGCTACATGGAAAAGCATAATTACATTTATCAGGTACTTTAATATTTACTGAAACACATAGACCACTTAGAATCTCAAACTCTTATCATCATCATTACTTGGGTATTCAAACCCTTAATTCATCACTGAGTAATGTCACCACTTAGCCGATGATTATTACCTCTAGGTCATTAGACCAAGGTATTTATTCACATAGTCCACATAGCTCATTGAAACTGTATCATATAACATCATAGCTCTTACTTAGACATGCTTATTGCCTTAAGATACTTGCATGGTTATTATATCACGTTATCAATAATTCCAAACACATGTCTAAACCATGGAATATTAAAGAACACATTCTCCCTAATGAATTAGGGTTATAATCAACCAATTAGGGTTTCAAGATTTCATTAGCAAAGATTAAGTTCAAACTAATACTCCACTCATCTTAGGAGTATAATTATACGTTAATTACTTAATTATCTTTCCAATCTTAGTTTCTCTCTCATCATTACTAGGATGTAGATTACTTAATTCACCTCTTTAAGGTCTACTAGCTCATCATTATCAAATTGAATTAAACCCATTATGTCTCAATATTGCATTAATTATATACATCACTTGGGCAAGATAAATAAAAACATGTCACCATATCAGGTAACATGATGAATAATGTTATCTTATTATGCTTGAAAATGCATATATCATCATAACAAATATTCATTTTAATCATGTGGTGAAACCACACCCTCATATCGAGTTTAGGGAACATCCCTTAACACCATATCGTGTAGTCATGTTGGGTTAGGTATCACTTCAACTTTTATCATCTTAAGTCAACCTCATATTATGTATGGGTTAGACCATTATTAGGGGTGTATTGGGTCATCATATCGTGTACTAGAGTACTCCATATCGGGCATGCCATTTATGTCTTTACCATATATCTTTCAAGATAATATTATAATAGTTCTCTGCCTTAGTTTGTCATATCAATTTTCATTCTATATTTCCATATTGATTTTCCATCATATCAGGTTGCCTCATGGGTTGTCATATCAGATTTCATGTTGGGTTATTATATCAGATTACCCTCTTGGATATCATCTTGGCTTTCACCATATCATGTTCCTACATTGCCTGGCATCATGTTGCCATATCATTTTTCTATGTTGGCTAACATATCGGTTTACTTATCTTAGTTATCATATCGGGTTACATCTTTAAACATCATATCATTTTACCTCATGGGTTCACCATATCTAGTACCCACATTAAGTGGTGTCTTGTTACCATATAGTGTTCCCATATTGCCAACCATATTGTGTTCCCATGTTAGATAGTATCCTTGAACTTTAGTTCTTTTCTTGCTAAGATGAATACTAAATTGATCTTCGACCCAACACAAAGTAATCGAGTATATCGGTTTTCCAAGGAAATATATTCCCAGACATATCGGGTTTCCATGTCCTCATCTAGGGTTTACTCATAACGTGCAAAGGTGTTGCTTTACTCTTATTCCTTGTGATAGATAGGAATCCTCCATATCGTTCATAGAACTTATTTTACAAAGTATAACCTACCTTAATATCGAGTAGACCCCCATATCGGATTCCATATCAGTTTTTTCAAAGTCTTCAACCCATATCGGGTGGCAAGAGTCTTCAACCTATATTGGGTTTTCCAATGATGATGTCATCCTCCTCCTCCTCAAGATCATTATCAAATTATTCTAACCATGATCAACGATCCTAATTACTTATTTGGAACTCATAATTATATCACTAACTCAAAGGAAATCTGAATTTGTCAATAATCAACAAGTTGAACAATATTGAAGAAAAGATAATAATATAGAAGGGTTCAAGTTATATAACCCACCTCTCAAGTAGCTTCCAAGCTTCAAACTTCAACTCCACACATTCCTAGATTGAAGATGAGTGTTCGCCAAGCTCCAAGACTTGAGGTCCAAGCTCTTGCACGATATCTCTAATCACTTTGGGCGATATCACCTCACTTGCTTGCTTCAACCTATTTGGCTGATATCAAGCTCTATCTCTCAACTCTTCTCACTATGGGAGACACTAGAGAATGTTGCACAATACAAGAGGGAAGGTCACTTTCCAAGATTTGAAAATCTTACTAACAAGTGAAGGGAAAGGTATTTATACTTGGGTTTTAAGGAAAAGAGTGTAGTAGGTGTCATTAGCTTAAGTTACTTCATGCCACTTAGCCATGCAAGGTCGACACATACACTTGCATGCATGCTATTGTTATCTTGCCATGCAAAAATAAAAGTCCAAGGATAATATAGGGGATATGGATCGGCTCTTGAGTTATCTTCTAGAGAAAGTCTTCTTCCACTAACTATATTATAATATTCAACTTAATCCATTCCAAGACAAATTGCTAACCGATTCATATTTCTTCTTTGAAGTTCCTTGCCCGTCATGGGAAATTCTAAAACCCACAAAATGATAGGAGATTCTTCTTATAGCTCTATGGCTGATAGGGACTTCCTTCTAAGTCCACAACTCGATATGCTCATATTTATAACTTTCAACTTATGCATTTTCTTTGTCTTTTCATTATTATTAAGAGTGGTAACACTTTAGGATGATTCAACATATTGTCTCCTTCTTTCTCTCTCCTCTAGACAATACTAGGTAAAAGTAAAAATAATATATAGGTTGTTATTTACTCATCAATCCCTACACTTTATATATATTGAAAATTGTACCACAATTGATACACCAAACACTTAGCATTATTTACATAAGTTCTCACTTAGAATTTAGGCTTTGCACAAGCCACCACTTAGCATCATATTCTCTTTCATGATATTAAAAACACTTAGAATCATGTGACATTTGCAGTATAACCCTTTTTCTTGGGTGAATTGCACTTTTCACTTAGAGTATCAAATATAATGAAGTAGATATGGTAATTTGTACCTCATTAAATACAAATATAATGAAGTCGTCAATGAAGTTGTCAATTAAATAAATAAATCTAGTTGATCTTCCAATTTCCTTTTGGTACATTCTTTACACTAAAACAATGTACTGTCTAAATTGGTTCAAAATACACCATATGATATATGGCATGGGATGTATCCCGATATGTCTTTTATAAATATTAGGACTGAAATTTTATATTAAAAATAGTTTGTTGAAAAGATTTGTGCATAAATCACATAAATGTTATTTTGTTGAATACTACTTTTATATTCCAATTCGACAACAAAAGTTTTTTTTGCCAGGATGGTTGTATTCATACAAGGAATTTAATCTAAAGGAATTCGTGTGAGAAAAGTAGAAATAAAAAAGTTTGAAATCAATAAGAAAACATTGGACCTAAAGAGGTAAAGTAGGAATAAGGAAAATCCCAAGTTGTTGTGGAATCTCACGTTCCTTATGTAATACAAAACCTCATTAATCTATTAGGACACACCTTGATCTCAAAATATCATGATATGTTATAGATCAAGAAGGCGGTGAGTTGGTCATAGACGATGAATCAACAACCTACCTAGAAGCTATTAAGGGACCGAAGTCTGAGAAATCTCTTGATGCCATGAAATCCAAGATGGAATCCATGTACATCAACAAGGTATGACCTCAGTGGAACCACGTAATGGGGTAAAACGGATAGGGTGCAATTAAGTCTTCAAGTAGAAGACTGACATGGATGTTAGTGTACAAACAAATAAGAGCAGATTGGTTGTAAAGGGTTTCAAACAAGTTCAAGGTCTTAAACATTATGAAATCTTTTCACCAGTTGCCATTGTTAAATCCATTAGAATCATGCTTGCCTTTGTAGGTTATTATGACTATGAGATTTGGCATATGGATGTTAAAACCACATTCCTTAAAGGAAATAATTATGAGGATTTGTGCGTGAGATAGATTGAAGGCTTATAAATCTAGTTATTGCAAATAGAATCTATAAGCTACAAAGATCAATCTGTGGATTGAAGCAAGCATCTTGAAGTTGGAATCTTTATTTTGGCAAGGTCAAAAAGTTTAACTTTAGTCAAAACAAAGATGAAATTTGTGATTATATAAGTTGAGTGGAAGAATACTTATATTCAACATAATTATGGGGAATAACATCCTTATACTAAACATGTTAATACCTAGAAAAGAAAGTACCTTGTCTATGAAGGGTTTATACCAAGCATCCAATATGATAGGAATTGAGATCTATAAAGATATATTTGGAAAGCTTCTTGACTTAAGAAAGAGTGCATACATTGTCAAAATGATGAAGGAGTCAACATGCAGGACTCGATGAGAGAAATCTTAGATTAGCTTACTCAAAATAATAGTTTGAAAGTGTCCCTATGAGGAATGAAGTCATAATTAAATAAATAAATTTAATTTATGAATCCTAAATAGATTTAATTAATATAATGATAAATGAAAACATAGATTGGTGTGCACTAGTCCGCTTACTCTTAATCATGAAACTATATTCTCTATTTTATATTCATGATTTTGCAAGAAATCTTCAAAGATATCAAACACCTTCACTCTTTTGAGATTGAGGTAGATTTATGTCAAATGGTGCCTCTCTCTCTCTCAAGAAAGAAACTGAAAGATCAAGAACAAAACATATGACTAATAACATTATTGTTTTGAATCTGGGTCCTTCATCTGGACTTACCAAGCCAAAGGGGGTGACCGGACCACACCCTCTCATTCCCCGAGAGTTTACGCTGTCTAGGGGGTCACAATTGTGGTGCTTCTACGGAGGTGGTTCTCTCGTAAATAAAAAAAAGATTATTGTTATTGACTATAGGGATAATATGAGGAAAGGAAACATTCCATGTGACTAACTAGGACCTATAGTTATTTCATTAAAGATATTCTTTACATGTATATCAAAGTTTGAAATTTAAGAAATTTTGAAATATATGAAGGCTAGATTTCTCCATAGGCAGACTACATTTGCAAGTAATATAAGACATTTCCCAATGATTATTGTGATTGTATGAGGGAATCTATTTTCCTAAATATCGAAACGACCTTAGTTTTCATATATTTCATATCATTTGCTAATATCCATGTTTAGGTCGCCATCTTTCATCAGTCTTTCATGCAAACAAGGATCATCTCAAGCCCCAATAGAAGATTTTGCTAGTTAATGTCATCTTGAAATTTGAGGTAGGATATTTTTTACACAACGTATTTTTGAACATGATTCAATATAAGGCTAAGGCATGCCAGGTTGGGCATTCATGTTGTGTTTTCAGAGCAAGTCAGGAGATTTTTTTTGGATCTCCTTCAGACTTTTGTTTTTAGAGTAAGTCAGGCATTCATGTTGTGTTGGGAGTGGCAAAAAACACTTTTGTTGTCAAATTGGAATATAAAAGTAGTATTCAACAAAATAACATTTGTGCGATTTATGCACAAATCTTTTCAACAAACTATTTTTTTATATAAGATTTCAGTCCTAATATTTATAAAAGACATATCGGGATACATCCCATGCCATATATCATATGGTGTCTTTTGAACCATTTTAGACAATACATTGTTTTAGTGTAAAGAATGTACCAAAAGGAAATTGGAAGATCAACTAGATTTATTGACGATTGCACCATGACTAACAGGGTGTGATACCTTCTTCTAATACATCATTATGTTTCAGGTGGATCTCATTGTGATATATTATCACGGTTTCTCTAGAACTTCCTCAAACTCTCAGTTTATAACATTCCAACATCAATCATATTGAAGTGTCTTAATACTTTTACCAAGTTCGCTACACACTTCATTCATGATCTCCTTGAACACTTCAACAGATTCATACTTGTATTTCATTAAATACAAATTACCATATCTACTAAAATCATTAGTAAATATAATGAGGTACAAGTAACTACCTCTCACATTTATTCTAAAAGATCTAGATACATCAATGTGTACAAGCCCTAATAGAATACTCGCTTCCCACTACAACTAGTGAGAGGTGTTTTTGTCTTATTTCCCAATAAATAAAACTTGCATGTCTCTGTTGGTTCAATAACCAAAAGAGTCTAGACAATCAATATTATGGATTCTAGAAATGTTTTCTCATTTATGTGTTGTATATGACAATGCTATCGGTATACATTGTTTGAGTCATTGAGTCATTTTGTATATGTGTTATACATATTTGCCTTATAACTATCACGTATAGACTATGAGACATAGGTCATTTCTATACAAGATCTCATCTTTTAAAATTAAACATCGATTTATTCATGATATTCTTGTCCATATAAGATACATGATGTTTTCACTGATGGCAGGTACATAATAGCAATTCCTTAATTCTATTACATGCCCATCGGGCTGAATGACAAGTTCCAACTATAATGGCAGAACTCTTGCTCAGTAAAGTTCTAGCTTACTTCTTCTTAGGTCATGAAGTGGAGATCTCTATCTCCTTCTTCTTCGTGAGATCCTATATATAAAGAGGGAAATTCCTTTCCAGTGCCCAGGATGGTGACAGTGGTGGCATATTCCTTCCTTATTTACTCCTCCCATAGTTTTCAACATAGAAGACTTTGATTTCTGGATAGCTTTAGAACTCTTCTTAGATTTTCCTTTTCCCTCAGACTTCCCCTTGTTGATCATCATCACATATTGGGGTTTTTCCTTCTTCATCTGTGCTTCAACTGTCCTCAACATCCCAAGTAATTCTGACAATGGCTTGTCAACATCATTCCTATTGTAGTTCATGACAAATTGGTTGTATGATTCTAACATTGACTATAGAATCACATCTGTGGCTAACTCTTAATGTAAGGGAAATCCCAATCTAGCACAGTTCTCCACATACCCATCTTGAGTGTATGGGGACCTACTGGATCTCCTTCAGCCATATTGTACTTGAACAATGCCTTTGTGACATCATATCTCTCTTCTCTTGCCTGGTCTTGTACATGTTCTTTAGATGTGTTACCATCGCAATAAAATCCATGTTCTCATGTTGTATCTACAACCCATTATTTGTTGAGAACAACATTAGGAACTTGGCATCCACAACATCTTCAAAGTTCTTCCAGTAAGCATCCCTGACAGCCTTAGGCACGTTGGGAGAGAGTTCATTTGGCTCTAGTGTTTCTAAGATATAGAGCTTGTGCTCTTGAGTAGGAATGTTTTTGAACATCCTAAACCAATTACAGAGGTTGTTCCCGTTCAACTTGTCCTTCTCGAGGACCGATCACAAAGAAAATTAATTTGTGTTTGCCATTATATTCTATAAAAGAAATATTGTAATTTTTGTCATAAAATTGATTTGATTTGATAAGTTTGGTGATATTAATTAGGCCTTTAATTAATTCTCGGTCCCATTATTTTTTTCAAATTGATATCCATCACATATCAATTCAGAAGATTACAACGTACAACCTTCTAATGAGCCAAGATCTGAATCAATTGAGTCATTACCTAGCCTACATAGGCCTCCATAATAAATCATAAGGTAGGAAACTTTTTCCAATTGCATCTCATAAAATTATTGGATAGATGGTATGCACAACTCTTTGCCATAGCCCAATGACATGCTTCTAGGTACTTAATCTCATTAAGATCACCTAGTTAAGTCTGACACAAAAGCTAAAATGATAGCAATGCACCCTGCTTGGTAGGCTCATATGACTACCATCACACTTCTATGAGATGGACAACACACCATGATTGGCATGCTCACGTTTAGTCGATCAATCTTTTCATCTGTGTTGCTTTCAGAAAGCATCTGATACATAATATTTGATTGAGGGATTTATATTATATATAGATACATTTTCAATCATTACATGCTAACATGTATCATATACATACTATATCCACAAACAAAACATGCAATTATAAAAAATAAGCGATGGTTATGTCGATACTATAGTAATTCCTTGGAGCCACAAGGAATTACTGCCACCTAAGGTCCACATCATATGTAGAAACCTATTGTTGATGAAGATTTGTGCTCGAACCGATCTGGGTCGATCAATTCAACTCTTGAACTGATTTGTTTGCCTCTTGGTCGGTCAGTTGGTATCTCAAATCGATCATCTGGTATCTGGTCCAAGCGATGTATGGACACCTCCAGTCGATCGGTTGAGCACCATCCCATTGGTCGGATCTTCTTGTTGTCTAGCCTCTTTAGTCCTCTAGTCAATAGGTTCCTCTTCTAAAATATTGGTTTGTCTGGAGTAGAATGTCTTCTTTACCATAATAGAAAAGGAAAATATCTGAATCTTATTTAACATATTACATTACAATAGGGAAACCTCGAGTTACATTTGAGGGGAGCATCGAAAGGTAAGCATTATTTTTATGTACGGAAAAGGAGAGAGAGGCTCGATATGCAAACTGAGACATAAAATAGGAATAACAACCATCCAACCAAGAACAAAAATATAGGGGGTTATTGGCCATAACCATGCTTACATCCACCATCAAAACTCTTTTAGGGTGACTCATAATGATTGCATATATATCATATCATATATAGGGGTCGTATGTGCTATTTGATCAGATATGCACATTAATCTTTTAAATATTTGCATCGCATATAACAAATAAATAATAAAACCAAAAATCTAATCATATCATTTCTTTAAATCCCAAAACATAGTAAATTGATGTGGCTCTGATACCATTGTAGGAAAATATGGCATCAAATATGGCAACAAAAACAAATATTTTACTGCCATATCTCCCTTGAACATCAAACAACGCCAACATCTATGAATTGAGAAGGAAGGTTTACAAGGTATATACATGGTGTTGGAGAAAGTCCAACGACTTATCCTTGTAGCAACATGCTTCTTCTTCAAGCAACATTTGAGCATTCATCAGCAATAGCCTCCTGATTCAACACCAGAGATTATGATTGACGACGTCCTCCTAGCGGGTGGAAATGGCCTCCACGCCTCTATAATAGTCCATGCAAACCAATGGGAACACCACGTTGCATTACCAGAGTCAACGGGAAGGAGTTGTCCCTTCTAACGTCAACCTGCTAGGTTAATTCACTCTCCCGTGTTGTCTCTGCCTTGTTGTCCCTAGTTTTTACAGGTAGAACTTTCTCAAGCTCTCTAGTTACCACAACTAAAAGGACAAAAATTGTCATAGTTTATTATTGTGTCTCTAGAAAGCCTCGTCTACCCCTCTATATATAGTAGGGATAGGGTTAGGTGTTCTAGTCTATGTGGGAGTCAAAGAGACAGAATTTCATGAATTTTCTAGAAGCAGCGAACGTTGAACGGGTCATTTTATAGATGAACTGGTCAGTTTACATGTGATCTGATCTGTTCAACCCTTGAACCTATCATTTCACCATGTTTCCTATTCTAAATTGTATTGGCATTTAATAGTTGATTAATGCACAACATGACATCATCATCAATCCTTGATACAATCATATTGATCAATGAACCATGTGGTTTACAAGTTGAACCGGTCATTTCAAACCGTTAACTAGTCCTTTCACTAAGTGAACCAGACGGTTCATGTCCCAGCTCTGTCAATATTCAGTTAATGCAATTTAAATTGACCTGACACTTGAATTGATCGATTCAATACTTGAACCTGCCACTTCACAGTTCAATCAACCATTTTTCAACCATTGTTGTTTAAATTGAATACCTACACACTTTCGTACTCACATTAAACATCATTCATGAATAAAATCCTATTCCATATGCATCCTATGTGTGTGACCCTATATGTCCCAAATTACGTTGGCAGTGAATGACCATAACCAATTTATGACATCACAAGCAATGAGAGATATCTAGCAACATATCATTGCTATCCAAGTAATTAAAAATTTGAAGTACAAATTCAACCTACAACCCATGATTAGTGTTATCATGATAGTATAGTATCTTTGTCTCTGATATCCAGATTGAGCTTGAGGCATTGAATCATCATCCTCTTCAACATTCAATTCATGTACCTTGAACTAGAGCAGACTATATGAGATGTGCGTGAGTTCACATATCGTATATTGAGTCACATGAGTATGGCCATACGTTTCTCAGTCTCGCATATCAAGTGACATGGATATCAATCTCCTGTAGGACTTACAAATCTCATCTACATCACCCACACTCAATCCCCATGTGTCACAATGCACCTGAGCACCACCATTATGGAAACCCTTATTCAAGGTCATGTTGGATGGTGTCAAAATACATCTAACAACATATGATGATGTAATGACTTCAGGTCTAAGAACCACAATCACCACTATCACTATGAGAGTTGATTCTGATTGGCATTCCATGGTCTCAATGTATCACTCTCAAGGTGGGTTTGTCTGATACACCGTTCTCTAACATGTATTCATGTGCTTCACTTGAAATCACATATCATGACTCATGAGACTCTGTCATTAGCCAACACACACTCTAGTCTTATGTATTACTATTTTCTATTTTTCTTCCACATTAATATTCGACTAGGGACATAACAAGAATGTATGCACTCTTATCATGTATATGATCTCATTGTTCAGGTCCTCAACCGGAAGACATTTGTAATTGCTTAACATTATTCTTTAGTCATCTAATAAGTCTTTGTCATCATCTCATGATTGAGAAAATCATAATAGACAGAATTACCTTTATCATTATCAAATTAGGTATCTAATGCCTCATTCATATGATTGGATCTGGGCACACATTACCAACAATAGGACCCTCTAGTTTTACTTTCAAGGCATTTTGACTTTGAATAGCAAGATAAGATGTTTCTCCCCAAGTTAAATACCAAAGAAAGACCAACTGGTCTTGAGATTAATCGACTAATTTCCTTTTCCAACTAGTTTCTCATCAACCTGCTCGATCACTTACCATTTTGAGAGAGAAGTTGTTGAGAACAACAACCTTCAACCAGGAGCACAATTGATCTACCTACTACACCTCGATCAATAATAGTGATAAACCTTGGAGCATTATCAATCACAAGAGATGAGTTTAAAGCTAATAATGGGTGAATATGAGGATCTACCTATTGTAATTGACCTCTATCCTACTTTCTATATTATTGTTCATCTTTGAAGGAAACGACCATATCATGTTGTTATTTGATATTTTCTGTTTGTACCATGAGTGGGTAAACCTCTTAATATAGTGTTGGCAGTGGCCATCACCCCCTGAAAACCATGTAACTATTATTATTCTATTCAATATATATTCTTGCAAGATTTGTTTCCCTAATCCTATTTTAATTAAATCACTTATTTGATTAGCTAATTTCTTTCCATGTTTAGTCTAATGAAATTCACATGAATCAGTTCAAGAAGATCTGGAGTATGGAATCATGAAAAGCCATGAGAGTGAGAGATCACTAAAACATTAGTCATATGTTTTGTTCTTGATCTTTCAGTTTCTTTCTTGAGAGAGACAGAGGCACCATTTGACATAAATCTACCACAATCTCAAAAGAGTGAAGGTGTTTGATATCTTTGAAGATTCCTTGCAAAATAATGAATATAAAATAGAGAATATTGTTTCATGATTAAGAGTAAGCAGACTAGTGAACACCAATCTATGTTTTCATTTATCATTATATTAATTAAATCTGTTTAGGATTCATACATTAAATTTATTTATTTAATTGATGACTTCATTCCTCATAGGGACACTTTCAAACTATTATTTAGAGTAAGCTAAGCTAAGATTTCTAGTTTCTTACGTGATTGTCAGCCTTATCACCATGTTTGACCCAATTTACTATAATATACTCCATATCTCACAAAGTGTGCTGCATTTTTACTCGACAGTTCTGCTTTCAATTTTGACCTATGTTTTGGGTTGATCACTGGTAACTTTAGAATGGGTTCGCATTGTAGCTTGCCATAAGATAGAGTGAATAGGGCCAAGACATTGTTACGGCCATGCTTTTAATCTTCTTATCTGGTTGCTTCATCAAATAGGGTGGTGAGATCTTCTTCTTTCCATGGAATATGTTCATCATCAACTAGATATGGCATCAGAAAGCCATTTTTCTTACTTATGTATTCTAGGTGTGGATGTTAGGGGACTCCCTAATATCTATGTTCACATATATATTCACACAATAACTCTAGATTTGGATTGCACAAAATCTCATGCTTATGAATCGATATTATTGTTTAACTATAACTTTTACAAAGGGGCCATAACAACTATTGGTATTTAGGTTCATGTAGTAGTGTTTATATATGGATCAACATATAGATTTATTAAGACGAATGAGTTTTTGTACTGTAATAACTTCATAGAAGTCATAAATAAGATGCACCATGACATTTTAGAATTAATAGATGTATCTATACTGAAACCAATTTTGGCATTTATGCAATTGAATAAATAACACATATACTCAAAAATATAGTTTTCATTCAAGAAGATTTTCATCTCATATTTGGTCCTAGAATATATAGGCATGTATCTCTTCATTTCTTGTCATTTTTTCCTTCAAACTCGGGTGCCAACCTTGTTCCAATATATTTAATCCTGAAATAAATAGGCACATATCAACTTAATGCTTGTATTTTCCCTTAAAACCAAGTAGTTGCCCTCCTATCAGACCTTGTAGGCATTTAAAGAGTGTGTTATATGAATGAAGGGTAGAACTTATTTTTCTATTATAGGGGATCTAATAAGATTATTGTTGTGAACATGGGTCCTTCATCTGGACTTACCAAGCTGGAGGGGGTGACCGGACCACACCCTCTAATGCCCCGAGAGTTTACGCTATCTGGGGGGTCACAATTGTGGCGCTTCTATGGGGGTGGTTCTCTCGTAAATTAAAAAAAAAAGATTATTGTTATTGACTGTAGGGATAATATGAGGAAAGGAAACATTCCATGTGACTGACTAGGACCTATAGTTATTTCCTTAAAGATATTCTTTACATGTATATCAAATTTTGAAATTTAAGAAATTTTGAAATATATGAAGGCTAGATTTCTCCATAGGCAGTCTACATTTGCAAGTAATATAAGACGTTTCCCATTGATTATTGTGATTGTATGAGGGGATCTGTTTTCCTAAATATCGAAACGACCTTAGTTTTCATATATTTCATATCATTTTCTAATATCCATGTTTAGGTCGCCATCTTTTATCAGTCTTTCATGCAAACAAGGATCGTCTCAAGCCCCAATAGAAGATTTTGCTAGTTAATGTCATCTTGAAATTTGAGGTAGGATATTTTTTACACAACGTATTTTTGAACATGATTCAATATAAGGCTAAGGCATGCCAGGTTGGGCATTCATGTTGTGTTTTTAGAGTAAGTCAGGAGATTTTTTTTTTAAATTTATTCTGTGCTCCTCGTGCAGTAAAAGCAAACAAAACTATTACATGACTCTAGATTTGTAGAAATGAAATTGGTAGGACTCCTACCATTACAACTGTCTAAATAAACTAGCTCTCTTACCCCATCAGGAGGGAGAGTATAATGGTGAATGACATGGTTGTTTTTGGGTTGCAGTTTGCAATACGATCTGCAAGACCATTAGCTTTCCTACTAAGAAAATGGAAATGAGTCTCACAGTTCTGTCTTTTCTTCAGGTTCTTCAAAATCCTTTCTTTCCATGGCAGAAGCGTTGGGTAAGGACATTCAGATGGAGCTAAACAACTCAGAGCAACCAAACTATCAGATTCGATACTCCCTTAATCATTCATTTCACCCCCTACCACCTATCTACCTCTCTCCACTCCCATGTCATACCTTCCACCCCAAAACCCGTTTGTTGATATTATGTTCAACTGTGACTTTAGTGGTTAAATTTAAAGCAGCCAGTTCCCTCTCAGCAATGGAGTGAACCGTTTCTGCCTTGCTCCACCCTCCATTCCACCTACCTTCGTGTTCCCTAAGAACACATGCAATACTAGCTTTGGATCGGCTGACTGACGCATCAAGTGTGATTACCATCCATCCTTCTTCCACTCTCGTTCAACCTTGGTTTCTTGGTTTATCCCAACCTGTTATTCATTCGTCCATCCTTCAGAGCCATGGCAGCTTGAGCCTTGGACGAAATTGCTTGCCTAATAGCTTCCACTTGCTTGTTTTCAAAGATTAGCAAGTTCCTTGCTTTCCATATGTTCCAGCACGTCCGTAGAAACAATATGCTATGGCTTCCACCTTTGCTTATATTTGCATTCCACCAAGACTCCTTATTGGCTCTAAAGAAGTCGTGTGAACACCTGAAATCAGTCAGTAACAGCCAGACCGCTTTAGCCTGTACGCAGTCTCTGAAGGTATGCAGTACTATCTCATCTTCATCATTGCATCGAGGGCAAGTTTTCACAGAGGTCAAACCTCTTCTGAACCGTCTATAGTTTGTGATGATACCATCATGCATCACCAGCCAGCCGAAAGTTTTAACCCTACTAGGACATTGAAGAGACCATAGTTTTTTCCATTACCCTGCCTTGGTCCTACTCTTCCCCTGCCTGATGATTCTATATTCTATAAGCTGTGGCGACACTGTAACTCCCCGGATGCGTTCGGAGTCCATGCCCAAGTGTCAGCTGTGTCCGTGTTTATCAGGTCTGAGATCTTCATTATTCTCTAGTGTCGGAGGGTGGTAAGAACTACTGCATAAATTCTTCATTCCATTGTCCTTCGAGATTAACCCACAAATCAACCGTCATTCCTTCCAGCTCAGTTGGAATGTTCTTGTTCACCTGATCTTGGAGTTTACATTGTGCATCCACCCAATTAGTCTCCCAGACCAACGTGGATCTTCCATTGACCATGATTCTCCTACAGTTATATGTGAGAGTCGATTTAAGAGAAGATACCCCCCTCCAGAAATTGGTGGCTCGCACTGATCTGCTATTCTCAAAGTTTTTGTATTTCAACATCAGCCCGGAAACCCAGTCAACTGGTCTTTCTATCAGCTATCTGGCGGTGTTCCAATCTCTCATGCTTTTAACCACGCGTACATAACCGGCCTTTAGTGTCAGTTATTTAAGACCTTTAGTGTCGGTTTTAATGCGACACCTATGTGGGCGCCGCTAAGAGACCCACCGTTAGACGTCGGTTCTCAAACCGACACTATAACCCTTCGCGCGCAACCGAAAACGCGCCAGCAGGGGGTATAGGCGTCGGTTATTAGCTTTGAAATCGACGTCATAAACCTTCGCGCCACAGAAAGGGCGTCATCTGGGGCACTATCAGTGTGGCAACACATCCCACTATCACACTGATAGTGAGGTGTTACGCGAAAACGTGCAGAAAGCACCATAACCACATATTACCAAAAACACGGGTTAATTAAAACTGATTGCAGAAAGCGGATAAACTGTGAAACTATTATATTCAAGTCCTCATCCTGCAAAGAAAACATGTTATTTAAACATATACGAACCTTGATACTTATCCACAGCTTCGAGGAACAGCTGTCTTGTCATCACATGAGTTCATCACCTGTGATATATACATAAAGGCCCACATCCGGCCAGCAGCAGGATATACAAGGGATCAACAACTATACATCGTGAAACAATGTCAAAACGCTCCCAAGGACCTGAGAGTACAGGGATGACTCTAGACTCTACTACCAGAACACCAAAACAACAACATGTCCATCTCTTACCTTCTACTGCTCTTCTTGCTGCTCGGCCGCAACCCCGCGGCCACCACCACGCCTAGCTCGGACACCTGAAAACCAGCGGAGTGAGACAATTGAACATTGTCCCAGCGAGAAACATAACTCCCCGCCGAAACTATGAAACCAGAAGGATAAAGCAACAACAATAGATAAATAGTAAAACGTAGAATAATAACAGTCTCTATAGCAAGGCTTATACACTCCATCAAGCTTACCAGGCTGCACGGAAGGCATCTCACCAATTACCTCTTTATGGAACATGATTGACAAGATAAGAATTATAAAGTCTTACCACATATGAAGAACATATAAGAAACTACAAGATATAACAAGATTAACTACACAAGCAAGGCCTCATCCAATGTTCTGTGTTGTGCCTTAAGCAATAAATATTATTCGGCTGGATTACGTATTATTATGCCCTGAGGAAGTGAACTGTACCATTCAAATCCAACCTTCGGCTGCAAAGCCCATATCCGGTGCCATACAAGGTCAATGGAAGAGTCGTACTCCACGACCTCCCACCTCGTGGTCAGTGCACGAGTACAACACAAGAAGGACCGTAGTCTCATGCTGAAGTGGTCTTAGCCACAGGGTCAGCTCCATAGGCTACCCATCCACTAGCCCGTCTTGATACAGGTCACGGCGCTAGTAAAGCTGAGCCACGGGCATGTTCACCGTGCTCTGAGCAATGAACACATTCATGCTCCCATTTCATATATCCTGAGTCATGGGCCTGTTCACCATGCTCTACACATATCATGAGTCTGCAACCGTAGCTGCACTCAAATCCTCACTATTTTAGGCTAGGAGAAACCTCGCATATTCAACAATATGCGCTCTGGGTTAACCCATAGGAGAACCCTTTTCACCATCACCAACTCCTGACGATGATGGATCTATGTCCAGGGCAACTACATGATATATTCCACTGTGATTAATTAGTATCTTTTATATGGATTGCAAGATTTAACCAAGTTGTATAACATGCAACTATAGTAAGAATAAACAACATAAAACTCAGTGTTATGCTTTTATTGTAATCACATCGTCCTGATCCATCACAAGGATCCAACATTACATGTTATCACTTGGCCTCTTGCCAATCATCCAGATCCATCTCAAAGATCATCACATACCATGGGATCTCAATTTCTCATCATATACTGCCATTGCCTTTCAAGGCTTATATCGTCATCATGGAATAACAATCCCAAGTACTTAGTCATGTACATCATATTGAGAGTAACAATCACAGTAGAGTTACTCAACTTGTACATATACCTCATAGCCCCTTATTATTATTGACTATGCATCACATGCATGGTTAGTATATACAATAATCATAGGATTAATAGAAGACCATGCTATCAATATAGAGTAACATTAAAGATTCTATATCAATCATACATTAACTGATGATCATGTGCATAGGACACATCATTAAATAAACCATATTACATGCTTACCATTTTCCTTAGCATTATATAGGAGATTCAAGATGATTATGAGTGAATGTCAAGTCATGGTAAGATTACATGGACAAGCTTACCATAGCCATTACCATTACACATAGCAAAGATCACCATTATTGTAAACGTGATATAAGATTAGCACCTCGGTTTCTATGACTGACGGAACCCTCACTAAAAGTATCCTCTACCCTCACCACAAGTGGCATCGGGTAGGGTACTCACCCTATTGCCCAACTCATGTCGGTCACCACATAACGGCCAAACGTGACACAGAATGCAGCATTCCAGGGTATGTCGTACACATCATGTGTCGGGCGACACATCGTCACCACCCCAAGCAATAGCAGCTAAACGTGCAACTCAGCAAAGAAAGCACGACGCGTGACGGGGTGTCGGGCTGGTAGGGGTATCGTGCAACAACCTGTGTTGTGCAACGCCTGACTCAGAACTACTAGCAACGCTCATCACAAGGGCCACTTAGCAACGTCTACTCCAGGGGGTATCGTCCAAGGGTGAAACACAACTACCATCAAGGGATATATCGCTCAGCCATCCAAACCATGGCCTAACGGCCGTCACAGGGCAGAGTGAGGTTGTGACGCCCGTCACAAACATGGCCTATCGTCCAAGAGGTTAGGTCAAGAGGGCTATCAGGCAGCACCTCCCCAAACTTACAACATCCAAGGTACAACTCAAAAGATCATCATCTACCTCAAGCACAAGGCATGGAAACCCTAATGGATCAAGAGGACGGCTCGCCTCTCAAATTAAACGAGAGAGGGTTCTTCCAGATCTCTTGCCACCAAACGGCCAATACAAGGACAACCCTAGCAAAAGTCACCACTAGTACGAAGCTCACCCTTCAAGTCCAAGGTGAGAGGAGGGTGTTGGTTAAGCTACTAGAGCTCAAGCTCACTCCTCAAGAACAAAGAGAGAAAGGAGTATTGCTCACCAAGGAAACCCTAAACCACAAGGATCGGCCAACATGGATACTAAGCAAGAAACAAAGCTAGTAACATAGAAGAACATGAAAGGAGGTAGTATAGTTAGGGTTAGGAGTTATGCAAGCCGCCTTAGCAAGCTCCAAGCACCACCAAGCAAGGAAGAAGGAGACTCCAAGGTTATCGGCCACCAAGCTTGCTCCTCCAGGGGGGGGGGGTATCGGCCACCAACTTGCAAAGGAGAAGGGTGTGTCGTGCACACCATGGAGAGGGAGACTAAAGAGCTAAAAGGTATCCTTTGTAAAGAAAGGGAAACACATATATAGAAAGAAAGGGAGGAGAAAACAAGGTAAGATGTGGCAAGGTGTCGCCCACCTAGGGACACTTGTCCTAGGGCACGAGCCACTACTCTAGCAAGCCCTTAAACACATGTCCAAGGTCATTGCCACATGCAAGCATCATGCACCAAGAGTCCCCTAGTGGTGACACAAACGAGGTCAAACTTGGTCAAAGGGTCAAGGGCGACACACTTGGGCGACACAGCCCTTGGCGACACAGCTGGCTCTTTCCCGACACAGGGTACAAAGGAGCAAAGGCAACACTCAAACAAGGCCCAACAAGCTCAACCAGGCCCAAAAGAACTCAAGCAACGAGTCCAAGCCTTCCTCTCTACACTAGAGGAAGCAAAGAGAGAGAGAAGCACCTCACAAGGTGGCAAACTTGCCCACAAAACCTTAGTCTTGGGTTATTTGCAAGTAGCACCTCCAACTCTCAACAAAGCACACCCAAGCCCTAATCACCACTAAAGGTGATTAGCAAGCACCAAAGCATCAAGGGTAAGCAAAGCAAATAGGGTAAACCCTAAACGAAGGTCAGGGTCCTTACAATCAACGTCGGTTTATTAGTGATAACCGACGCCATCTAACCCGCTGCCACGGTCGTGCTGGCCAACACAGCCATGTTGTCTGGCTCGGTGCCACGACCGTGCCGGCCAGCACGGCCGTGGTGTCTTGCCCGCTGCCACGACCGTGCTAGCTAGCACGGCCGTGGTGTCCGGCCTCATTTGGGAAATCGACGTCAATTATTGATAACCGATGCCACATCACATGCATTAGGCGTCGGTTATAATTATTTATCTGACATTGTAATCATTTGTCGTCGGTTTTAAACAAATAACCGACGCCTATTGCAAGTTTTTTTTTCTGTCAGTCTACAGACCTTTTGTGGCTGGTCACAGAATGAGAAACCTGCAGTTCAGTTATGAACTGCAGGTTTTACGACATCCATTGATATCAACCAACAACAGGCCACAAACCTGCAAAATTAACAACATTAATTTTCACACATTTAGCAACCTGCAGTTCCATTCGATTTTCACACATATAGAAACATTCATGTAGCAATCTGTAGTTCCATTCATTTTCACATTCACACATGTAGAAACATTCATATAGCAACCAACAGTTTCATTCATTTTCACATTCACACATGTATAAACATTGAGACACATGTAGAAACATTCAGACATGTAGAAACATTCACACATATTATAATTCAGAAATTCATTTACAAAATATCATTCTTTAGTCATTATTCACTATCCACATCCCAATTATATGTTAAAACCCCCACTAATTGTATATATGTTGCCCATTCTTCTCTTACATCATTTAATTCTTCTGTCGTATAGGGAGCATGTACATCTGGTAAGGCCTTTCCTGTAGTGTGGTCAGTTTTAAACACCTGCAAAGAGAATGATGTATATATAATTAATAATATATAAATAAGATTGATATATTTCATATTATCGAATGAGACTATATATAATACCTCAGGAATGGTATCAATGTCCACTACAGCATAAGTTATGAACTGCAGGTTTTACGACATCCATTGATATCAACCAACAACAGGCCACAAACCTGCAAAATTAACAACATTAATTTTCACACATTTAGCAACCTGCAGTTCCATTCGATTTTCACACATATAGAAACATTCATGTAGCAATCTGTAGTTCCATTCATTTTCACATTCACACATGTAGAAACATTCATATAGCAACCAACAGTTTCATTCATTTTCACATTCACACATGTATAAACATTGAGACACATGTAGAAACATTCAGACATGTAGAAACATTCACACATATTATAATTCAGAAATTCATTTACAAAATATCATTCTTTAGTCATTATTCACTATCCACATCCCAATTATATGTTAAAACCCCCACTAATTGTATATATGTTGCCCATTCTTCTCTTACATCATTTAATTCTTCTGTCGTATAGGGAGCATGTACATCTGGTAAGGCCTTTCCTGTAGTGTGGTCAGTTTTAAACACCTGCAAAGAGAATGATGTATATATAATTAATAATATATAAATAAGATTGATATATTTCATATTATCGAATGAGACTATATATAATACCTCAGGAATGGTATCAATGTCCACTACAGCATATTTGATAATCATGTGCATAAATCGCATCACATAGTATGCACATGCCCATCCGTTGTCTTGTGTAGCACACTATAAATTGAAACATACAAAATATTAAAAAATAAAACTAATTAAACACTATTCACATAAATAATATATACATAGCAGTCGGGAACTTACTTCCACATTCTTCCAAATTATTGGCTGGTTCTTTTTCCTGAGGACCTTTCCTCCTGCCTTTTTGAACTCATCTAAACCCCTACATGTTAATGTAACGCAGTATATTGCATAATTAAATAGTAATGTAATAACATATGTTAACGAATATGAAAATGAAATATTTCTCACCGGAATAATGCCATTTTCATTTTGTGTCCATATTTTGAATTCAATTTAGTCCCCTTAGGATCTTTTTTTTTAAGTTAAACAGACAAATTTCATTATAGAGGAGCCATACGACATCTACATGAGGAGAAAAACAAACTAAAAGACCACACAAAGATCAAGAACAGATACAAACCACCACAAAAACTCATATCGGAATCTGATAAGGACAATGATGTATAGATCCCTCTTCTCCTCCGCTGGCTAAGGCAGCTTTCTATGAGGAATACCTTCAATGTGAGTATGTATATGTGGTAGAGTACCTGCACCAAATCGGTATTCCAAAAAAATATTTTTCCCGCACTTGCTGCCATACAAACTCCACAACAAAATTGACTGAGAAAGAAAAATCTACCATGAGAAGAGAAAGCATCGTTGATTAATAGCGAGATAGACAAAATAAGAGAACAATCTAAATAGAAAGTCAGTAAAAGAGAAAGGGGATAGGAAGCTCGTCGTAGCTGGGCTCAACGACAGGGAGGAAGAAAACTGCTGCCTCCAAAGACACCACGCCCACACACCTCCCAAAGAAGAGACCCTACTGATGACGAGCGAGAAGAGGTCGAGGGGGAGAGGGGTACCGCTTTGCGGAGGCCAAATCCCCTCCCCCATCCAGCCGCCTATGGAGGTAGAAACCCTAGCGGTGCTAGGGTGAGAGAGCGGAGAGAGAGAAGAGAGGGGGAGGGGTCTAGTCCCCTTAGGATCTAGACAGTGAACGTCTTGGGGACAATAACTAGTAACTCCCAATGCATACAACTAGAGGTAAAAAAGTTAAAAATTAATAACTTAAAATCCACAATAAAAATGTAATTTTCTTAAGTCCAAAGTATAAGCAAAGTAAACTTACTCCACATTGAATGGAGCTATTATCAACGTCTTCTTATTTTGAGCAAAATTTGTAAAAGCATCACAACAGTATTGTTGAACTGACGGAGGGTCTTTAGCTACTAGACTAATCAAAGATGGAATAAAAAATCCTACATGTTTGAATAAAAAATCTGCACATATCTTATCTAAGTAGCTGCAAAACATGTATTACATATGCATTAATAAATAAGAAACAAGATCACCAGATCCTACACAAGGTATATGGATGTATAAAGAAGATCTCACCTTATCCATATCTCTATCACAGATGTATTAATCCAATCATATCGAAACAACTCCAAAATATCTTGTATAAATAGTTTGATTTCGTATGATTGACCTACAACATCTGCATCTATAGAAATAGTTATAGGGAAATTTATATCATGTTCGCCTAACTATATTTCCATACCCCTACAATTAGGACCTAACGGGACAGGTAGGTCCTGTGGAACCCAACTTGGTAATGTAAGAGGTGGAGGTGGAGGCCTAGATGCTTTGGGTGTCTTCTTTTTAACCTGTATATATATAATTTCAGATCAATTGACATCATATACATACACTAACAATTTAACGTAATGTAAATTTATCACACAGTTTCAATATATATGACATCCACTTTTGGCCACAATATCACTCTACCTTCTGCCTCACCAAGCGTTTCACAATCTGGGTGGGCATATGGCAATGGAAGATCCATCCAATTGGGGAATATACGTAGCGGGCTCACACGAACCCAACCAGCTAGTAATGGAGACCCATGAAACATTTCCCCTGGTAGGGATGGGTAAGCTGACGCCTTTGCAATGACAAATTCTTTACTTTTTAGAAGACATGGCTTTAACCCCTACAAATTTTTGTGTAAAGAATGTTATATACATGTATACATATCATCTTGAAAATATATCATCTTGAAAAGACTAGTTACTATTTCATAAAAATATTTACATCAGATGTGCTAGGTGGTGGGTCTACAGGATTACTCCCAACCTCTGTAGTAGGAGTAGAGCGGGACGCCATAGGTACTGTCTGCTAAGTGGTAGTCAGAGATGCCTACCACTTGCTCATAGCTTTTTTGAGTTTCCTATCAACTAACTTATCTCCTATACATGGATAAAAGAAATGTTAGCTTCTTATTATTGAATTCTCTTTTACAGTAACATTATAAAGAAAGAATAGGTTACCTCTTCTTGTGAAAGTCCCACTTTTGGGACATGTTTGCGCTGGGATGGCCCAAAGAATTATTTGATGCCCACACCAGCGCCTGCAGCCCTAACACGTCCCGGATGCTCTGGGTTACCCAGAGCAACTGTCAATTCATCACTTGTGCCCTCAGGGATGAACTTACCTTGTTTCCTCAGCTCGTGCAGCTCCCGCTAATCGCCAAAACAAAAATGTGTAATTAAGTAAACACCACAAATAATCAATATTTGAACGAATGCTCTAAGAGTTGTATTTTACCATTTTGCATCCGCCTCAGAAGTTGCATGCTTCCTTATTTCTCCCTTCTTATTTTGCCTCCCAGCTATCCAGACATCATGGCGAGGCAGAGGTGTGGTACCTATAGTAGAGGACTCCTGAGTAGCAGCAGACTGAGCAGTAGACTCATCATGTAGTCTTTGGCGAATGCCTGCATACCCCTTTGGACTCATTGTGTGGTCATGCACATTCAGTGCATGCCTTGCTCTTTGCGCCTCAATGAGGGCCTAGTTAGTATGCACATTAATGATTTGGTTAGTAACACTAAATGTTAATCTTAGGTGAATACAACGTATATTAATTAAATTGGGAGTGACGCCTAATACCTTGAATTCATTAGTTTTTCTTGAATTAACAAATGTGTCTCATTCTTCTTTGTCCAGGAAGTTCCACTATTTAGTGGTTGTCTGCTTCCTCTTGTCACCTTCATTTTATGTATTCTCGGGTGAGATTTGTCGTATAATTCCTTAGGACTCGCCCACAACATTGCATCATGCATTTACGATGCAACTTTTCATCCAATTCAAATATACTCTGCAAAATAGAATTGCTATTAACTAGTATCCAAAAAATTATAATATACAAAATAGAATTGAAAATTAATAATAACTCACGCATAAATCCTTCCATATTACATCTTTCTTCCTCTTAGGAACTTTATGCCAAGAATCTATCTTACAACCGCAATGGCTACGAGTAACATACCCAAGATATGAAACAAACGAATTACGATTCACTCCAATTGCATTTCCTGCATTATCAAAATCCACAACAAGTTTGGGTCCATTGCCCCTTTGCGCTATTAACTTCTTCATCATAGTGATGCCCTTTCTCTTGTCAACTTTTTGGTGCTTCTCATCAAGTGCCTCAAGTGCTTCAGAGGGTACATGTGCATCATCAACCTAAAATTTGACAAAATAAACACACTTACAGGATATAACTATAAATGGACATGTAGATATAAATATATGATATATTTTTAAAACTTACATTTAGAGGCTACACATTGATGTCCTCACCCTCACATTAATCATCAGCATGGTAATCAGGAGAATGCTCAGCCATCTGAAAGTCCACATTCACATTGTAAAGTTCACATTGTAAAGTAATTCACATTGTAAAGCTCACATTGTAAAGTTCACATTCACATTGTAAAGTAATTTACATTGTAAAGTAATTCACATTGTACAATTCACATTGTAAAGTTCACATTCACATTGTAAAGTAATTCACATTGTAAAGTTCACATTCAAAAAAATAAAACATATAAAAAAATATAAACATACCTCTAATATTGTGAGTTTTTATCAATTAACAATCCTTCATTGTGATCTCCGCACACATACAAGTCATCATTAGCTTCAATATTTGTTGTTGTTAGCAACCCAACTGAGAATATACTGGAGTCATCATACTTGTCATAGTACTCTTCTTCATCTATAGGATCTTTAATGAACTATCTTTTACCATGAAGAACAACCAACCATTTATCATTTGTAGGATCATCAATATAAAATACTTGTTTCGCCTGTGATGCCAATATGAATGGTTCACCCTTCTCACCAATCTTTTCAAAGTTCACTAAAGTGAAACCCAATTCATCCACTATAACTCCTTTGGTGTTATCAACCCAATTACATTTCAAGAGTGGAATTCTGAAATCTATGTAGTCAAACTCCCATATGTCTTCAATGACACTGTAATATGACATTTTAGCTTCATGTGGACTCTTATCCTTTGCACTTGCAAAACACATAGTCGACGCTTGAAGGGTGACCCCACTATTTTGGACTACACTCTTATCATCTTGGCTCTTTGTGTAATATGTGAATCCATTAATGTCATACCCTTCATAAGACATAACATTCAATTTTGGTTTAAAGGCGAGGCATTTGATAGTTTCAGTAATATCATTTGGTGTTTGTGATAGTTGATGTAAGACTTTATCTTCAAACCACTTAATAAATGTCTTGTTATGCTCTCTAGCAAGCCACATTGTATTAGCTCGAGAGTATTGTCTCTTGATGAAATTGGTATGTTCCTCGATATAAACACTCACTTCGTCCATGTTGTGTAAAATATACAAGTGACCTTGTTCCAACTGCTCACGACTGATTACTTTCACCCGTGATCCCAAAATTCCTTTCCCAAATTGCTCCTCAATATTCTTATCATTACCAGGAGTGTCATTACCATTGAGAAAGTCATTGCAAAAATCCATAACCTCTCTCGCCACATAATCCTCAATAATACTCCCTTCAAAATGCTCATGTATCGTTCAAAGGGATACATCCAATGCAAGAAAATTGGTCCCACCATTTTCACTTCCCTAGTCAAGTGGACAACGAGATGTACCATGATATCAAATAACGATGGAGGAAAATACATCTCAAGCTGACATAGGGTAACAACCACTTCTCTTTGCAAATTATCGAGAGTATCAGGGTCAATAACTTTATTGCACAGACTGTTGAAAAAGAAACAAAGTCTGGTGATTGCAAACCTTACATGCTTCGGCAATATAGATTGAATTTCCACAGGCTATATTTGTTGCATTAGAGTGTGACAATCATGAGATTTAAGACCTATCAACTTCAGATCTTTCATTGATACCAATCTACAGATGTTGGATGAGTAACCTTGAGGCACCTTAACATTACCAAACATTCACAAAAAGCTTTCTTCTCCTTCATAGACAATGTGTAACAAGCGGGAGGTAAGTATGTTCTCCGATTTCCCATTTCACGTAATTCTGTTAATTCTGACCTTATTCCCATTTCATGTAGGTCCAGTCTGGATTTTATCCCATCTTTATTCTTACCTGGTATATTCAACAAAGTACCAATGACACTATCACATACATTTTTCTCAACGTGCATGACATCGATACAATGCCTGACTGTCAAAGAACTCCAATAAGGAAGATCCCAAAATATTGACTTCTTCTTGAATAAAGATTTGTCATTCCGTGTGGCCATAGTACATTGTGATCTCTTACCAAATTCATTGACAAAGTCTTTTACTCTTTCATAAACAACCTCCCCTGGTATAGGTTTATGTGCACTTCGTTCCTCATTCAATCAATTGAATGCTTTGCACTTCCTACGATATGAATGGAATTTTGTAAGAAACCTTCGATAACCGAGATATACAGTCTTACCGCCATGTTTTAGTCTTGATGAATCACTGTTCTCTTCACATATAGGACACGCTTTAGCTCCTTTGACACTATCTCCAGACAAATTCACATATGTTGGGAAGTCATTAATAGTACAAAACAACATAGCATGCAAATGAAATGTCTCTCTTCGTGAAGCATCATAGGTCATCACACCTTCACCCCAGAGTTTCTTTAAGTCATCAATCAGATGTTCAAGATAAACATCGATATTATTTCCAGGTTGTTTAGGGCCCGATATCAACAACGACAACATTACGTACTTATTTTTCATACACATCCAGCGAGGAAGATTGTATATAACAAGCATGACCGGCCAAGTACTATGTTGGCTTCTCAATGTCCCATACTGATTCATCCCATCTGTATAAAGCCCAAGTCTTAGATTCCTGACTTCTTCACCAAATTCAGGGTACAATAGATCAATCTTCTTTCACTGTGGGGAATCAGATGTATGTCATAGGATCTCATCATTATTTTTCTTAACATTTGCATGCCACCTCAAATTCTTCACATCTATCGGATTGGCAAACAAGCGTTGAAACTGTGATATTATAGGTAGATATCACATCTCCTTGGCAGGATAACCAGTTTTGGACTCCCCCGAAGTCGTCAATTTATACCGTGACGCACCACATTTTGGACAATCTTTTAAATCCACATAGTCCTTTTGAAATAATACACAATCATTCGGGCATGCATGTATCTTCTTGGCATCCATTCTCATTGGGAAAATTAAATTTCTTTACCTGGTATGTTGAGATTGGTAGCTCATTTCCTTCAGGAAGCATTTCTTTCAACAAAGACAACAATGACGTGAAGCTTTTTTCGCTCCATCTATTGTTAGCTTTCAGCTTATACAATCTCAACACAACGCTTAGCTTCGTAAACTTAGTACAACCTGTGTATAATGATATCTCAGCATCATGCACAATGTTTCTAAAAATGGGAGGTGGATCGGTGTGCTCTACCCCACAACTATCAAGCATCGCATCAAAGATGTCTACTGGAACTTGTTCATTCACATCTACGTCATCGGAGGCAATATTTTCTTCTTCCACACAAGCACTGCTATCGACATCCACTGGTTTCCGGTTTGAAATCTCTCCATGCTAGTGTCATTCTATATAGCCTCGTATAATCCCGTTGCACATGACATGACTTTTGATTTCGTCACTGGTGCTGACTTTCAAGTTGTTACCGCAATGCCTACATGGACAATAGAACCTATCTCCAGGTGGTTTCCTATGTTCCTCGGCAAATCTAATAAACTGGTCAAGACCAGAAATAAACTCTGGGGTGCAGCGATTGCGAATGGACATCCATGATCTATCCATTCTATGATCAAATAGAAAATAAGTATATATTACAACAAGATTAGGGTCTAGGGTTAACAAATACATGTGATGTCATTCTTATATATAATAAATGTGTACCACCTATCCCATCCATAAACACCTAATCTCACTAGTAAGTGTATAATGTGTATTGGGTTTTCAAAAAAATTCGACAGTGTTTCCCCACTGTTCTCTAAGTACATATGTACATAGAGAACAAAAGGGGAAATGCTCCGAAATTTTCTCGAAAATCCAATACACATTATACACTTACATCCTAAGTGGGATTATGTGTTCAAGAATAGTCTCAAACCGAGGACTATCCAAGATTTACTCCTAATTAGTAAATCTTCGATGAGTTTCTAGGCCAACAAATACATGTGATGTCATTCTTATATATAATAAATGTGTACAACCTATCACATTCTTTTTTTAATGGTAAACCTATCCCATTCTTAAACACCTAATCTTACTAG